>PVHT021183646.1:16200863-16235057 GCA_004024745.2 Catagonus wagneri
GTCCCATTTGTTTATTTCTCTTTTTATTGTCCTTACTCTGACACATGGATCTGAGAAGATGTTGCTATCATTTATGTCAGAGAGCGTGTGGCCTATGTTTTCCTCTAAGAGTTTTATAGTATCAGGTCTTATATCCAGATCTTTAATCCATTTTGAGTTTATTTTTGTGCATGGTGTTAGGAAGTGTTCTAGTTTCATTGTTTTACAGCACCACTTATTGAAGAGGCTGTCTTTTGTCCAATGTATATTCTTTCCTCCTTTATCATAGATTAGTTGACTATAGATGCGTGGATTTAATTCTGGGCTTTCTATCCTGTTCCACTGATCTATATTTCTGTCTTTGTGCCACTGTTGGTGGGAATGCAAATTGGTGCAGCCACTGTGGAAAACAGTATGGAGATTCCTCAGAAAACTCAAAATAGAATTACCATTTGATCCAGCAATCCCACTCCTGGGCATCTATCCAGCAGAAACCATGACCCGAAAAGACACCTGTACTCCAGTGTTCATTGCAGCACTCTATGCAATAGACAGGTCATGGAAACAACCTAAATGCCCATCGACAGAAGAGTAGATAGGGAAGATATGGTACATACACACAATGGAATGTTACTCAGCCATTAAAAGGAACGAATTACCAACATTTATAGCAACATGGATGGACTTAGAAATTATCATGTGAAGTGAAACCAGTCAGACAATTAGACAGCAACACCCAATGCTACGGCTTACATGTGGAAACTCAAAAGACACAATGAACTTCTTTGCAGAACAGACAATGACTCACAGACTTTGGAAAACCTTGGTTTTTCAAATAAGACAATCTGGGGGGTGGGGGGATGCACTGGGGGTTTGGGATACAAAATCTGTAATATTGACTTGTGATGATTTAGGTACACCTATAATTGAAATAAAATCCATTAAGAGAAAAAAAAAAGAACATAGTAGAAGTCAAATGTTCACTGAAATTGTAAGAAGCCAATTCCTTTTTTTTCTTTTTGTCTTTTTAGGGCCACAACCGTGGCATATGAAAGTTCAGCTAGGGGCTAAATCGGAGCTGTAGCTACTGGCCTGTGCTACAGCCACAGCAATGTGGGATCCGAGCCAAGTCTGCGACCTACACCACACCTCACAGCAATGCCGGATCCTTAACCCACTAAGCAAGGCCAGGGATCAAACCCACTTCGTCATGGATACTACTAGTAGGGTTCATTACTGCTGAGCCACGATGGGAACTTCATGTAAGAAGTTGAAATTAATGACTAAATTTATAAGGTTAATGCTAAGGCTAGAATCATCTAAACAAATGGATTAGTCTATGATCTGAATAGAGAAGCTTAAAGTAGCTAAGTTAATCTTTTCTGAAAAGAAAAAACAGCAAAATTTTTTAAATACTGGAAATGATTCCAGAAACCACTGCAACTAATTTCCTGTAGTTAATGTTTGTGTTTTTCATCCCACAGCTGTTTAACCATTTTTGGTTATAAGTTTGCAAAAAACAAGTCACAAACAAAAATCATAAGCAGCCAAAAGTGCATTAAAGTTTTCTGCTACAATCCCATTTTATGATAAATACGTACTACCCACTTGAAATCTTTTAAAGTTTGGAAACAAATGAATTCCTACAACTTACTGGGTTTGTTAAGGACTTTCAGGTAGAAAAAAAATCTCAGTAACCATCTTTCCTTATTTCCTCCCAAATACTTCAATAAAAATGATAAGTGAATTCATGAAACAAATGTAATATTCATAAAAATCAGATGAAGTCACAAAAACTAAAGCTTCTTTAAAAGAAAACCCAGTTTCTCTTTAACACCGCATTATTTTTCTTCCCTTCATAATTCCATCTTTTGGTAAAAGAACTGTCTTCCTTTGGCCTTAATTACTTCTCTTACATGGTCTTTCAACTTACTGCTGCTGACTTAATTCTCCTGAATTTATTTTCCTCAAACTGTACTGTATAAATAATACTAAACAGTAATAGACGGTGTGTCAAAAACATTTTCAGATATTCTTCCAAACTGAATATTATTGTGTGTCAAAAACATTTTCAGATATTCTTCCAAATTGAATTTATTTATTTAATCCTAATAATAGTCCCATGAGGCGGCTAACTTATTTATACCTGTTCTTTGGAGTGTGAACATTGGAAAACAAAGACTCAGTATCTTGTGGCAGACCTAGAATCTGATCCCAGTCGTCCAGTTCCATGCTCTTAACCACAGTGACCCACTAATTTTTCAAACAGTGATCATCCTTATCAAACAGCGTTCAGTCCTTTCTTCTGGAGAATCTTTGCTTACTTGGCTTCCACACACCACACCTTTCAGGTTGTTCTTTTTGGGGGGGTGGGTGGGAGTGGAGAACATGTCTGCAATATGCAGAAGTTCCTGGGCCAGGGATCAAACCTGGGCCATAACAGTGACAACACTGGATCCATAACCCACTGAGCCACCAGGGAACTCCTCAGGTTGCTCTTTAGTAGCTAGTGTTCCCCAGTATTGATTTGGCCCCTCCACTTGCCCCCTGGCAATCTCATCTATTTCTAAACATTCAGCCATAACCTTTCAGGTAAGGCCTCCGAAATCCACCTCAAAAGCAGACCCAAACATTTGGAGCCATAAAATTCAATCCAAATCAACATCAAAAACGATTCCTTCAAACTCACATTGACCCTCTTTTGACCTTTTCTTTTTTCTTTCCCTTAGCCATTCTGGTTCTAAACTTCAGCAGTGCCAGCAGTACCTCCCTTGCTTGAATCCATTTCTTCCTTTTAATTCTCATTCATATACCATCATCACTTTCTTTTCTTTTTCTTTCTTTCTTTCTTTTTTTCATGGCTACACCCGCAGCAAATGGAAATTCAGAGGCCAGGGATTGAATCTGAGCTGCAGCTGTGACCTACGTGGTAGCTACAGCAACACCAGATCCTATTTTCTATTTGGAATACCAAAATAAGTTTCTCACCTCATTTTGCCAACCAAACTCTAACATGACTAACCAAACTGATCTGCATGCCATCTGGACTATGTCAGTCCCTTCCTTCATTGAAAGACTACAGTAGTTCTCATTGTTATTGAATTACATATGAAAGGTGCTTAATCCACCTTTCAAGACGATCTATGATCTACATTCAAGTAATAACTTTTGAGTTTTCATTTCATGCTTACATCTATTTATACTCCTGCTGAAGATTACTTGCTATTTCTCAAACATACTCTTGTATTTTCTGGCTTCTGTGTCTTTGTTAATGCTGTCCTTTACAACTACCAAAATCCTACCCAACCTCAAACATCTGCATCAAAGGTCACTCATCTCATTCCATCTTCCTGATTCTCTCATGAACGGGTGTGGCTTCTTGCACCCTACCTCCAAACCTTCCCAGTATTTTGATGTGCTTCTCTTTTGCATTTTTCACAGTCTAACTCACTATAGCTATTTATGCATGGATCTTTCCTTCACATTCTCTAAAGGATTGTTGGTATTTTGATTATAAGCACTCTGTTTTAGTCATCTTTGCATTGCCTCTTTCTCCCCTCACCAAAGGCCAGCACATTGCTATGGCTCCATATACACTTCTGGATTAAATCAGTGAAGGGAAAGAAAAGGCTTTCATCCTCATTCTAACAGGCAATGTGCTTTTAGCCTCCGTACCTTTCATTCTAGAAGTTCCTCCTGCCCCCCAGCTCGCCCACAGACATATACTCACCAGATGCAGACGTACTATGTGCTCTATATTACTCTAAAGTAGGGGCAGATAGCACTCCCCCTGCCCCAGTGTATTTGAAGGGATTTATTACAGTTTCTATCACAGGCTCTGGGGAGCTCTGAAACAGATCTCCCACCCAGTCAGCTCTGACCAGTGCTGTACAACAAGGTAAGCACCCCCAGCACTGACATCTCTCCCTTGATGAAATGACAGCATGAAAATAAAAATAACTGCTTTACAAGAGCCCTTCATAGTCAGGAAAAGCCCATACAGAGGGCACTTTAAAATGAAACTTTCTAAAGAAAGGGGAAGAGGTTGCAGAGGCTGGAAGAGGCAGAAACGCAAGGACAAATTAGGCCAAAGGCCAAAGGCATGTGCTATGCTTGACTTTACAGGCAGAGCACAATCAGTCATATGAATTTATGATATTAAACTTGCAGTTTACGTGCTGAAGATTTCCGTATTATTAAGGAAATTTTACCATAGAAACAAAAGTAGACAAAATAATATCATGAAATGTCATATACTTCTCATTCAGTTTTAAAAATTATCGGAGTTCCCATCGTGGCTCAGTGGAAATGAATCTGACCACAAATCTACTCTCTTTCTATGGATTTGCCTATTCTGGACATTTCATATAAATGGAATCATACAACATGCAGTCTTTTGTGATTAGCTTCCTCCACTATTCATAATGTGATTTTCAAGGTTCAATACATGTTGTAAAACGTACTTCACTCCTTTTTTTTTTTTTGTCTTTTGTCACTTTTGGGCCGCGCTCATGGCATGTGGAGGTTCCCAGGCTAGGGGTCTAATCGGAGCTACAGCTGCCGGCCTGTGTCAGAGCCACAGCAATGCAAGATCCGAGCCGCGTCTGCAACCTACACCGCAGCTCACGGCAACGCTGGATCCTTAACCCACTGAGCAAGGTCAGGGATGAAACTTGCAACCTCATGGTTCCTAGTCGGCTTCGTTTCCGCTGCACCACTATGGTAAGTCCCTTCGCTCCTTTTTATTGCCAAATAATACTCCATTGTAGCGGAGGACCACATTTATCCATCCATTCATCAGCTGATGGATATATAAGTTACTTTTACTTTTTGGCTATTATAAATATGTTGCTACAAATATTTGCATGTAAGTTTTTGTGTGAACATATGCCTTCACTTTTCCTGAGTACATACTTAGGGGTAAAATTGGTAGGTGAAATGGCAAATTTATGTTTAACTTTTTGAGGAACTAGAGCCAACCAAATTGGCTGTGCCATATTACATTTTCATCAGCAATATATGTGGATTCCAGTTTCTCCACATCCTCACCAACATTTGTTATTGTCCATGTTTTTTATTTTAGTCATTCTGGATAATGTGAAATAGTACTTCATTTTAGTTCTGATTTGCATTTTCCTGACAATTAGTGACGTTGAGCATCTTTTCATGTGTTTACTGACCATTTGTTATCTTTGGAGAAACATTTAGTTAGATCCTTCACTCATTCTGAAACTAGTTATTCTTCTCATCATTATTATTGAATTGTATAAGATCTTTATTTTAGATACAAGTTCTCTATCAGATATGTGATTTGCAACTTTTTTATCCCGTGTGTGTGTGTGTGTGTGTGTGTGTGTGTGTGTTTTTCTTCACTTTCTTGATGGTATCTTTTGGCACAGAAAAAAATTAAAGAAAAAATTTTAATTATATCCCTACCCCCACCCCAAACTCATATGTTAAAGTCCTAACCTACCAGTACCTCACAATGTGAATGTGCTTGGAGATAAAGTCTTTAAAGAGGTAATTAGGTTCGATGAAGTTATTGGATTGGGTCGTAATCCAGCCATGGCATATGAAGGTTCCCAGGTTAAGGGTCGAATCAGAGCTATATCTGCCGGCCTACACCACAGCCACAGCCACAGCCACAGCAACACAGGATCCAAGCCATGTCTGTGACCTCTACCACAGCTCACGGCAACACCGGATCCCCGACCCACTGAGTGAGGCCAGGGATCAAACCTGCATCCTCATGGTATTAGTCGGATTCATTTCCACTGTGTCACAATGGGAACGCCCCCAAATTTAAATTTTGATGATATCCAATTTATCTATTTTTCATTCTGTTTCTTGCTCTTTTAGTGTCACATCTAAGAAATTGTTGGTCAACCCAAAGTCATAAAGACTAACATTACGTTTTCCTCTACAATTTAATAATGCTAGCTCTAACGTGTAGGTCTTTGTTCAGTTTTGAGCAAATTTTTACATGTGATCCAGTTGTCTTAGCGTCATTTTTTCAAAGCAGATCAAGATATAAAAAATTTCTATCACTCCATGACCCTTCCCAGTTCACACTCCCACTTTGTCCAGCAAACATGCATTATTCACTCACTCCACTGACAAGACATACTTATCACTGAACCTCACCACCAGGAGTATAACTCCCTCCTAAAAAGTTTCCTAGTGACTGTTCACCTGAATAAATATAATAGGAATTCTGCTTTTTGGATCCACATATCCTATCCCCTGCCCCTTAACAGAAAATAATACATTCCCATTAATTTAGCAAAGGGAAATGCAGCTTACAACTCTTTCCTAGGTCTGAAAATGCTAGCTTTGGACTCAGTCCCAGTCAGTGAAAAAAACAAACAAACAAACAAAAAACCCACAAAAAACAAAAACAGCAACAAAAAATAACAAAAGCACTGAATGGATTATGAGTCAACTTCTTTTTAACTATATGTATATTGACCTGCAAGTTTACTCTGTAAGGGCAGAGAGTCCTGGCTGCTCCATGGACCGCTGATGCTCCCTTGCTTTCTCTGTAGTGTGTTGGTCTTTCAAAATTCTTTTTTCTATACCTCCTTATTTGATGAGGTTTCTATGACATCTCCTAGCTTTCTTATCACGTGGCTTATCGATTTGAAATGTACTTTTATCTCATGTGGTTTATGTAGAAGTTAACTGGGAGAAACACAAACCAACAGTCCAATGATCTGGACAGAAAAGATCTGCAAAATATTGCTGTCATTTTAAATAAGAGCTATCCTCTCAAAAAACAATCAGAAATAAGGTACAATTTCATTTGTATATGATTCATTTATACCTGAAAAACCCAAGGAATCAAGTGAAAAATGATTATACAGTCACTCATATAACTAAGAAAACATGGGTATCTGTAACGTATTTAAAACTCCTATTGTAAACCCACTATACTTTAATTTTAAAAAAAGATCCTAGAAACCAGTAAGAAAAAGACAACACATTAGAAAAGTGAGTAAAAACATTAACAGGCATATCTCAGAAGGGAAAATCCAAATTGCTGAAAAACATTTGTAAAATTCACTAGTAATCAGGGACATGGAAATTAAAGTCACCGGTAATAGCATCATGTACCTATTAAAGGGGGAAAAAGTTAGATAATACCAAGTATTGATGAAATCTAAAACAACTGTAGCCTTTTATTCCCAGGACCTCCACTTGCTTAGCTGTCACCTCCCTCCAGCGGAGACTGCTGGCCCCACCATTTGCCACATTGTTACTTAACCGTTCCACTCCCGGCAGACAACACAGCAGTGTCAGAACTACCGACTTACATCACAGCCCTGTGCTCATTCAGGTTTACTCCTCCACTTTGCTTTGTTCTCCACTGCACTCCACACAACATGTGGTTTTTTTTTTTTTCTGTCTTCCTCTTCCATGATAACAGGGACTCTAACTGCTGAGGCTTCGGCGCCTAAAACTGCCCTGAACAAAGGAGGTGCTCAACAAATACTAGCTGAATAAAATAAATGAATTGAAGAGATTTACGGTTTATTACCGTAATTACTAGATCTCAGTGAGGCCTTTCCTAGCTAGCACTAGTTATGCAGCCCTGAGATACTGTATCTACTTCAATCAAATTATAATGGTAGGATGTAACCAAGCCTTTCAGAAATTCAGCTGACTTCTCTCCCTGAGTCACAATTATAAACACCAGCTGAAAACAGTGAACTGTCACAATCACTTGCAGCTTCTATTTTTCCTCTAAGGCCGGACTTGAACCACCTCTCTCTCCTACCCGCTGCCAAGCTAAACTTCCTGGACACCATCAATTTTGTTTAAATTTCCTAGACACTTTTGACTCAGAGTGTTATACCTGTCTACTGATAAATATTTTCACATTTGTTAGGAACGAGAACAACATAAGCACTATCCTAAGTTCAAATCACAGAGTTAAATGAAGAATTAAATAAAAATTAAACTATTACTTTAAAATTAATGTTCCGAAAGAACTGTGAGGGCATGTAGAGTAATTTTTGGAAAAAGTACACAGATTTGCTCTCTTAGTGTGGAAGCCTGACGTTTATGAACAAACACTAATAGGAAACATATGGAAAAGATCAGTAACATGATGAAATCTTGGCCCAAATACGGCAGCCACGTTTTACATACCAGTGTCTCAAATAATAGACAAGATTTTTACATATTGCCAAAACATCTCTTGAAACACTCGTTCACATTTTAAAAATGTGAAATATAATAAAATAATCTTGCTAGTTCTTTGTGAAAACCTAGTTAGTTCTTTGGAAAATACTATTTTGAAGAAACAAAACAAACTCCGGGGTTCACTTTACCTTATTAGTTTGCACAAGCTTGAAAGAATCTCCCAAAGAATGAACTCAAAGTTCACTGCCAAGAGCACAAAAACTCTCTGTTTAAAATATGAAAACATTAGTAAAAATATAAGTAGCTAACTCCTACTCTTCAGGAGAGACAGCTCAGTGAAATCTGTAAATTTTCTACATCTGCAAAATAATGGCAACAATAGTTGATCAACAGAACTTCCTAATTCCACCTTAATCAATACTATAAAATTATTTTTTACTATGAAAAACAGACAAATCAGAAATATACCTTCTGAGTGAATTCCATAACTAAGAAATTAATTTTATTCCAGAGGTCATTAGAAGGCATGTTAGTGGGTATATCTGGGAGGAAGGTGAGAAAGCACTGAGAAGGGATAATATTTTTTTTGTATGGAGAAGTAATACATTTAATGTGTCACAAATGACAATCTATTTCATTTTTAAAAATATACTAGATGTGAAATGCTGCATGGTTCTAATCCTGGTTCCTTGTCTTAATAAAGGGAAGCACTGGTGTGAACCAAAGCTATCAGACAACCCAGGTCTCAAGACGACTCTGAGTTCCACCTTAAAATGCCAAGACACTGAACTCCATGTTACAGTGGACCTTAATTTGAAGAATTCTTTGGCATGAAAATGAAAATAAAAACAGTAATCAGTACAGGCTGTTTCATTTAGTTCTGTTTGCCTTTCACATTAGAGGAAATTCTTGCCACACCTCAAACCAAAATTAAGGGGGAGAGAAAGAAGTAAGCCACATAAATCTGACCAAGAACACAAGCATTTTAATTTGAGTCCAGAAAGTTTTGGATAATGAAAAGAAATACATAATTTTAATTCAACCCAAGTGTTTTCCAAGCAGATTATTTTGCTTAAATTGCTATAGTAATTCAAGGGACAGCCCTGCCTGGACACACAGTTACTGTGGATTTTTAAGAGACTCAGTTTAAGAATTAAGGAATTTCTGATTCATTTACAGGATTTGCAAACTCATCAACCCCTGAAAACTAAAGCAAACTCAACAGGTATGATGATAAAATAACTTTTAATTTTTAAGAAAATATTCCTACTGTTAAAAACAAAGTATATATGACTTGTTTACCATTAATATAGATTGTAGCCATCATAAATGCACAGTTTTATAAGCAATATTTGATAAAAAGCTACACTAAAATTTGATCAGCCAAAATATTCAGGGAAAGGTATAATATAGTGAATTTAATTTTCTAATGTAGGATTTACCCAATAAATAATCTTTGTTTAGATTTTTTTTTTATTCTGAATGAATGATTATCAGGTTAATGGAATAGCTTTCTGTTTCTTTCTCTTTCTCTCTCAACTTTAAGTGACAAAAAAAATCGCCAAATGCCTTTGAGCCATATATCTGAGCAATGCTAGATTCCGGTTGTAGAGAAGATAGGTATTTCTACAATTTTACTAGAAATTTTCTTAAAATTTCTCTATTAACCAAATCCCTGATATTACAGTGTTTTTGCCTTTTTCTCAAAGAGAAAAAACAAGTACCCTCCTGGCACCGAAGGATCTAGTTTTTGAATTTAAGTTAATTACGATTCAAATGTATTATAGCTAAAAATAATTTTGAGACATATTTTTAATAGTAAAATAGTCTTACTTTCTTAGGCCTTGGGTGTAACAGTGATGTACACAACTTATATTCTACAGAGTTAAACTTAAAACTGCTTTGGAAAAAGTGCTGAATCATAAATTAACACTTGCTTTCTTTTATTTTAGTTTCTATGCCATACCAATAAAGAAATTAAGTCTTTAAAATAATAAAATGCTAGGAAGCTTTCTAATTACTTTAAACTTTGCAGAACAATATTTCATCTTATTTTGATTAGTGATTTAAATTAGAAAGAACTTTCTTGATGAAAGCACAAGTGTTTTTTTGGGGGGTAAGACAAATGTTATTACATAGAAATTTTTTAGCAATAATACGAAAAATTCACATTCTTGGATAATTTTTAAAACCTGGTAACATACTTTACTTTGCTTTAAACTTTCTTGTTCACATTTGTCACTTTTCTACTAAACAAGGTAACAAACAGGAGAGTGAATACAGTATATTGTGATGACATAGTACAGAGAATAGCCACATTCTTTGTGACTGTGTTCATTTAGAGAAATCATTGTGGTGAAATAAATGCCTAAAAATAATGAACATTAGCAGCAACAAACATCCCGAAGAAGATGTAATCTATAACTTAATAATTCAATCATTCATTCAACAAATCTTTGAGCAGTTACGCATTGTACGAGACTCTGTCAAAAATTAGAGATCGGAAAGGAGATGATTGACAGTGAGTTAGAACATTTTGCTGTGAGTTAGCCTATAGGAAACAGGCATAAACTGTCGAACACAAAAGGCAGAATAATAAAAAAAATATGCTGAGCAAATGGCTGGGAAGAGATTAACTGAATGAAATAATCTGGTTAAAAAGAAGATATCCCTTGGAATGCGGAGATTATCAGGGGTGAAGTGGAAGGGTAAGAGGAAGAGAAAACAATGAGCCTATTGTAAATCAACTATAGTTCAATTTTTAAAAATGTAAAAAAAGAGAAAACAATAAGCATATCCATGCAGATGTGACAGATTTCATACTAGAAAGCTGCACTTAGTCAAAAGGGATTAGACAAGGTTGGGCTAGTGGCCCAAGGTCCTTGGTGGATGAAGACAATGATGATAAGCTCAGATTCAGAAGAGAAACTGTCTTTAAGGAATGAGCTTTCATCTTAGGTGGCCGAGAAGACCAAACCCACACAATACTGAGAATACCTTTATTTTCAGAGAAGCCTCCATCATGAGGTCTTGATTTCAAGATAAAGGTAACTGCTGAACCAAAAGTATCATCTGGGTCTCCTTTCTTCCCAATAATGTATCATTGTTGAAAACCACAGTGTTAAGACTTTGATTCTCAAATGTACACTAACTGATGATTACTGATGTTTTTAGCACAAGGATAAAATTCAGAGTTCCGATGAATTTCGACTGTTTAATGGTCAGCTTCTGAGACCCCCTACGTGGCCTGACCCTGCATAGCTGCAGGGCTCTGTCTCTGTGCTTCTACTTTTATCTTTCAGGGACAGGGCAGCCTTATAGACTCACTTTAAACGGAAAAGCCCTAGCACTTTAAATGAACTTTTAAAAAAGTTGATTATAGTACAATGAGTATAATAAAATACTATAAATTTAATACGTGAAGTATTATCAACTAGAGAGTAATATGTATAGGATGTTCTACACCCATTCCTGCTAATTTCCCAAAGTCTTGGCCAAATGATGTCTGCAAAGATTTCCCTGTCTCCCCTGAGCAGGGTTAAGCCACTGGCTCCCAAAGCACTGGTGCCTTGGCTGCAAACCCTATTTCCCTCTGCTGAGAATATGGTTCACTGCGTTGTGCCTCACTTGTCCAATAACCTAGACGCTCTTTATAGAAGGGACCATGTCTTCACGTCTTCATTTCTGTGTTCCCCACCAAGCACAGAAACTCACTCCTAAAATCCAAGACAGTCATACACAAAGTAACCCAATCGAACTAACTAAATCATTAGTAATATTTGTAAGGCGCTTTTCTAACTACGTCCACACACAACTCCTAATACAGGGTCACTAATTATAGCAGGTGAAAACGAACACTCCCAGCCATACTCACTGGGAGCTTCCCAGCCCCGGGTCTGGGTCAGCCAGCATCACACACTGCCCTTCGAGATGAGAACACACCACTCCTTACCTCCTCCCAGGACTGTATCTTACTTCATGCATGAACACCACAATATGAAGATCATGGTTCAAGTATATTAACGAAACTAGGTGGTGTACAAATTTCTGAGGTCACCATTTAAGCAGCCAGGCTCTGGTACAGATAAGCTGTAACAGTCTTATTTTGCTTCTTCAGCAGTTAACCACCACTTCCCAAACATCTCACCCTTTGCTGCTAACATGTTTTTGTACATCTTCTATCTGCAAATCTTCTTCCCTATTTCTCTCTGTGAGAACCCTCATATTTCTAAATCTAATTCAAATGCCATGTCCTCCATGAAGCCCTCAGATAAGAAAGAACAATAGATGGAGTCTATTTAGATTTGCAAAAGGAAACTTTATGAATTTCAAACACAAATTTGTTTAAAAAAATCAAAATATTACTATTCTGGCATTTTCTCTAGGCAAGGATAAGATTAAATAGAAGAAAATATATCAGAGTAAACGACTGTCTGTTCTAATTTCTCGATGAAAAAGGAAGCAAAGTCATCATGCAATACCAATGGTGAATGAGGTTTTAGAGGCTTGTGTAGGAAAAAGGGAAAATAAATGGAATAAGGTGGTAGCACTTGAGTGGTCATAATTTTAAAGTGAGACCAGTTGATGTGGTCTTGTTTTCTTTCACTGTATTCACCTACATAGGTCAGGCCATGAGTAGAGAATTGGAGTGACCAGGGTTGGAGTTTACCAGAAGAGTATGAGGAAATAAGGGGCCAGCAAATTTAGGGCATGTGCAAAGTGGTGACGGCCATGATGCACTATGGGGTCTAGCTTGGTAAGGACTCAAGTATATTGAGAGGTATGGATGAGGGGTGTGAAAAAATCCGCAGGATCAATATTTTAGGTCACACTGAAACTGAAGAATTACTACAACTGGAGTTACTCTATGAAGTAAGTTATAAAGATACGAGAGAGCGGTCGGCATGCGAAGCAGTTGTAGTGCCAGTGTACAGGTGCAGTAGACAGACCAGACGAGGTCCGTCAAGTGGGTACACAGGAGGGAATGGTACAGAAGACGGGAGAAAATCACACTAAAGAAAAAAAGATCGAGTATCTCTGACTCTACTGGAATAACTACAAATATCAAAAAAAACCCAATATTTATATTTTATATTTTTTAATTTATGACAAGAAAAGGAAAAAGAAACTAAGACGTTAGGATCTAGGGAAGCTTCTCTCAAACTCAATTCTGTTAGAGAGAACAATTTAAGTAACCACTTTTTCAATTATCCCAATGACGAAAAACAGTACCATTCTAGATCGACAGGAGGTTAAGTCATTTCATTATATACAACAATGTATTAGGACATTAATTCTTCCATGAAGCCCTGGATGAGAGGGTAGAGAAAAATGGCCTCAGAATAAGAGGTATGATTTTTTTAAACCTTTTCCTGCATATGTACTTATTGCATGTGAATCACTTTGCAATTTACAAAAGCACTTTCATAGGCATATCTCATAGGCAATTATGACCCTAACAACTACCAGGTGAGATAAGCAGGCAAGTAATTACAATTCTCATTTTACTGATGAGGCAAAAGGCAGGCATAAGTGACTTGACCATCATAAGTGATAGGACTGAAATGAGTATTTTCAGGCTTCTCATCCAGTGCACATAATCTACCATTCACTACAACTTCAAATTTCAGCACGATTGTGAACTGTGTCTCTTTCTCAAGCTGAGCACTCTCTCCTTTATGATCCTACCCTACATATCCGTCTGTTCACTGTATTACACGTCTGATTCTCCACAAGACCTAAACTCCTGAGAGACAGGACAGTGTGTTTTTAATATCTGTATACTGAGAACTTAATTCAAAAATATTTGTGGAAAGACGCTAGGAAGGTAATGAGAAAAATGCATAGAATAATCTATCAGAAACTAAAACACGGTAGAATGTAAATATTGTACTTGGAATTCGAAGTAGTTATTCAAGAAGAGCCAGAGATGAAATAACTGGATTCTGGAAACTATTTCACAAGGAAAATTTGAAGTCACAGACTTGGACAGAAAACCCTAAGAGGAAACATAATAGTTATTTTTAATATTTTAAGCTTTCACATAAAAGGGAGTATTCTGCTTCCACAGAGCAGAAGAGAGCATCAGCAAGCAGAAGCTGCCGTGGGAAATTTTTAGTTAAAATTAAGAATCTCCCAAGAAACTAAAAGGTAGGGTCTCTCTTCTCAGAGTTAGTGAACATCACTGAAGGGGCCAAACAGTCAGAGAGAACACCCAGCATTTACAGTGGAAAGAGCACTCAGCTTTAGGGTGGAGAGATTTCATGCTGTCATTGTAAATCTATAGTGTAGTGATAAGAAAGACTAATTGAGATTCTCTTAAAAGATGCTTACTTAGTCTGGTTCAATGCAGTACGTGACTTTTTAAAAAAATACCACCTTACTGGTTCTTAGACTTCAATTTTGGTCTGAGCATCACTCCTTAATTCTAGAATTCTTGCATATATTTCAGTGTAGCTGGGAATATTATGCCTTTTATATAATTATCAATTTAATATAAGAACTATTCTAAGTTTCACTCACTCTTCCCCCTGTAACAGGACAAAAAAGGAACATGGGCTTTTCAAGTCCAGTGTGTGTCCTTCTCTTCTTTCTTGGAGTCAAGGTACATTGTCAATATGAAAGTTATCAATGGGATGAAGATTATGACCAAGAACCAGATGATGTCTACCAACCAGAAATCCAATTTCATCAAAATGTAGACTATGGAATTCCATTTCATCCGTACACTTTAGGCTGTCCCAGTGAATGCTTCTGTCCACCTAACTTTCCATCATCAATGTACTGTGATAATCGCAAACTCAAGACTATCCCAAATATTCCATCATACATTCAGCAAGTCTATCTTCAGTTCAATGAAATTGAGGCTGTGACTGCAGATTCATTCATCAATGCCACTCATCTTAAAGAAATCAACCTCAGCCACAACAAAATTAAATCTCAAAAGATTGATCACGGTGTGTTCGCCAGATTGTCAAATCTACTACAACTTCATCTACACCATAACAATTTAGAAGAATTTCCCTTTCCTCTTCCTAAGTCTTTGGAAAGGATTCTTCTTGGTTACAACGAGATCTCCAGACTGCAGACAAATGCCATGGATGGGCTAGTAAACTTGACCATGCTTGATCTCTGTTACAATCAAATTGATGATTCTATGTTACGAGAAATAACCCTTGGCAAAGTGGAAAAACTAATGCAGCTCAACCTATGTAATAACAGATTAGAATCAATGCCTCCTGGTTTGCCTTCTTCATTAATGTATCTGTCTTTAGAAAACAATTCGATATCTTCTATACCAGAAAACTACTTCAATGAACTTCCAAAACTTCATGCTCTAAGAATGTCACACAACAAACTACAAGACATCCCGAGTAATATTTTTAATCTTTCCAATCTTGTAGAGCTCAATATCGGACACAACAAACTGAAGCAAGCATTCTATATTCCAAGAAATTTAGAACACTTATACCTAGAAAATAATGAAATTGAAAGTACGTAATATTTCACCGTTTTTAAAAGACAGAAATAACAGTATTTTTACCTTTTGAGGAACAAATCTTTAAAAATCTATGCTTTACACACTGCTAAAAATGGTTGAAGCTAGCTAGGGAAATGGCAGAAATTGTCCCCAGAGAAAGGTGTACTCTAAAGTTTACAGTCTTTTGTATTAAATGGTACCAACTTTAACATTTGAGAATTAGTACTGTAGGGTATATAAAAAAATATGAGATCTTGGAGTTCCCGTCGTGGTGCAGTGGTTTACGAATCTGACTAGGAACCATGAGGTGCGGGTTCGATCCCTGGCCTTGCTCAGTGGGTTAAGGATCCGGCATTGCCGTGAGCTGTGGAGTAGGGTGCAGACGCGGCTCGGATCCCACGTTGCTGTGGCTGTGGCGAAGGCCGGCGGCTACAGCTCCTGTTAGACCCCTAGCCTGGGAACCTCCATATGCTGCGGGTGTGGCCTTAAAATGAGAAAAAGGCAAAAAAAAAAATATGAGATCTTGAGTACTGGAACCATTGGTGATCTTCGCTCTTCCCTTTGAGAGACTGTTTCTACTAAGAATTTATTATTTATTTATTTATTTATTTGCTTTTTAAGGCTGCACCCGCGGCATATGTAGGTTCCCAGGTTAGGGGTTGAATCGGAGCTACAGCTGCCGGCCTAGGCCACAGCCACAGAAATGCCAGATTCAAGCCGTGTCTGCGACCTACACCACAACTCACGGCAACACTGGATTGTTACCCACTGAGCAAGGCCAGGGACCGAACCCGTAACCTCATGGTTCCTAGTCGGATTTGTTAACAGCTGCGCCATGGCGGGAACTCCTCTACTAAGAATTTATTACTTAAATAAATTATTTAATACTTAAATAATTACTTAATAGTCAATGAAGCCATTATTTATTTTGATAATATAAAATTCATTCATAGTTTTATTTTATTCATTTTATTACTTGATTACTATAAAAACAATTAAACCTAATTACACTTATAAATATTTTAATTAATAAAACTATACTCCACAAACATTTTAATACAATCTTATATAGGATTATGGACATAACACAGCAGAATTAATTTTTAATTTATATTTTTCAGATATCAATGTCACAGTGATGTGTCCATCTGTTAACCCCCTGCATTACCACCATTTAACGTACATTCGCCTGGACCAAAATAAGTTAAAAGAGCCAATAAGCTCATACATTTTACTCTGCTTCCCTCATATACACACTATTTATTATGGTGAACAAAGAAGCACTAATGGTCAAACAATACAACTGAAGACTCAAGTTTTCAGGAGATTTCAAGATGATGCTGATAGTGAAGATCGTGATGATCATCCTGAAGGCCCAGAAGAAGCAGGATCAGAAGAAAACGTGGACCCTCACTATTACGGAGGTCAAGAATGGCAAGAAACCATATAGGTATACATTATGACTTCATAGAAACTTATTATTCAATATAAATTTAACTAAATATGCATAGCTCATAGTAATATATCTGGAATTGTGTATTAGTATAAGATTAGATTGAATTTAGTTGTTGATAACATATGCATCATTACATAAGATTAGATGATACAAGTCTTTAGAAATGTAAGTTAGAATGACAAGTGGGAATCAAATATTGCACTTTAAACATAAAATTACCACTATGTTGACCAAAAAGGCAAATATGCCTGGGAGTTCCCGTTGTGGCACAATGGAAAGAATCTGACTAGGAACCATGAGGTTGTGGGTTTGATCACCAGCCTCGCCCAGTGGGTTAAGGATCTGACGTTGCTGTGAGCTGTGGTGTAGGTTGCAGACGCAGCTTGGAGTGCCCGAGTGCCTGTTGTAGCTCATAGGGTTAAGAACTGGACATAGTGTCCATGAGAACGCAGGTTCAATCCCTGGCATCATTCAGAGGGTAAAGGACCAATGTTGCTGCAATCTGTGGCATAGGTCGCAGATGTGGCTTGGATCCAGTGTTTGCTGCAGCCGTGGTTTAGGCCTGCAGCTGCAGCTCTGATTCAACCCCTAGCCTGGGAACTTCCATATGCCATGGGTGTGGCCATAAAAAGAAGGGGAAAAAAAAGCAAGTGTCCCATTTCTATCAAGAGCAATTTTTCTAAGCATGATGAAAGAAGTGGTGTTAGAAGCTAACTGTGGAGTTCCCGTCGTGGCGCAGTGGTTAACGAATCCGACTAGGAACCATGAGGTTGCGGGTTCGGTCCCTGGCCTTGCTCAGTGGGTTAACGATCCGGTGTTGCCGTGAGCTGTGGTGTAGGTTGCAGACGCGGCTTGGATCCTGCGTTGCTGTGGTCGCGGCGTAGGCCAGTGGCTACAGCTCCGATAAGACCCCTAGCCTGGGAACCTCCACATGCTGCAGGTGCGGCCCTAAAATGACAAAAGGCAAAAAAAAAAAAAAAAAAGAAGAAGCTAACTGTAAGCCATGTGCTTTGAATCACTACAAGTATATATATATATTATAGTGTTTAAATGTCAGATATATTAATGAATAGGCATTTAAGAAACAGACTATTTTCTTTGACCTGATCTCCAGAAACGCTTTCACACCTGTTTTTGAGATATCATCAACCATGGCATCTACCCCTGGCCCTACCATTTAGAGCACAGAATGATATTTTTGATTTTCAAAAGAAGTTATCATACTAAGGATCCAAGGCACACAAATTCAAGAAATCAACATGTTTTGTTTTCTCTCAGCGCATCAAAGCAACAAAAATTTTAATCTTGTACTTGGATAACTAAAACACACCGAATCACCTTATCACTATTCATATTTTAGCAAATTTCAGCAACTGTACAAAACAATCTTTATTATGTTCCATTTTAACTGGGATAAATGTTTTTTACAGTACATTCACTGGAGAAAGGTCTTGATTATATTAAGATTTGCTAATAAAGAACTGCTTTGTTCACAAGATTAAGTTAACGTTAGCACAATAAAGTACATCAACATTATTAAACACTTCTATTTTCCTGGCACAATATATTAGAAACATATATTAATATGCATGTATATGTTTCTGTGTGTGTATATATATATCTTTATCAGCCAATGTTTATTCACACAGTGCTGAAGTTGAATACAGTTCCTCTGAAATCTGAATGACAGGCTTTACATCTTCTTTAAAGTCTTAAAAAAATCACATATTATTTAATCTACTGTTTTGAAGCATTTTAAGTATGGCTTAGAATGAAGATGATCTAACTTTCATGATGAACTTTCTCAATTTACCAGCTAACATTTCATAGACTTCCTCAGATAAGGAGTAAACATAAATCTGGGACTGACTAAACAGGAAACCCACTAAACAATAACAATTTAAACAGTATGCCAAAAGGCCAGACAAGTAAAACCGTATTTCAGAAGGAGTTTTCTAGAGGTGAGCCTGTTTTTCTGGAGATGACCATTTAAAATGAAGCCTCTAATGCTCTGTATATTTTTGAGTAGACTATTAGCATTTAGCAGAAACAGACCACCCACTTGTCCTCGGGGATATGCTCAACAATCCAGAATGAACACAAACAACACTCCATTCATTTATTTAATTAACATTCATCAAGTTATTTGGTGTGAAGGATTTAGCAATGAGAAGACAAAGAGACTGTGTATGTGCACCTGTGACACTATACAACACACCTTCAAAAGAGGTGAAAAACTTTAAGGATCACTTCTGCCTTTGTGGACATTTTAAAAATAAGGTTATATATTTAAAGCATTTATTATAAGCTAATATGTGGAAAATATTGTGGGTGTTTTAGGAGATAAAAAAAGACTATTTGTCACCCATAACAATTTAAAATTTAATGAGGAGTCATTAGGGAAATGCAAATCAAAACCACAGTGAGAGAAGTTCCCAATGTGGCTCAGCGGTATTGAACCTGACTGGTATCCATGAGGACACAGGTTTGATCCCTGGCCCCGCTCAGTGGGTTTAGGATCTGTCATTGCTGTGAGATGTGGTGTAGCTTGCAGACATGTCTTGGATCCCACATTGCTGTGACTGTGGTGTAGGCCAGCAGCTGCAGCTCCAATCTGACCCCTTGCCTGGGAACCTCCATATGCCGTGGGGTGTGGCCCTAAAAAGAAAGAAAGAAAAAAACAACCCTACAATGAAATACCCCTTTACATTCACAGATGGCTATGCTAAAAAGACAGACAAACAATGAATATTAGTGAGGAGGGGAAGAGAATGGAATCCACTGGTTAGAAAGTCAAGTGTGCGGCTGCTTTGGAAAGCAGTTTGGCAGGTCTTCAAAAAGTTAGTTACCTGTGATCCAACAATTCCACTTCTAGATATATACCCAAGAGAAATGAACATATATTCACACAAAAACATACACACAAATGTTCATAACAGCATTATCCATTAATAATAAAAAAGTAGAGTTCCCATTGTGGCTTGGCGGTAATGAACCCAGCCAGTATCCATGGGGACATGGGTTCGATCCCTGGCCTCACTCAGTGGGTTGGGGATATGGCGTTGCCATGAGCTGTAGTGTAGGTCACAGATCTGACTCAGATCTCGCACTGCTGTGACTGTGTTGTAGGCCTATGGCTGCAGCTCCGATTCTACCCCTAGCCTGG
Source organism: Catagonus wagneri (assembly GCA_004024745.2). NCBI lineage: Eukaryota > Metazoa > Chordata > Mammalia > Artiodactyla > Tayassuidae > Catagonus > Catagonus wagneri. The sequence continues at coordinate 16,221,090 of PVHT021183646.1, forward strand.
GAACTTACATGTGCTGCAAGTGCAGCCCTAAAGACAAAAAAAAGAAGAAAAAAATCAATAAGTAGAGGGAGTTCCCTAGAGGTCTAGTGGTTAGGATTTGGCGCTTCACCATTGCAGCCTGAGTTCAATCCATGGTCTAAGAACTGAGATCCCACATTAAGCTGTTGCACGCCATGGCCAAAAACAAACAAAACCAAAAAGTAGAAACCACCCAATGTCCTCCAGCTGATGAAAAGGTAAACAAAATGCAGTATATCCACACAATGGAATATTATTCAGTCAAGAGAAGGAATGAAGTACTAATACATGCTACAACATGTATGAACACAAACACACGCTAGTGATGTCAGTCACAAAAGACCACCTACTGCATGATTCCACTTATATGAAATGTCTAGAACACACAAATCTTTAGAGAGACAAAGGTTATTGGCTGCCTGGAACGGGGTGGGGAGTGGGGACAAAGGAGTAGAGGGAAAGTGAGGAGTGATGGATATTGGATAGAGGGGCTTTTTGGGGGGTGAGGAAAATATTCTGAAACTGATTATAGTGATGATTATACAAGTCTGAAAATAGTAAGACACTATTGAACTGTATACTTTAAAAGAGTGAATTGTATGAGATGTGAATTATCTCAATAAAGCTGTTATTAAAAAATGTAACAAAGAAACTAAGATCTAATAACTCTAACAAAGGGAAAAAGGAAACAAAATGTGGCAGTAACAGAAAACAATGTTAACACTGATATACTGACTTCACTTCCCTCTAGGATTTGGTAAAGCAGTTGAAGGATTTAAGTAGGAGGTGGTATCTTGATGTGCGAGTAGGGACTGACTGGCAAGAGTGGAGAAAAGTTCTCGGGGTGAGATGAATATAAAGATATGGTAATTACTTATCTCATGTCTTGCACAGTTAAAACCCTCCAATTTTCAGAATTCTGGAGCTTCTATTTTTATCTCCTCTTCAACTGATTAAAAGTACATTTTAATCTTCAAAGAACAGGGCTTAGTGAACAATAAAACTGCATGATTTAGCAGTTGATAACAAGGAATCTGAAATCAGACATACCTGGATAGAGGCCTTACTTCACACTGGTAACTAAGCAAGATGACTCTACATAAGTTTACCTCATGACGCCTTCCTTTCTGCATAAAGCTGTTATAAGTAGAAATGTGTGCATACCATAGCATTTTACAAAGTGCATGCCAGTCACAGGTATCCTACAAGCGGGAAGTATTATTGCAGCACACTGGATCTATGTGACCCCGTCGTATTTTGGTGGTGCTCTCTTGGGAACTCCCAGAATGGAGTTAGCATCTTTCAGGTTCCTTGCAAGATTCTACTTGTACAAAAGATTAGTAAATAAGAAAGACTTTACTAAAGGTTATATTAGGGAGAGAGGGGAGGGAGATTAAATCTTATACCCATCCCACAGCAAACAAATTCCAAGTCATTATTTGATAGCTCAGCTTTCCAAAACACCTCCAGATGGCCTACAAGGGTGGGGAGCGGGGGTTTCTTCCACCCTTCTCAAGGCACTAGGCTCCTGGCTCCTCCGGCCAGAGTAGGGTCAAACTCTTTCTGCCCATAAAGAAAAAGAGATCAACTCTGCTCCCCCTTTAAAGGCACGTGTATATAAACACATCACAAAATATCCTCCAACTGCAGCGACCAGGAAGGCGGCAGGTTAACAACCATCTTTTGTTATTCAAAAATGCCTAAGGAACTCATATCCACAAGTATTTCTCATTAAAAAGAAAACAAATAACCACCAACACTCCCTAGAAGAAACTGAAAAATAAAGTTCTACCTCCTACCAGAGCTACAGACAAAACTAGTTGATATATTTATAATAGGAAAGAGAAAGATGACAATTCAATCTTCTCATTATATTTCAAAGCACAGTTACGTTAGCTACCAGTCTGAATGGTGTTTGTGATCACTAATAGTCAACCTAAATCACATCATGAACCCAAGCTCAATTAACAAACATAAAAGTATAACATATATTTAGCTTTTAGAAAGGAAATAAAAACTAAAATGCAGAAATATGCATATTATGTAACATACTGAACCAACTCCATGAAGCAAAAAAAACAGAAGAAATAAACCTGTCTCTTCTGTATACTTTCATTGTTGCAAAGAATTCATATGACCTAAGGAGAGCTAGAACTAAAACCCCAATTTCCTGATTCCAAATCCCTCTTTTCCAAATCTCGGAAATAACAACAGCAGCTGGAAACATAATTAAATCACAACGGCTAAAAATCTAAAGTTTCTTATCTGTTCCAATTTCCTAAGTAAATATTACCTGCTATGCTTGGCAAGTTAATATCATGGCATTTATAGATATGTCTGTCATTGCATGCTTAGGTAGCAAATTTATTACATGAATACTTATGTACTGCTCAGAAAAAGCAAAGTCACAAATATGATACATTTTAAACATTAATCCTTCTTTATATTGAGTCACAATTCCCCTCCCTTTAAACTTTAGCCTTTGGTCTGAGTTTTTGGGTCTGCATCTTTATTTCATTTGACCAAACGACAAGGCTTCGGGCATAAGCAGAGATCTGAGACAGAAATTCAAACCACAGACTTTCTATAAAATCCTAGAATGTTGGAAACAAGTCAGAGGTCATACCCCTACTGAAGGGGAGATGACTACACAACTCCCAGACTCAGTCCAATGCATCTCTTCCTTTGGCTGATATTTACATGTATATTTTCCCTATAATAAACCATAATCATGTATATAATGGCTTTCAGTGAGTTCCATGAGTCCTTCCAGCAAATTACCAAATGTGAGGGTGGTTTGGGGAACACCCCAAACTTGCAGTTTGTGTAAGAAGTGAGGATGGTCTTGGGGATTGTGCCCTTAAACTTTCATCTCCCCTTCAATGTGGGTATGACCTTTGACTTGCTCTTAATAAATAGAATCATGCAAAGGGATGGCATATATATGATTACGTGTGCATGATAGTTACAAAGACTGTACTGCCCATCTTGCTGGAACACTAATCTCCTTTCTGGCTGTCAAGAAGCAACCTGCCATTTTTATGAGCTGCCCAACGGTGGGGGTCACACTGAAACAAACTGAAGGGTGGTCTTCAGCCAACATCCAGCAAGAAACTGAGATCCTGAGTCCTACATTCTGTGGCCAGCAATCACATGGACTCACTCACCTTTATCGTACTCAATCCCCGAAATGAGGGTGCAGCCCTAGCCAACACCTTGACTACAGCTTTCGGGTGACATACATGCAAAGCCATGCCTGGACTCCTGACCCACAGAAACTGTGAGATAATAAATGTGTGTTATTTTAGGTCATTAAATTTGTCATAAATAATCAATACAACGGAAAAGCTGTAGTATTCTTCACAAATGCAATATTAGATATTTCTACAACGAAAATAGAATCATGTCCCTCACTGCTTAAAAAATCTCTTGGTGGCCTCTCACTGGCCACAAATAAAGGTCAAACATCTCAGCAAAGTACAAAAGACTCTTCTTAACGTGACCTCTAGTTCCCTGTCTGGTCCCCTGGTGTTCTCTTAATACGTGCCACCCCCTATCTGTTCGCATTCTCTCTCTCTCTCTCAAACTGGCCAAACTCCAGCTTAATTAAAATTTTTCTCCCTGGTCTGCCCTCCCCACCTTGTGCTGCCTCCATTTCTAGAGCATCACTCCCTCTGGAGCTCCCCTCCCCCCGCCCCCCGCCCTCTCCATTGTCTCTACAGAGGTCAGTCTGGTTCAGCCTCTGCAGCTTCACCCTCTCCCAGGCCACTGCAGAACCCTGTACACACTTCTGTGTAGCAGGTCCCACTGTGCATTCTGCTCCTTATTTGCTGCCCCTCTTGCTAACTTATAAACCCTTCCTCCCTGAGGGGGGGAAAATGAATATTGCTTGTCTTAGTTTATGTTTCTATCCTTCTGGCAGAGATGTGGTACTCCATAAACTCCTCCTAAAGGAATGAATACCAAGAAACTTATCCACTGATTGTAACTTTTCAAGAAAAGATATTATCCACCAAATAATCTCCTGTAGTACAAAGCATCAAACTGTGTATACCTTTAGCAAATATGACTCTCTAAGATCCTCTACCTAACATCTATCCAGTTCATTTCTCAACATTCTGTTAAACCTGACACACAACATAAAACAATCAATACCTGCTGTTTCTTTTCTTTTTTTTTTTTCTTAAAGCCCAGAATTAAATCCACGCATCTATAGTCAACTAATCTATGATAAAGGAGCCAAGAATATACATTGGACAAAAGACAGCCTCTTCAATAAGTGGTGCTGGGAAAACTGCACAGCTACATGTAAAAAAATGAAACTAGAACACTTCCTAACACCATGCACAAAAATAAACTCAAAATGGATTAAAGATCTAGATATAAGACCAGATACTATCAAACTCTTAGAGGAAAACATAGGCCTGCTGTTTCATTATTAGATATTTTCAAAGATTTGAAAGCCATAAAATTTACCATATCACCAATACCAGAGAGTTTCACAACCAAATTTAAAATAATTCACATTCAAATAAAAATGTGAGTATTCAAACCTTAGTTTATCCAAGCTTTAATTTGAAAAGCTCTAAAGCCAATTTTGAATAGAAAACAAATCAGTATTCTTTCATTTTCTATTTCTTTTTTTTTTGTCTTTTTGCCTTTTATGCAGAGCCGCACCCACAGCATATGGAGGTTCCTAGGCTAGGGGTCTAACAGGAGCTGCAGCTGCCGGCCTTCGCCACAGCCACAGCAACACGGGATCCGAGCCGCGTCTGCAACCTTCACCACAGCTCACAGCAACGCCAGATCCTTAACCCACTGAGCGAGGCCAGGGATCAAACCCGCAACCTCATGGTTCCTAGTCGGATTCGTTAACCACTGAGCCATGAAGGTAACTCCATCATTTTCTATTTCTTAATAAAATACTTATCCATATTCGTGTTTATTGAATTTTTAGCTTAGAGAAAAAAATGTTACCCTGATTGCTAAAAGTACCAAAGAGTGATTAAAAAGTACTGCTTCAATTTTTAAAAATCAAATTTAATATTCAAATAATTAATACTGTTTCCTTCATTTAGCAAACAAGAATATCTTTTGTCACATTATCAGGTTCCATCATAAGTGACTAGATACAGTTCCCACTGCTACACGCAGAAAATTGACAGAACACTGTAAACCAGCTATAATGGAAAAAATAAAAATCACTATTAAAAAAAGAGTATCTTTTGCTATCAAACTCCAAATTACAAAAAAATTCATTTTTATAAAGCTGATTCTGAAACTTGAGTTTTTAAAATATGTAACACAATAAAGGGGGACATGACACCAAATGACTAAACTAAAAAATAATTTGTGCTACAACTAATGTCTACATTGGAAACTTCTTGGCTTTATACTAATTCCAGTATTAGAACAATATTTTTTTATTCCTCATAAAATTATGAGCATAGATTATGCTTTATTTGGTATTTTATTTCACTCAAAAAGCAGATGTTTTATTTCTGGGAGAGTAATAAAATGAAAAGCATGCTTTTTAAACTATGTCATCTTCATAAACTAATATTCACAAAAACACGAGTATTTATTACATTAGGTAAAAATAACACAAATTTGTGGTAATCAGTAGAAGCAGTCTGAGTATAGCACTTACAAATATTTTTAAGCACAGTTCTCTAGTACAACACACTACATTTCACCCTAGAGAAAGAATGTTGGCAAAGATCATTACCACATGGAAAGTGCTTTTAAAGCTGTTGGGCCCTGAAATTCTGTTCAGCAGTTTGAAATCAATCCACAGCTTTTCTCATTCACCCTCCCACTTGGGGCTATTGCAAAGCCATGACCATCTATTGAGGAAAACCGCAAAAAAACTTCAAAACAGCTATAACGGTAGGCTCTTTTTTTCACATATTATTTTAAGTATTGTTTGTTAAAATGTGACATCTAACAATCTTGGTAGATGTAAAGGCCATATTTAATTTTTTTAAGTTTTAGTTACTTTGAACAATTGTTTTTAACAAGCACTTTAGTATAACATTGTATAACTTTAATATCCATGCAGGCAAGAACAGGGTGCTGCAAAAGTCTCAAAACCACGTTATTCTTAAATTTCAACCACTGGTCTTTGACAAACTGGTAACTATAATGCAGCACCAGCAACTCTGAGTGATTCTGTCTGAAGTTACTTAAGAAAAGTGGAAAATGTGCACCACCAGATAAAATACAGTGGTGAGCCTAAAAGTATCCTTCCCATTTCATTCCCTCTAAATCCTTGATTAAAGCTCTATATTTTTTTCTAGTGTGCAATACTATTTTTGCATTTTTCACTTTAAATTTAAAAAAGCAATGGTATTAACTAAAAATAATGATATCTGTAAAGACTATAAAACTAGGAAAATTTAAATTATGACTTTTCCAATATCCTGTACTGCCTAGAAGTTAAGTGTTAATGACTACTTTTCATAATGTTTAAACTTTAAAACTGTTCTTGGAACTTGTTTCTGTTCATACCACTACAAATCAAGAGTTCTTATAAAGTACCAAAGTTGAAATATGATATTTCTAACTCACATGAGACAGGATCATGGGTCTTCATGTTAACTATTTAAATTACAGGTATCCTAAGAAGATTTCAACTGTATACAAGTACCTTTGTTCAAGGCACCTAACTATTAAAAAACTGAAATTGTCAACAGTGCTTGGAGTTTTGATAGAAAAAGAACTAAAACCATTTTCTGAAACTATATTTTTCAGAAGGTCATCAATACATAAAAACTTTTAGCATCTAATTAAAGATCACTAAGGGTTAAATACTTGTTTCTCTGGCCCCTACTGCGTACACTCTGCCAAAAAAGTCCTCTAAGCTTTTAAATATTGCTTCGATGGTCTGCGTTTTTATTTCCAGGGAAAAAGAGAGTATTGTCCCACAGTCAGCAGGCCACTAACTTATTAACTTCTAGACACCTTAATTTTTGCTAAAATGAAGACTCTGCAGTCTACACTTCTCCTGTTCCTGTTTGTGCCTCTGATAAAGCCAGCACCACCAACTCAGCAGGACTCTCGCATTATCTATGATTATGGAACAAATAATTTCGAAGAAACGTTATTTAGCCAAGATTATGAGGATAAATACCTGGATGGAAAAAGTATTAAGGTATTTTATTTCTACTCTAAATTTAATTTCTAAAATAATCACCCATTTAAATGCATGTTTTTTGTTTTTTCTGACTGTATCTTAGGGGAAATAAAAAGCACTTTATATGAGTCAGGATAATTCAAAATAACTGTCCCTAAGACAATAACTTTAAAGTATGCATGCTCCCCAAATTAATAAACAGAATCTATGATGACCCAACAGTATCTGTAGCAACCAAAACATGAAATTTAAGGAAAACTAAACTTTACAATGATTTCTGACCAGCTGAGATTTATATGTTAATGTTAAACAATGCCCTATATTTGTATAGTAAAATAAAATAGGACGAATGTGTATTAGGAAATAAAGATGGATTACTAGCTTAAGGTTTATTGTTTTAAGAAGTGGTTCAAGGGAATAAACAGAAGGATACTGCTTATCTTGGATCCACAGTATTTCACAAGAATTCACATATGCCAACTATACACAGTATCAAAAAATGAAAACTACTTAATATGGGGCTTAATTTTTCATCAGTTGCAACAATTTAGATATATCATTTTATCAAGTATCTATAATTGTTATTGAGCTAATACTCCACAGGGATGACTTTCATACCACATCTTTCATATTCTACTTGAAAGGGGGTTAAGTAATTACTTGCGGTTTTATTGGCACACAGAAGTGAACACTGGGAAAGGAAAAAGTTAATACAGCACAGAAGTATCCTGTTGCCTGCCTACTATGTGTCTGTCTGTCTGTCTCTCTCTCTCTCTCTCTCACACACAGGCACAAAATGAAAAATGAGAAATGCAGCCAAATATATAATAATGTTGATTGCTTCACAAGCTCTTCACTATAAATAAGATTACAAAGATTTTAAGAGTGAACAGTTATAAATGCTTCTTTCTTTCTCTTTTTAGTATGTATGAGCAAATGTTAACACTACAATTTCTTTCAATGGAGTTGGTTAATAGGCATTATCATCATCATTATTATATAATATAGGAATATATAAGCTTAAAAAAAAGAGTCCCATCATAACAGCAAGCTGTTGGCTCACAGGGCTGATCTGAATCTATCAAGCAGTTAAAAGAATACTTTCAAAATCCCCTGGTCCCTAAAAAGTACTAAGTAAAACGTTCCCCACTTCTCTTTATACTGCTTTAGAAGTCACTCTATCTTAATATAAATGTGCAGACCAAAAGATTTGTGAAGAGCAGAGTAGAGTTCAACAGCATTTAAGAGACAAACCGAGTGGAGGGCTGTTAAACCAGAATACTTATGGGAAAATGTTGTCTGTAATCTAGTTTTACAAACCAAATTGGGCACATCACATCTGATAATAAATTTTTATTTCTCCAATAGGAAAAAGAGTCTATACGAATACCTGATGAGAAAAGCTTTCAATTACAAAAAGATGAGAGTACAAAACCATTACCCCCCAAGAAAGAAAATGATGGTAAGTATGAACACTCTATCACCAATTTTTTTAAAAAGGAGTTTTTTAAAAATAGCTTATAATGGGAGTTCCCATCATGGCTCAGTGGAAACAAAATCTGACTAGCATCCATGAGGATGCAGGTTCGATCCCTGGGATTGCTCAGTGGGTTGAGGATCTGGCATTGCTATAAGCTGTAGTGTAGGTCACAGACAGGACTTGGATCCTGTGTTGCTGTGGCTGTGGCATAGGCCAGCAGCTACAGCTCTGATTTGACTCCTAGTCTGGGAATCTCCATATGCCGTGGGTACAGCCCTAAAAAGACAAAAAAATACCTTTTAATGGAACTGTATTCCTCATAGTAATCAAAAATTGCATCAAAATATAGTAAATCCAAACAGTGGAAGTTTATCTACAATGATAGAGTCAAACAAGTATATTGGGAGCGCTCATCACTGACCATCCCATATTATGAGCAAGAAAGGTGAAATACGAACATTGAAGAACAACGTTTAGTCTAAGTTTAGCTTCTACAAAGTGTGTGTTTCTGTCTAAATAAAAATCAGTTCAAGAAATACCTGTTAAACACCACTTATGTGCAAATACTATGTAGCCTGAAGAAAGCGTAAATAAAATACAGTTCTCGGCATTAAGAAACTCACCGAAGAGAGAATGATGTTTAGATACACAAATAATTATAATGTATATTTCAAACAATAGAAAACTTATAAAATAACAAATTACAAAGTCCTACTTATTAGTTTCTATTTGGTTTATTCTTGCTCCATCACAGAATACTATTTCACATGGTAATATGGAAAAAAAATTACAAACTAATTTCTACATTGTTACAATAAAATTAAAATGGACCAAAACAGGAAATATATCTTAAGAAATTTGAAAAGCATTACAGTGAAAACAGACCTGAAAAAATAAAAAGACATCCCTTGCCCTTGGGCTGCATGATCCGACATCACGAAGATGTCAGCTTTCCCCAAAATATGTAACAATGAACTTCTCGGGAGTTCCCATCATGGCTCAGTGGAAACGAATCTGACTAGTGTCCATAAGGATGCAGGTTCGGTTCCTGGCCTGGCTCAGTGGGTTAAGGATCTGGCGTTGCTGTGAGCTGTGGTGTAGGTCGCAGACGTAGCTCAGATCTGGTGTTGCTGTGGCAGTGGTGTAGGCCAGAGGTTACAGCTCTGATTTGAGCGCTAGCCTGGGAAACTGCATATGCTGCAGGTGCGGCTCTAAAAAGACAAACAAAACAAAACAATGAACTTCTTTAAGGAATTGGTAAGCCTGATTCTCAAGTTCATACACAAAAAGATAAAAAAAAAAAAAGGAATTCTGTTGTGGTGAAGCAGGTTAAGGATCTAGCATTGTCACTGAAGGGGTTTGGGTTTGCTGCTGTGGCACAGGTTCTATCGATGGCCCAGAACTTTTATATGCTGTGGGAGTAATCCCCTCCTCCCCCCAAAAAAGCTTCCATACTTTAAAAAAGTGTAAAACTCACATACGAGTGAAAGTTCACAAACGGACAGAAATACACATACAAATTTAGTAAATAATAGAGACAGCATCTTTAATCACTGAAGCAAAGATGAAACTTTTAAAACCAGTGGCTAGAATTACTAAGTAGTCAATTGAAAAGGGATACAATTAGATCTTTATCTTACATAGCAAAATGAACACCAAATAAATTAGGGTTTAAAAGTTAAAAGTGAAACCATAAAAATACTAGAAGATAACCTGAGTATGGAGTGACTCAAAATCCAGAGATGGTAATGGAAAAGATTAATAAACCTGATTTCATAAAGTGAAACATTGGCATGGCAAAACCTATCATAAATGAAGCCAAAGACAATCAAAATTGAGAAAAAATTTTTTTGCCTTTTTAGGGCTGCACTCGTGGCATATGGAGGTTGCCATGCTAGGTGTTGACTTGGAGCTGTAGCTGTAGGCCTACACCACAGCCACAGCAACGCCAGATCTGAGCCATGTCTGCAACCTACACCACAGCTCACAGCAACACCAGATCCTTAACCCACTGAGGGAGGCAAGGGATCGAACCTGCATCCTCATGGATGCTAGTCAGATTCATTTCCATTGAGCCACGACAGGAACTCCAGATAAATATTTGTAATATATATCACTGATAAAGAGTTAATGTCTCTAATTTATAAAGAACAAGTAAAAATCCAGGAAAAAAAGAAATTGATGAATAATCCCTTGGGAAAATGGGTGAAAGATATGAACAGACAATCCACAAAATCATATAAAAAATGACCTGTAAACACATTAAACCAGTGTTCAATCTCACACATGGAGAAGCATAAGCTTAAATTACACTGAGATATAATTTTTTAAACTATCTGGAACAAATTAAAAGTGTGACAAGATATTAAATACATTCTACTGACAAAACTGTGGGGTATCAGACACTGACATATGTTCTCAGTGGTAGTGCAAACTGGTACAATGGATAGGAATTTGGTAATATCTAGCAAAACAAAATATGCATTTGGTCAGGAATTTGGCAATGTTTGACAAAACCAAATACACACTTACTCTGTGACATAGCAATTGGCGTCTAAGAATTTACCTTAAAGATATACTTCCAAAAGTAAGAATATACATATGCAAAATCGCTGAAGCTTTGCTTGTAACTGCAAAATACTGGAAACAATCTACTTATCCATACGCTGAAGTGGTTGAATAAACTACGGTATAACCACCGAGGGGAATACTATGCAGTTGTAAAGACGAATGAGGAAGATCTTTATATTAACATGGAATGATTTCCAGAAGATATTATGTGAAAAAAAAAAAGTGTAAAAGAGTATCTGCGATATGCTGTCTTTTATCTAAGAATGAAGGGGATATAAGAGAATATTCCTGCAGCAGCTCATTTGTGTAAAAAGAAACACAAGAAGGACACAAAAAAACTGAGACTTGGTTTCCTGTAGGTCACAGATGGGACGTGGGGGTAGAAAAGAATGGGAGACTGCAACTAGGGGTAGAGGGAAGGTGGTAGATGAGGCTATATTCTACATAGGCAAATACATTTATAAATAAAATCAAAAAGGATAAGATAACCCGAATTTGCAAACAAAAAGAAAAATAGAAACTTAATTACATTTCAAATGAATCAAAGTAACCCTTAAAACACACTATTCTGAGTATATACTTTCAGGATAAAGACAAAATAAAATAGGTGAATAACTAAAATTCCCATGAGTAGATTTGTTTTCCACAGTGTTATGGGTTAGCAATATTGAAACTACTTAATGTGCATTCTAGGACTGAGGAAAGTAAATACGCAGTGTATAATGAAAGCCAGGTTTCTCAGTTTCAGAGAAGGGTGTTACAAATATGCTAAGGGCTAGAATGAACACTGTGGAGATGGACTAGAATGAAAGATATTAGCATCAGCTCATGGTTTATACACAGAGATACAGATGTGTTTGTCTCCCTGTGTATATACATGTATAAATACATATGGTGTATTTATATATTTATATGAATATATGAGTATACATACATGTATATATGTACCATATACCCAAGCATACATGTATGTATATATGTCTATACATGTATACATGTGTATTTTACAGTATGCTTATACACATATGTGCATGTATTATGTGTATCATATATAAAAACAGCCAGGAATTCCCTTGTAGTGTAGCAGGTTAAGGACCTAGCATTGTCACTGTAGTGGCTGAGACTGCTGCTGTGGTGTGGGTTTGATACCTGGCCTGGGAACTTCCACATATCATGGGGTGCAGCCAAAAAATAAAAATAAAAAAATTTAAATAGGAGTTCCTGCTGTGGCTCAGTAGAAAAGAATCTGACTAGCATCCATGAGGACGAAGGTTAGATCCCTGGCCTTGCTTAATGGGTTAAGGATCCAGCATTGCCATAAGCTGTGGTGTAGGTCACAGATGTGGCTCAGATCTGGCATTGCTGTGGCTGTGGTATACACTAGTGGCTACAGCTCTAATTTGACCCCTGGCCTGGGAACCTCCACATGCCGCAAGCGCAGCTCTAAAGAAAAAAAAAATTTTTTTTAATTTTTAAAAAATTTAAATAAATAAATAAAATAGAGCTCCAATACACACACACATATTTGCCAGCACTCTCTGCCGAAAGGAGCCCTGTAGCAACGAGCACATCCATACTCAAATCTTGGTTTCTAAATACCATTCTCCACTAGACTGAACCAGTATTCCTTGAAGAAATAGCTGATTTCAGGCTTGGGGAAGAGAAGAGGCAAGATTGGTCTAAGACACCTTAGCATACCAGAATATAAGTAAGTTTTCAAAGAATAGTGAGGGCAATTAATTTTTTAATTAATCAAAATATTAAAAATACATAGGTATAAATTAGTAAAAGACATACAAGTCCAGTTCACCGAAATCTAGGCAATAATGCTGAGAGACATTAAAAGAAGACCTAAATACATGGATAGATACATTATGATCAAGGACCAGAAAACTCAGTATCATCAAGATACCACTTTTCCCCAAATTCATCTGCAGATTCAATGCAATCCCAATTAAAATACTAGCAGGCTTTTTTGAAAATAACAAGCTAATTCTAAAACCTATATGAAAATGCAAAGAACCTAGAGGAGTCATACAACATTAAAGAATAAAATTGGGGATTTACATTATGTAGTATCAAGACTTATTACAATGCTAAAGGAATTAAGCATATTAATTCTAATACCACAGTTAAGACAGTGTGTTATTAGAATAAAAATAAATAGACCAATGGAACAGAAAAGAATCTAGAAATACATGTACACAATATGGTCAACTGTTTTTTTACAATGGTACAATGTAATTCAACGGGGAACTGATAATCTTTTCAAAATATGGTGTGAAAAGAATCAGATAGCTATAGGAAACGAGAAAAAATGAACTTTGACCCTTCCTGATCCCATATATAAAAAAATAAATTCAAAATAGACCCCATATCTAAATACAAAGAGCTTAAACCACACAACTTTTAAAAGAAAATATAAGATAAAAACTTAGTGGTTGGCAAAGATTTCTTAGATAAAATACAAAAATCAAAATAGACCCCATACCTAAATACAAAAAGCTTAAACCACACAACCTTTTTTTTTTTGTCTTTTTGCCTTTATCTAGAGCCGCACCCGCGGCATATGGAGGTTCCCAGGGTAGGGGTCTAACAGGAGCTGTAGCCGCCGGCCTTCGCCACAGCCACAGCCACGCGGGATCCGAGCCGCGTCTGCAACCTACACCACAGCTCAGGGCAACGCCGGATCCTTAACCCACTGAGCGAGGCCAGGGATCGAACCCGCAACCTCATGGTTCCTAGTCAGATTCGTTAACCGCTG
>PVHT021183646.1:16236057-16308424 GCA_004024745.2 Catagonus wagneri
CAGCGGTTAACGAATCTGACTAGGAACCATGAGGTTGCGGGTTCGATCCCTGGCCTCGCTCAGTGGGTTAAGGATCCGGCGTTGCCCTGAGCTGTGGTGTAGGTTGCAGACGCGGCTCGGATCCCGCGTGGCTGTGGCTGCTCCAATTCAACCCCTAGCCTGGGAACCTCCATATTCTGCGGGTGCGGCTCTGAAATAAAAAAAAAAGAGAGAGAAAAGAAAGCATAGGGTAAAAACTTAGTGGTTGGCAAAGATTTCTTAGATAAAACACAAACATGAAAAAATACAAAAACTTACACATGAGAAAAAGAACACCAAAGGCATGAAAAAATGCAATACAAAAAGTGTGAAAACATAGAATCAATTGTTCTTCATTAAAACAAAAAATGTCTGCTTTTAAAGAGACTTCGATAAGAAAATAAAAAGAAAAGCCACAGACTGGAGGCAAACGTGCAAAACACAAATTTGACAAATAACTTATAACTACAAAATATACTTTTTAATTCAAAAACAGTAATATAAAAACCCATTTTAAAATTATCACAACCCTATAAATCAATTATACTTCAATAAAACTTTTAAAAATAAATAAAAATTTTTGGTTTTCCATCATGCCTCAGCAGTAGTGAACCTGTCTGGTATGCATGAGGTTGCGGGTTCGATCCCTGGCCTTGCTCAGTGGGTTAAGGATCTGGCGTTGCCGTGAGCTGTGATGTAGGTCACAGAAGCAGCTCAGATCCTGTGTTGCTGTGGCGTAGGCCGACAGCTATACCTCCAATTTAAGAATTCCATATGCTGCTGGTGGGGCCCTAAAAAGACTAAATAAATAAATACATAAATAATTTTTTTTCAAAACCATTTTAAAAACAGGCAAAAAACATGAATAGATACTTCACCACAAAAATTATAAGAATGGCAAATAAGTATATAAAAAGATGCTCAGTACATAGTCATTAGGAAAATGTAAATTAAAACACAAGATAATACAACATATCTTTCTTGAATGGCTAAAATAAAAACACCCAACCATACTAAAAAGCTAGCAAGAATGTGAAGCAACTGTTAATGGGAATGTAAAATGGCACAGCCACTGTGGAAAACAGTTTAGGACTTTCTTCCAAAGATAAAATATATACCTATAACAACACCAGCCACTCTACACTCAGGTATTAATACAAAAGAAATGAGAGCATTAGGTGTATACATATGGAGTTCCCGTCGTGGCTCGGTGGTTAGAGAACCAGACTAACATCCATGGGGATGCAGGTTCGACCCCTGGTCTTGCTCAGTGGGTTAAGGATCTGGCGTTGTCGTGGTGTAGGTCACAGATGTGGCTTGGATCCTGCGTTGCTGTGGCTGTGGCGTAGGCTGGCGGCTACAGCTCCGATTCGTACCCGAGCCTGGGAACTTCCATATGTCGCAGGTGCAGCCCTTAAAAAAAAAAAAAGTCTATGCATATACTATATATAGTAGCTTTCTCTGAAATAGCCAAAAACTTACAATAACCCAAATGTCTACAAGAGATGGATGTAAGAACTGTGTCTATTGACATAATGGAATAGGAATAAACTCAGTAATAAATAGGAATGAATTGCTGATGCATTGGTGCATGTGAAAATAGATGAATCTCAAAATAATTATGCAGAGTGAAAGAAGCCAGACAAAGGAGTGTATATCGCATGATTCCTCTGATTGTTTCAAAAATGCAAACTAACACATAATGTCAGAAAGGCAATTAGTGGTTGCTGAGAAGGAGGGCATGAGGAACTTTTGGGGTGATAGATATGTTAATTACCTTTACTGCAGTGACGGTTTCATGGGCATATATGTGTGTCAAAACTTATAAATTATACAAGTTAAATACGTGCAATTTACTGTTTTATCATTTAACCATGAAAAGGCAGTGGCAGGATAAAACAGAACTTGCGAGTGCTCACTGACTACTTTGACAATTTGAGTATCAAAATAAATATGACAGTAACATCATAACCCATAGGATAAGGAATTCATAAGTTCACACTGACAGAAATAAATAAATAAGAAGGGAATATTCCACCTTATATCAGAATGCCAACTAACAGATTTAGAAGGAATGACAGAATCAGAAAATCACTACTTGGCAGCTATCCTAGTGATAAACTGTTCAAGAAATAATCACCAATAGATGATAAAACTAAAGGGTGAAAGTTTGTTGACAAACCAGATGTTTATAATCTCAAGCTGCTTTTCTCGAAGGTACTTTTAATTACAAAGTGAAAAACTAGTACCTTTACAGAGTGAGAACTATGGCAGTCGCCAGCTGAACCAACTGACCAAAGACAGCATCATAAGGAATAAGACAGATACCACATGCTCCCTGCCTGACACATGACAAAGAAAATGCAACGTTATTTCCATGATACTCCTGCCAAAAATGAGGAACCTCAGACAAATCCTAATTGAAAGGCACTATGCAAAATAAATGTCCTGAAAAATAACTTTTTTAAAATTCAGAAATTTCCAAAACAGTAAAAGGTACAAAAAACAAAGACTAAAGAACTGTTCCAGGTTGAGGGAGATGAAAGAGGCATAAACGGTAAATGCAATGAATGACACAGGGTACAATGGGATTCTAACAGTGCCCATGATGACTCTAATTTTCAAGTTAATAGTTTGCCTATTTAACTAAGTGGTTCCTCATTAGAAATGTTTTGTGCCACTCCAAGCAATAAATCAAGCTCATGTTTACCTTAAGCTCTGCTTTATGATTTTTTGATATTCAAATGAGGAAATGCAACTGTCAATTAATTCAGGTGATCATCACTAAAACAGATAGAATAAAAGAGACTATGGATTTTGGAATCTAAAACAAAATTCTAGTGAGTGATCGGGTACAATATAGATCACTAGCTATTATGACCGTAACATATTCCCTGCTACCACCCATAATTCTGTTCAGTATCTTTTAAATTACTAATAACACTCACGATAGCAAGAATTTTATTTACCACTAGGGGTCTAATATTTTTAAACTACTCATTTTTATGATTTTTGTTTCCCAATTTAGAAATGCCCACGTGCCTGCTGTGTGTTTGTTTAAGTGGCTCTGTATACTGTGAAGAAATCGACATTAAAGCTGTACCGCCCTTGCCAAAGGAATCAGCCTATCTTTATGCACGATTCAACAAAATTAAAAAGTTGACTGCCAAAGATTTTGCAGATATACGTAAGTTAATTTTAAATAACATATTAGTATTCGCTCATGTTAGTATTTAACTCATATAAACACTAGTTTCTAGGTGTCTGCGGAGGGTAATCACAAAGTATTTAAAATATCCATTACACTTCATAAAAATCCATTGGTTTACTGCTGAATCTCCTTTCTATTCAGATGTCCTACGTCATCTTTCTTTACTGGTGACTTTCTATTCTACATTGACAGCCATCTAACATATGGACAACTACATCATCTCAACCCCAATATGTCAAGATCCATTTGCCTTAACCAGTTAGCAGTACAAACATAATCAGGATATTTCTCCAAGAACATATTTTATTTTGTACCTTCACTATGAAAACATGGACTTTGCTTTAATGCACTTTAACTCACAGTTCTTAAATCTGGATGCATATTAAAGTATTTTTTAAATAAATACTGATGCCAGGTCCTAGTCCCAGGAGATTCTAATTCAAGTCTGGGGCAAGGCCCAGGGGTTGTCATTAAGCACAACCAAAGTCCTCAGATGATTCTAATATGGAACTAATGCTGGGAGCAGTGCCATTTAACTCCTTCCCAGGTCATTAAAAATCTTGGACTTCTGTTCCTACCAAATGTTATAACAGCTTGCCATGAGGGTGTTGCCACAAGCACACCAAAATTCCCTTCTTATGCAGTGCTGAGTCCAAGTCCTGGATCACTAATCCCTCGTAAATTTTCTAAATTTCTATGTTGTCAAGTGCTTTTGAAGAAAAAAATCACACCAAGAATGCACACTGGCCCCATTACACATTTATGAGATTAATCATAATTGAATTCATGCTGTCACTGGTAATGACCAGCTGACTGCATATAGTTGTTCCTCATTATTTGTGGATTCCAAGTTTTCAAACTCACCTACGTGACAAAATTTATTTGTAACCTCAAAATCAACACTTCTGGCACTTTCATGAGCATTAGCAGACAATGGCAAAAAATCTGATTCAGCCAGATGAGACTGAATGAGGTGTTTTGCCCTTTGATTCTGCTTTTATACTGTAACAAGTGTTACATTTAATGCCACATTTTTTCACATTTTTGTGCTTTTGGTTGTTTAAAATGCTCCCTAAGGATAACACTACAGAGTTGTCTGGTTTTCCAAAACTCAGGAAGGTTGTGACATGCCTTAGAAAAATACGTATGTTGGGTCTTCATTTAAATGTAGTTATAGTGCTGATGGCTGTGAATTCAATGTTAATGTATCAACAATATATACTAAATAAGATGCCTTTAAAAAGAAACACATAAAATTTTCTACTGATTGGTTGATGAAAATGTGTAGGAGCAGTGGTTCTGTATTCACCAATTCAGCATTTGTGTTGACTTCATAAACATGACTGCCTCAAATAGAGAGAAGTGACCATACTTCCTGATTATCCCAGACAGGCAAAAGGGACACACACACAGAAACATACACTGAGTGTCTCTATCGCCACTGTCTGTGCTGTTGTCAAGCAATAAAGCATGGAGAGATTAAGATCGCATACCCATAAACACCATGCACCATGCTGGCCATATCCATAAGTATTTACACGATTCTATTCGATCAAATGTTAATGTTTCCTTTCCATAATTTGCAACAAAGAATTTCTTTCAAACAGCCTGAGCATACTGAGAATTCAAACAAAAAAGGATGGGAGGACTCTATTAAGTTCCCTTCCAAACTTGAGATTCTGGAACTCCAGTGAGAAAGGCCATCATTGTCAAGCGGAGGGTAAAAGGCACAGTATTCATTCAACAAAAATTACTGAGCTAGTTACTAACTATAGACACTCTACTGGGCACTAAAAATAATACTTTGAGTTACCTGCTAAAGCTTTCCATCAGTCCACACAGTTAAGAATTTAACTTCATTATTTTTTTTAATATTTTCTGTATTTTTTGTATGTTTCCTTAAAGCTAACTTACGACGACTTGATTTTACGGGAAATTTGATTGAAGATATAGAAGATGGTACTTTCTCAAAACTCTCTCTGTTAGAAGAACTTATACTAGCTGACAATCAGCTACTGAAACTTCCAGTTCTCCCTCCTAAGCTTACTTTATTTAATGCAAAACGCAACAAAATCAAGAGTAGAGGAATAAAAGCAAATGCATTCAAAGTAAGTATTTTATAGTCAGGCTAAGGACAATATAATATCAGTTTTATTATAACATGATAAAAGAAACTATGGTCTTCAACATTTTGTTTTAAAACTCTTTTAATGTAATAAATGAATACACCATTTACATAGTAAGTAATGGTACTGTCGGGCTTATTCAGTCCAGCTTATGCCTATAATCATTTAAAATACATAACCTGAAGATCCCCATCGTGGCGCAGCGGAAACAAATCCAACTGGGAACCATGAGGTTGTAGGTTTGATCCCTGGCCTCGCTCAGTGGGTTGAGGATCTGGCATTGCCATGAGCTGTGGTGTAGGTTGCAGATGCGTCTCGGATCCCGCGTTGCTGTGGCTACGGTGTAGGCCGGCAGCTACAGCTTCAATTCAACCCCTAACCTGCGAACCTCCATATGCCGTGCGTACGGCCGTAAAAGGACAAAAGACAAAAAATAAAAATAAATATATATATATAAAATACACAACCTTTACCTTATTTCATGGGACTGCATGGTGTCACATCTTCTTCCCTTGTTCACACAGAAAATATACCCTCATGAACCAATACTCTATAAAACCTCAAAATGGAAGTTTTCCTTGTTGTTTGTCTTCCTTACAATATTAGTAATTTACAAATGCCAGAAAAAGTAATTTTTTAAAAATGGCTGCACCTGCGGCATATGGAAACTCCCAGAACAGGGGAGAGACTGAATCCAAAAAACAACAAACAAAACACGCATCAAACCTAAAACTACCATACCAATGATTAATAATACTGATATGTGTCTATATCTATATTTATGTATTTATACATTTGTACAAATATGTGGTATATAGCTTGAATCCTGTGAAGAAATGAACTGACTTCAATACCACTCGAATAAAAGCACGTTTTCCTCTTGCAGAAACTGAATAAACTCTCCTTCCTCTACTTGGACCACAATGCCCTGGAATCTGTGCCTCTTAATTTACCAGAAAGTCTGCGTATAATTCATCTTCAGGTATGACTGCTCCTTTTGCCATAACTGACTTTAATTCAAATTACCATGGGTCAACATTACCACTCATTAGGAAACTCACTTATTTACATGTGAATTTTGTCCATTAAAAATATTCATATTTAGGCAAATGCACTCTTCTGCCCAGAAGCCCCAGTTCTATCCAGAGCACAACCAAAGGACTAGGTGTGAGGTCTGCTCTTAGAGTAAAGGGTTTGTCTCCAGGTGTGCACTTGGCATCTCCTAGTTAACTTGACATATAGGTTTGAAGACCTCTGGTTTATGTTTCTTTCTCCAAATAGCAGTAAACCTTGCTTTTGGAGATTTCCTAGCTGACTTTGTTGTCCAACGTCAAGTCAGGGTAAACAGGAAAATGAAGAGCAAATAAAAATAAACTAAAATTGGTCTTTCAATTTGTTCTTTTACTTCTTTAAAATATATTTAAGGACAGAATACCTGTTTTGAATTGATGCTCTACAATAGGTACTTTTCCCAGCCAGTACAGTCTTTTTTTATACTCAGAAATTTCTGTTACATGAGTTTTACTCAGAAATAGCAAGCAGTCTGTTCTTCCAAAGTAACACTGTAGACTCTAAGGGAGGCTCAGATTGCTCAGAGAGGGTCTTTATTACTATGAGGTCAGATATACATTATGTCCAATATCATTTTTTAGGTGACATATTCTGCGAGATTTCATTGCATATCACACAAAAAGATGATTTCGGAACTCTAAACAAATTTTCCCTTTTGTTTTCCAGGGTAACAACATAACTTCAATTACAGATGATACATTCTGCAAGGCTAATGACACCAGTTATATTCGGGACCACATTGAAGAGATACGCTTGGAAGACAATCCCATCGTCCTGGGAAAATATCCCAACAGTTTTATCTGCTTAAAAAGATTGCCTATAGGGTCATACATTTAGTCACTGTCAACACAGCATATAAACTAGACACCTACTTATAATCTGTCTCAACAATGTCTAGAGGAGCATAAATATTTAATATTAATTTGTATCCTATTATGAAGGAACCTATGTTTTAAGCAAGGATGTTCAAAAATCTTACATATAACAATAAGTAGAAAGTAAGATTGAATCTCTAAGTTTAAAACAAAGTAATGTGAACATATTTGAGCAGCATTACAAAATCCTTGTAGTCTATACATTTTTACACAGGTACTCGAACGTAAAAAGCATTACTAAGTGAGAGGATAAGTCCATAAAACTTTCAAAAGTTTGTCTTTCCTGGCTGCTACTGGATCCCTAAAGCATTTAAGGCATATGCTCCAAAAACTTTGAAAAGCTAAATATTTCCAGTGATATCCCACTCTTCTTTTATGATTCATATATTATTCATTATGAAGTAGGAACTCTATTTTCTTTCTATTAAGGCAGCTACTACATTTTTACTTAGCCTGAGAAATAGGGAATAGTCTCATACCTAGGAAAAACTTTACAAATAAAGTACAATTTTTACTCTCTAATAAAGAGCTAATTTAGTAATGTACAGTTATTCTGCTTTGTAGCCACGCAGCTAAAGGATTTAGTGAAATAACACATTTTTTTTCAATCAAAACACTAACATTCTGAATCTACCCTAATACATTTTAAGAAGTCAAGCAGGGAGTTCCCACTGTGGCACAGCCGAAAGGAATCCAAGTAGTATCCATGAGGATGCTGGTTCAATCCCTGGCCTCATTCAGTGGGTTAGGAATCAGTGTTGCGGTGAGCCGTGGGGTAGGTCACAGATGCAGCTCAGACCCCACGTTGCCGTGGCTGTGGTGTGGGCCAGGAGCTGTAGCTCCAATTTGACCCCTAGCCTGGGAACTTCCAAATGTTGTGGGTGGGGCTCTAAAAAAAGCAAAAGAAAAAAAAAAAATCAAGCACATCAAAATCAGTATGCTTATAAGAAAAACTGAAAGTCCATCCTGTTTCTCAGAATATAGCAATAAAGCTCTCCACTGAAAGGGTTTTCAATTATGAAATACACTGCAGATATTTTATTTTCATATTATAGGAATAAGAATCCCATCAATAAATTTATCCAAATGTAAGACATGAAAACAAAGAGAATTCTGTGGTGTTACTATTGTACAACACCTTCCCACCCACCCAGACATTCGTATTCGTGCAAACAGATCACACACTCACAAGAAGACATCTCAGCAACATTTTCTAAAGAGCTACAATTAACTGACAAGTTTAAAGATGGGAATTCACATTCAGTCTAATAGTGATGATTTGTGATGGCAATGCTGCCAGATTAAAGCTCCCAGACCCCACTTAAGCGTCTTAGTCTCCACATTGCTTTGAGGTTGCATGCAAAATTATCCATGCTTTAGAAACAAGGGTCTAAACTGTGTATAGGAAAATTACCAGCACTGTTTCCAACATAAATTATGAATTAGAATCAAGTACCTTATTCCCAGGACAAATATTATTCCTGTTTTTTCACTTGCTTCTATTTTTTGGTACCTAGAATGACTTCTTATTTTTCAACTTTGCCCCCACTTGCCAAGGTTGACCCCATGACGAAATTTTTTTTTATTATAACATCTTTGATCTCTTAAGCCACAATAATCACCACTACAACACTTACTAACTAGTTCACTTATTTTGGTAACTGATAATCATAACTATTATACTGCTTTCTCATTTTGAACTTTTTTCTTGCGTCTGTCTTTTGTCATTTTAGGGCCGCACTTGCTGCATGTGGAGGTTCCCAGGCTAGGAGTTGAATAATCCAAGCTACAGCTGCCGGCCTAGGCCACAGCCACAGCAACTCCAGATCCGAGCCGTGTCTGCAACCTACACATGGCTCACGGCAACACCAGATTGTTAACCCACTGAGCAAGGCCAGGGATCGAACCCACAACCTCATGGTTCCTAGATGGATTCATTAACCACTGAGCCACGACGGGAACTCCTGCTTTCTCATTTTGTGTGCATGCCTCACTTCTCTGTGACTGAAAGCTCACCGAGCACACTGAACACATCCAATATTCGCTTTATGCACTCACATTGCCTAGCATAATAGTGAGCACAACTAAACTGAATATGTAGTAAATAGTGCAAAATAAAATCCACTTAAACAGAAGGGCTCTGGTTTTTTATTTGGAGAAGTAGAATACTTAAACTATCACAATCTTAAATAAATCAACAGAAATAACTAACAATCTGAAAAAATAAACTTCCCAAAGGAAGTCTGTTGAGTGGTGGAACCATCACTGGGGAAAGTGGTCACAGAAGACTTCCCTCACATTTCCAGATGTCAGAATGATAACACATTCCTACATTTTCCATACAACTAAACTTAAAGGGAAAAGGCACAATAAAATAACTCAAATTTTAAAGAATTTAAAAGCCGGTTGTTTATATAAAATAGCAATTAGGAAAGAGCACTGGTTAAAAGGTCTGAATTATAAAATTATCTTACTAAATACTTTAAGACTTCTAGATAGGAAGAAGATATGAACCTGGGTAACTGATGAGTTTACATACACCCTTATTTATACACAAATAAAATAATGAAAGAAAGCAAAAATATGCTGATACCCATTACCTTAAATAAATACTGCTTCATTCTTGACACTGACAATTAAAGAAAAAGAGGAATAAATGAAAAATATTTTACCGCTACAAACACTCCTGAAAGAAACTGCCTAAATGGAAAGACAGCCTGTGTTCATAAATGGGAGATTGAATGGTTACTATGTCAACACGACCCAAAGCAAACCCTATCCAAGTCCAACGGCATTTTTTGAAGAATTGGAAAAACCCTGCAAAGTTCATATGGAATCGCAAGGGATTCCAAAATAGCCAAAACAAATTTGAAAGGAAGAACAGAATTGGAGGATTCACATTTCCGCAATTCAAAATGTAACTACAAAGCTACAGTAATCAAAAGTGTGATACCAGCCTAAGGACAGACATACAGACCAATGGAATAGAATAGTGAGCCCAGAAACAAACCTCTGCATACACAGACAAACAATTTTTGACCAAGGTGTCAAGACCACTCCATAAG
The DNA here is from genome assembly GCA_004024745.2 of Catagonus wagneri. NCBI lineage: Eukaryota > Metazoa > Chordata > Mammalia > Artiodactyla > Tayassuidae > Catagonus > Catagonus wagneri. Next base: position 16,246,424 of record PVHT021183646.1, read on the forward strand.
GGAAGGATAGTACCTTCAAAAAGTGGTGCTAAGACAAATGAACATCTCAACAGAAAAGAAAATCACGAACTTGGGGGAACAGACTTGTGGTTGCCAAGGGGGTGGGGGAGGGGTGGGGACGGGGTGGGAGGGAATGGGGATAACTAGTGCTTTAATGATGGAAAAGCAAGGAGATCCAATTGTATAGCACGGGGAACTATATCTAATCACATGTGACGAATCCATATATGTACATGTAACCGGGTCACCAGGCGGTGCAGTTGGAAAATCTGACAGAAATCTGTAAACCAGCTATAATACAAAAAAATAAAAAATAAATTATTAAAAAAAAAAGTGGTGCTAAGAAAACTGGATATCCACATGCAAAAGAATGAAGTTAGACTGTTACAAAAATTAACTCAGACTGGATCAAACACCTAAACTTAAGAGCTTAACTATAAAATTCTCCTGAAAAAATACAGAGAAAAGTCTTTTTATGATATTGAATTTGGCAATGATTTCCTGGATATGACACCAAAAGCACAGGTGACAAAAGAAAAAATATTGATAATCAGGCTTCATCAAAATTAAAAATTTCTATGCATCAAAGGACACTATCAAGAGAATGAACAGACAGTTCAGTGAATGGAAGAAAATATCTGTCAATCCCATATTGGATAAAGGATATATATATAAAGAACTTCAACAACTCAACAGCAACAAAAACCTGATTAAAAAATGAGCAAAGGACTTGAACAGACTTTTCTCCGAAGACATACCAACGGCCAATTAGATGCTCCAGGTCACTAATCATTCAGAAGGAAATGCAAATCAAAGCCAGAAAGAGATACTACTATACCCCCAATAGGTTGTCTATGACACAACAAAACAAAACCCCAGACAACAGCAAACACTGCCAAGGATGCGAAGAAATTTGGAAGCCTCATGTGTTGCTGTTGGGAACATAGAGTGGTGAGAGCCACTACGGAAAAGAATATGCAGTTTTTCAAAAAATTAAACACAGAATTACCATACAATCCAGCCATTCCACAAATAGGTATATATTTTAAAGAAACTGAAGCAGGGACTCAAATAGACATCTGTATACCAATGGCCAGAGAAGGATTATTCGGAAAAGCTAAAAGGTGGAAACTACCAAAGTATCCCATCAACAAAGGAACGGATAAACAGAATGCGGTAACTGCATACAACAGAATATTATCCAGCCTTAGAAAAGAGTGCAGTTCTGACACATGCTACGACATCCACAAACCCTGAGGGCATTATGTCAAGTGAAATAAGCCAGTCAAAAAGAATAAATTTTGTGATTCGGCTTAAATGAGATACTTAGAGTAGTTGAATTCATAGAAAGAGAAAATAAAATGGTGGTTCCCAGGAGCTGAGGGGAGGGAAGAGTGGAAATTAGTGTTTACTGGGGACGGAGTTTCAGTTTCAGTTTAGGTGATGGTTGCACAACAATGTTTCTTTCCATTCTCGTAACCTTATCACCAGCAAAGCCCAGCTCATAGGAGCACCCTATCTATAAGAAAAATACTCCAATTATACTTTACGCTTGCCTTAAAAGCATCTAGAGGAAAATCAGTTTGAAAATGGGACTAATGTTCACATTTCCCACAACCCATTCTAGCGTATAAGTAAATGGCCGTATCACCATAACAGCCAGCATATTCCTCAATCATTACTGTATTTTACAATTCTGGAGAAAAGCTACTGAATTGTTCTGGTGCAAGAGCACCTGCAAGCAAACAACATAATCATGAGAACTCCTTGAGGGACCATAGCATGTTTCACTCTAAAGAAAATCTTAACCCTGACAAACTTTATTAGCTCAACCACACAGAATGCAAACAACGATGATGACAACGGCGATGATAACAATGAAGATGATAAAATAAGAATTCAAAACAAAGGAGATTTAGTATCAGTCATAAAAACAATAGTCATGACTCAGTCAGGATTCTGAGGGCACCTGAACCTTGAGATATTATTTATACTCTTTTAGAAATGGTTTCTGTGTGGTCAATAATTTGACACAATCCAAGTAAGCGGGACCTGGGAAATTACAGCGCAGCCGAACACTATCCTAGTTATGTCAGGAAGCAAACAATAGGAATAAAAAAAAAAAAGTCTTTGACTTTATCAGTATCAGACCTAAGAAGCATTACTTTATAAAAATCAAACTTCCATATTTAACCTTGAAGTATATAATAAACAAGAAGCTCAAAACACAGTGTTTGGCTCAGGAAGTAAAGATTACACTTGGTATGTGAAAAGGCTGCTGTGTTTGTATTCTTTATCAGCATCTGGCATTTTAGTTCTTGTATCCTTGACAGATTAATTTTTCAAAATGTGTATTATAAAATAAATAAGATCATAATTGAAATAGAAGGGAAGGGGGCAGGGCGCAACCTTTATATACCACATTATACACACACTGTAATACATCAGCACGCTAAATGTCATGCCCATAGGCAACACAACAGTTCTGAGGCCAACCATAAAAGGCCAGAAGATGGGCAGTGGCTCAGTTCCTGGAAATCCCACCCCTTCTCTGCAATACTTGGATGGAATAATCCTCCCACTCGTTGGCCTACGAAATTACCCAGCCCATAGAAACTAACCATCCCATATTCTGGGACCACTCTCTTACTTTTTGAGACGATCCACACTCTGTCTATGGGATGCGTATCTTTGAGGCCTCTCTGGCTGTCTGAGATGGCCGACACTCTATCTTTCTCAGTAAATCTACCTCTTACCTATCACTTTGCCTCTCACTGAATTATTTCCGCACTAAGACATAAAGAACCTGAACCTCAGTAAATCCTAAGAACAGGTGTGTGGTTTTAATTAAAAGACAGTGGGATCAAGTCCCAGTCGGAGTTTTGGCTGGGTATGAGTCCAACCTATGGGTTCAAGTCTCAATTTAAGTTGGGTGGTTTCATAACTACACTTCTTTCAATGTAAATGGCTCACTGACTTGTACAAAAGAATTCCTCCTTTATTCCAAGTAAATGCAAATTCCAGAATCCAATAAGAATATTTTCTATTGTTTGAAAACTCTAAGAGCATTGTGTTAAATCCCCAAATTGACATCAGCTTCACTTTCCATTTGTGTTTAAAATGAAAGACTTTAGACTCTACCTTGAAATGTTTAAATGTGCGCTTGCGATATTCACACCACTCCACAAAGAAGTGTAGGCTTCGGAAAAACATAAACAGATCTCTTCTTTCTTCTGTTCTGTAGAAATAAAAGACTCTATGATTAAGAGATATCATTAAGTGAAATCTCCAATCAGGCTTTATCTTATTATTGCTTTTTAATAGCTAAAATTACTTAATCTATTTCTTTTTTTTGTTGTTTTTTGCTTTTTAGAGCCGACCCCCGTGTCAATATGGAGGTTCCCAGGCTAGAGGTCGAATCAGAGCTGTAGCTGCAGGCCTATGCCACAGCCACAGCAGCACTGGATCCAAGCCGCACCTGTGACCTACACCACAGCTCACAGCAACGCTGGATCCCCAACCCACTGAGCGAGGCTAGGGATGGAACCCACATACTCATGGATACTAGTTGGATTCACGTATGCTGCGCCATAATGGGAACTCCCTAAAATTACTTACTCTATTTCTATATACCAGACTCTGCCCTTTTGTGTATGTGCCCCTATGTGATTTTTCAGACTGGAATTTCCTTTTTTCCATATTCATATATTTAAATACTTCCCATCTTTCAAGATATTACTCGAATGCCACATTGTCCTTGAAATCTTATTTGATGATGTGGTATAATACAGAATATATCTGGTATTTGTCATTAGTTCCTAGCAGAGAGCTTCAAAAACCCTTGGAATTCCTGAGTTATGAAGACGCCATTTTAATGCTAATGGGGTGATTCAAGATGGCCCCAAAGTAGCCTCAGGATGAGGACTGATCACCAGAAAGGCCAACCACATTGATTAAAGGTTTGGAATTGTGGGCTGACCAGTACTCCAGGGAAGAGAAGGAAGCTGGAGGAGTTTAATCACATGGCCAATCGTTTAATCAGTGATGCCTATATAAGGTAACCCCAATTAAATCTCTGGAAAACAAAATTCAGTAGCACTTCCAGGCTGCTGACCACGTTGATGTGCTAGGAGGCTCATGTGCCCACGTTCCATGAAAAGAGCTCTGTTTATCCTCCTTCCCCATACCTCACCCCACCCTACCCCTAAATCTCGGTATATGTATTGCTTCCGTTTGGCTGTCTCTGGGTTGTCACATTTATAATAAAACTACAATTTTTAGTGTAACAGTTCCTTGGAGTTCTCTGAGTCTTTTTAGCAAATTACTGAATCTGAGAGGGTTGTGTGAACCTCCAAATTTAAAGCCAGTAGGTCAAAAGTGCAGGACACCCCTGACACTTGTGGCTGACATACGAAGTGGAGTAATCCCTTTTTCTTTTTTTTTTTTTTGTCTTCTTAGGGCTGCACCCGCGGCATATGGAGGTTCCCAGGCTAGGGGTTGAATCAGAGCTGTAGCTGACGGCCTACACCACAGCCACAGCAATGCTGGATCCGGGCTGTGTCTACGACCTACAACACCAGATCCTTAACCCATGGAGCAAGGTCAGGGATTGAACCCTCCTCGTGGATACAAGTTGGGTTCGTTAACCACTAAGCCTTGACGGGAACTCAGAACTCGAGCAATCAAAAGGAGGACTTTGACCTTAACCTGTGGGTCTCTGCTAAATCTGGGTAGTTTCAGGACTGAATTGAATTACAGGACACCAGTTGGTGTCAGAGAACTATTGAGCCTCACCGCCACACCATGTGCCCAATTCCAAAATAACTAGAGATAATTTCATTGCTATGCCTCTAAGGTCCCATAGAAACCCAATCTTAATTCTCTTAATACTATATCTATTGTTATACTGACACCTACAAACACTTCTGAGCAACTTAAAAGCAAGATGCATGTATTCATTTAATCATTCATTCAATAAATAAAAGCAGGAGTAGCTTCCTTTCCAGTCACAATAGAGTAATAAGCACATTCCACTTGAATGCTTCCATTAATTACAGAATTCCTGTATTAAACTGATCTAATACGCACAACAGAGGGGAAAGTTCGCAAGAAAAAAAAAAAACACACTTTACTGCTAAAAAATGCTATCTACCATCTGAGCATTTAGCGAGTCACTGTCTTCATGCTGGTAGGTCTCACCCGGACATTGATGGATGCTTACTGATCAAGAACAGTTATTAGGAAGTTCCCCTTGTGGCTCAGTGGTAAAGAGCCCAACTAGTATCTATGAGAATGTGGTTTCGATCCCTGGCCTCGCTCAGAGGGTTAAAGGATCCGGCGTTGCCGTGGGCTGTGGTTTAGGTTGCAGATACAGTGTGGATTCCACATTGCTGTGGCTGTGGCATAGGCCAGCTGCTTCAGCTCTGATTTGACCCCTAGCCTGGGATCTTCTATATGCCATGGGTGTGGTCCTTAAGAGCAGGAAAAAAACAAAAAGATGGTTATTAAAATTTGTTGTGGCTGTGGAAACCACCACTTTTTTTTTTGTCTTTTTGCCTTATCTAGGGCTGCCCCCGCGGCATATGGAGGTTCCCAGGCTCGGGGTCTAACAGGAGCTGTAGCTGTCGGCCTTTTCACAGCCACAGCAAAGCAGGATCCAAGCCGCGTCTGCAACCTACACCACAGCTCACGGCAACGTGGGATCCTTAACCCACTGAGCAAGGCCAGGGATCGAACCTGCAACCTCATGGTTTCTAGTCGGATTCGTTAACCACTGAGCCATGAAGGGAACTCCCACCACTTATTTTTAAAATTAGACAATAAAGCCTGCCCTATCAATTGGCTGTTCCTTTCACAAATGATTTCTCTGCAGCATGCAATGCCATTTGATAGCGTTATTACCCACAGAACTTCTTTCAAAACTGAAGTCAATTCTCTTACACCCTGCCACTGCTTTATCAACTCGATTTATGTAATAGTCTAAATTGTTTGTTGTCATTTCAACAATCTTCATAGCATCTTCACTAGTAGATTCCATCTCAAGAAACCAGAATGACTGACTCTCTCATTAGGGGTTAATGCCACTGGTAGCTAAGCTGAAGCCAGTGTTCACTTACCATTCCAAAATTAACTAGGACCCTTAAAAATTCTGTTAAATTTATTCTGCCTGTGCTCTAAAAATGGAATAGCAAAGCCTGGATGACAGCACATCTGTTTGCAAAATATTTTAAGCCCACCGTTGAGGCTTGACATTTAAAAAAAAAAGAAGACTCCTTTCAAAATATTACAGGGAGTTCCCGTTGTGGCTCAGAGGAAACGAACCTGACTAACGTCCAGGAGGATGCGAGGTTCCTGGCCTCACTCAGTGGGTAAAGGATCCGGCGTTGTCGTGAGCTATGGTGCACGTTGCAAATATAGCTTGGATTCCACATTGCTCTGGCTATGGCATAGGCCAGCAGCTGTAACTCCAATTCAACCCCTAGCTTTGGAATTTCCATATGCCATGGGTGTGGCCCTTAAAAAAAAAAAAAAAGCAAAATGTCACTGTTCATTGACAATCCACTTGGCCCCCAAGAGCTCCAATGGAGGTGTATGATGAGATTAATGTTTTCATGCTTGCTAATATAACATCCATTCTGTAGCCCATGGATCAAGGACTCATTTCAACTTTCAAGTCTTATTAATTAAGAAATATATTTTGTAAAGCTGTAGCTGCCATAGAGAGAGAATTCTTCTGATGAACCTGGACAAAGTTAGTTGAAAACCTGGAAAGGATTCACCATTTTAGATGCCACCAAGACCATTCACGATTCATGGAATGAGGTGAAAAGATCAACATTAACAGGAATTTGGGGGAGTTCCTAAAGTGGCTCAGTAGGTTAAGAATCTGACTAGTATCCATGAGGATGCGGGTTTAATACCTGGCTGTGCTCAGTGGGACAAGGATCTGGAGTTGCCGTAAGCTGTGGTGTAGGTTGCAGATGTGGTTTGGATCCTATGGTGCTGTGGCTGTGGTGTAGGCTCCAATCCAGTCCCTAGCCTGGGAACTTCCATATGCTGCAAATGCAGCCCAAAAAGCAAAAAACAAAAACAGGAGTTGGGAAAAAGCTCATTCCAACCCTCATGGATGATTTTTGAGGGAGTCAGGCCATCAGTGGAGGAAGTAACTACAGTTGTGGTGGAAATAACAAGAGACCTAGAATTAGAAGAGGAGCCTGAAGATGTGACTAAATTGCTACAGTCTCATGACCAAACTTTATTTAAAAAAAAAAAAATATATTATAGTTGATTTACAATGTTGTCGTTTTCTGCTGTACAGCAAAGTGACCCAGTTACACATATTTCTCATATTTTCTCATATTATCTTCTACCATGTTCTATCACAATTGTGACAAAGCTTTAAAGAATGAGGGGAAAAAAGTGATTTCTTGATTAACCGGAGGGGTAGTTTTGCCTTTTTGCCTTAAATCCCTCCAGTTATTACTTTTTACACTGTTCTGTCCTCCCCACCCCCCCCCAAAAAAAACCTGAAGAAAGCATCTGGCCATAGAATCCATTCTCTTTTTTTCTTTTTTTTGTCCTTCCTAGAGCCACACCCGCGGCATATGGAGGTTCCCAGGCTAGGGGTCTAATCGGAGCTGTAACCACCTGCCTACGCCACAGCCATGGCAACACGGGCTCTGAGTCACGTCTGAAACCTACACCACAGCTCATGGCAACGCCGGATACTTAACCCACTGAGCAAGGCCAGGGATCGAACCCACAACTTCATGGTTCCTAGTCAGATTCGTTAACCACTGCGCCACGACAGGAACTCCCCATAGAACCTTTGTAAATAGATCAGTTGAGTATACTGTAAATAGTGGTGGGCATGTATACTTAGAGAAAGAGTTTAGGAATCTATGGAACAAGCAATACCAAACAATAGGCCATCTGTAAAACGCAGTAATTCCATGTAGAGTGGGTGGCCCAGAGAACAGCACTCTGTAGATCCAGTTTTGCTGAGAAGCATTCTCCAAATACTGACAATGACTCCATGTTGTAAAGAGGAGATCTGGGGATGATGTTGTTGTTGCTGTTTTTTTTTTCCTTTGGCTTTTTGCTTTTTAGGGCTGTACCAGTGGCTTATGGAGGTTCCCAGGCTAGGGGTCAAATCGGAGCTATAGCAAAGCCAGATCCAAGCCATGTCCGTGACAAGAACGACAGCTCACGGAGGTGCTGGATCATTAACCCACTGAGTGAGGCCAGGGATCGAACCTGCAATCTCATGGTTCCTAGTCAGATTCGTTTCTGCTGTGCCACTCTGGGAACTCCGTGGATGTTCTTCTAACAATTCTACTACTGCAATTCCAGTAAGTTCCATTATTTCTCAGAAATATTTTTATTCTTTGATATGTTAAAAACTTTTGGAAAGGGGCAAAACCTTGCAAATAATTTTATCCATTACCTTCATTTTGCAGATAAAGAAAGAGCTCCAGAGAGTTTAAATATCTTTCCTAAATCAGTGGCATTAGTCATTAGTTTAAAGGAAAAAAACCCAACAAAACGTGCCCTATCAAGGTAGACCGTCCTTGTTAGGAGATATTTATAATTTACACTAAGGATAAGATATACATACTAGGAGTTCCCCTTGTGTCTCAGAGGGAATGAACCCAACTAGTATCCATGAGGAATCAGATTCAACCCCTGGCCCCGCTCAGTGGGTTAAGGACCTGGTGCTGCCGTGAGCTGCGGTGTAGGTTGCAGACACGACTTGGATCCCGTGATGCTGTGTCTGTGGCGTAGGCTGGCGGCTACAGCTCTGATTCAACCCCAACTTCCACATGCAGCAGATGCGGCCCTAAAAAAACAAACAAACAAACAAAAAAAGGATACATACTACATCATTATAATAAAAGGCAAATACGATTCATTTTTAGAGAGAACCTAGAGCTGAGAACCAGCTGAGTACAGTTACGCAAGGTTACTTCCCTGACTGAGTCGAATGTCACCCTCCCAATGAGGCCTTCCATGACTGTGATATTTAAAAACAGATACCTCGGAATTCCCATCATTGCTCAGGGGAAACAAACCCGACTAGTATCCATGAGAATGTAAGAGAACAGCTCCATTCTTAGATTGCACACCAAAGTATTTAGGAGAACACAGCAATGATACATGCAACAAGATCTAAAAAGATTGCATCAGGAAGAACAACAGAAATGGTAAATATCTGGGTAAATATAAAATCTATCACTCTTCAGTTCTTTAAATTATGGTTGAAAGTAAAAAAAACCTAATATTGTCTGATGGAGTTTTCAGTACATACCTATGAATGTAATTCATATAAAAACTATAACACAAACAGAAAGTGAAAGAGATCTACATGGTTATAAGGCTTCCCAGATTACACTTGCAGTGGTAAGGATTCTTTTTCTGGGGGGGGGGTCTTTTTTAGGGCTACATCTGAGGCATATGGAGGTTCCCAGGCTAGGGGCTGAATAGGAGCTGTAGCTGTTGGCCTATACCACAGCCATAGCAACGCCAGATCTGAGCTGCATCTGCAACCTACACCACAGTTCACGGCAATGCCAGATCCTTAACCCACTGAGCGAGGCCAGGGATTGAACCCACGTCCTCATGGATCTTAGATTTGTTACTGCTGAGCCACAATGGGAACTCCCTGCAGTGGTAAGTTTTAAATCTAAGTAGACTGTTAAAAGTTAGGTTATGCAGTTGAAATTCCTCCAGCAGCCAATAATAATGATAATAATACTTTTCTAACGTCCCAAAGAAGAAATTACTCTCCAAAGAATATAGGCCTATAAAAAGCAGTAGTTATTTCAATAGAGCTTTCAAGGCCAAAATGACAAGATATTTTAATCTCCACCAAACAAGGGAGTAAAAATAAGATCTTAATCATGTGATGAGGGAGTGAGCCAAGTAATAAATCTTAAAAATTACAATGGCCAAAGTTTAAACACATACACACGTAAATACTCAGAGAAAGAGTGAAAAAGAAAAAGACTGTTCTGAAGCTTTACTTTTTAAAAAGAAAAAAAAAGCTTTTAAAAAGAACTGTATTTAAAAGTGAATTAAGTCACAATTCCTTCACCCCCATTCACATCTCCATAGTTTTCTGTTACAAAAAGTGTGTGTGTGTGTGTGTGTGTGTGTGTGTGTGTGTGTGTGTCTGTTGGCTCTTATAGCTGTCAGAGTAATTGCAATTTATCTTTTTTTCCCAAGCACGGTTCAAACTTCACTAAATGTAAAACAGATGTTATGGATTTCCTTCACAAAATGTTGGCAGTGGTACATTTCAACTGCAATTAGTCAAAAAAGTAAAGTAACTCCAAACGTCTCTTTCTCAAGGATCAAGCGAAGTATAAAGAGAAATTTGGAATAAAAATTTTAAACTTTTATTTTAAAAATAAATTCCTAATAATATTAGGTCTAAAATCAGGTGATTATCAGAAGTTAATTCACTATCAGTCACTCTCACACACTGCTGGTGCAAACGCAAAATGGTATGGTCACTCTGGTAAACAGTTTGGCAGTTTATTATAAATTCAAACATCTTCTCATCATATGACCAAGTAACCCCACTTCTGGCTATTTTCCCTAAAGAAAAGAAAACTTACATTCACATAAAAACCTCTACTGAGTAACAATATTCATAACTGCCAAAACTGGAAATAACCTGAATGTCCTCCAACAGGCGAATGGGTAAACTATCCATACACCGGAATACTACTCGGAAATGAAAAGATAGCTGAATCTCAAAGGCTAAGCAAAGAAGCCAGTCTCAAAAGGTTTCACACTGTGTGATTTCATTTACTTGATATTTTGTAAAGGGAAAAACTCTAATGATGAAGATCAGAGCAGGTTTTGCCATGGGTTAAGAGTGGGGAGAGGGTGTGAGGGTCTTTTGTGATGATGGAACTGTTTAACATCCTGATTATAGTGGTGAATATACAGAAACCATCCAATCAGAGCAACACAGAAGGAAAAGACTGAATAAAATAAAGCCAAAAGTACATAAAGGACAAGAAAAATTATATTCATGACATCAGAGACCCAGAAGCAGAGGAAAAAAAAATGTTGAGTGAAGCAAATATTTGGAGAAATAATGGCAGAAAACTTGCCAAATTAGGTAAAAAGATACAAATTCAAGAAGCTTATAAAACGCCAGAGAGGATAAACTCAAAGAAACCGATGCTTAAATAGATCATAATCAAACTAATGAAAATTAAAGAAAAAAAAAAAAACCCTTGAAACAGTTACAGGAAAACAGACACACTTTATATAGAGGAACAAGGATTCAAAGACAATGGATTTCTTGGAGATTGGATTAAAATGGCAGAATAGAAGGACTGGAGCTCAACTTCTCTCCCAAAAAATAACAAAACTACAACCAAATGCCGAGCAGCCTTCAACCAAATGGACTGTAAACTTCAAAAAAGATATTTACTCCAGAAGACAAAGACGACACCACATCAAGAGGTAGGAGGGGCGATTACGTGATAGAAGCAACCCCGTACCTCCTGGGTGGGAAGCCCCACAGACTGGAAAGTAACTGCATCACAGAGACTCAGCTACAGGACTGAGAGTTCTGAGCCCCACGTCAAAACCCCACGCCTGGGGATCGGGCACAGAGAGAAAGTGCCCCTGGAGCATCTGGCATTGAAGGCCAGTGGGGCTTGTGTGCAGGAGCTCCACAGGACTGGGGAAAACAGAGACCCCATTCTTGAAAGGCACACACAGACTTGCACGTGCACTGGGCCCCAGGGCAAAGCAGTCTCCATAGAAATCCGGGTGGAACCTGACTGCTATTCTTGGAGGATCTCCTGAGAAAACAGGGGTGACTGGGGCTTGTTGTGGGGGAAGGGCATTGGAGGCGAAGCTCTCGGGAACATTCAACAGCCGCATTTCTCTGGAGGTGGCCATTTCTGGGAAAATATGGTCTCTCCCATCAGCACTGAGAAGCCCCAGGCCAAACAATAATCCAAGTGGGATCACAGCCCCACCCATCAGTAAACAGGCTGCCTAAAGACCCCTCAGGCACACAGCCAGCCTCTAATCTCATCCAGAGACAAAGCCCCACCCATCAGAGGGAGAGGAATCAACCCCACCTACTAGTGGGCAGGAATCAGTCCCTCCCATCGGGAAGCCTACAGCAAGCCCCCTCCATACCAACTGTAGCCACAGGGGAGGCAAACGCCAGAACTAAGAGAAGCTACAACTCTATTGTTGGCAAAAAGGTCACCACACCAAAAACCTATAAAAATGAAAAGACAGAAAACTATAACTCAGATAAGGGAGAAAGAGAAAGCCCAGAAAAACAGCTCAGTGATGAGGAGATTATCAGCCTCCCAGAAAGAGACTTTAGACTGTTGATGCTGAAGATGATGCAAGGCATTGGAAATAGACTGGAGGCAAAGCTTGATAATTTACAGGAAACACTGAGCAAAGAAATACAAGCTGTAAAAATTAAACAAGAAGAGATGCAAAATACAATAACTGAAATAAAAAATTCATTAGAAGCAGCCAACAGTAGAATACAGGAGGCAGAAGAACGAATCAGTGAGGTGGAGGACAGATCAGTGGAAATCACTAATGCAGAAGAGAAAAGAGATAAAAGATTGAAAGGAAATCAACTGAGTCTCAGAGAACTCTGGGATAATGTTAAATGCACCAACATCCATATTATAGGGGTGCCAGAGAGAGAAGAGAGAGAGAAGGGGACACAAAAAATATCCAAAGAGATAATAGCCGAAAACTTTCCTAATATGGGAAAGGAACCACTCGCTCAAATCCAGGAACTGCAACGAGTACCATATAAAATAAACCCAAGGAAGAACACCCCAAGACACATATTAATCAAAATGACCAAAATTAAAGAAAAAGAGAAAATATTGAACGCAGCTAGGGAAAAGAAACAAATGACATACAAGGGAACCCCAATAAGGTTATCAGCAGATTTTTCAGCTGAAACCCTGCAGGCAAGAAGGGAGTGGCATGATATACTTAATGTGATGAAAGGGAAAAACTTCCAACCAAGATTGATTTACCCTGCAAGGCTCTCACTCAGATTTGAAGGAGAGATCAAAACCTTTACAGATAAGCAAAAGCTAAGAGATTTCTGCAACACTAAACCAGCTTTACAACAAATCTTAAAGAAACTTCTCTAGGCAGAAAAGAAAAGGCCACAACCAGAAACAAAAACAGCACAAATGACAAGGCTCACCAGGAAAGGCATAAATACAGTAAAGATTCTAAATCATCCACATACAATTATGCTACCAAAATCAGAAATCATGAGAAGAGAGCACAAATGCAGGTCACTGGAGATGCACGTGCAATTAAGAAACCGACAACTTAAAACAATCTCATTTGTATATAGACTTCTATATCAAAACTTCAGGGTAAAAAAAAAAGAGCAACAAAACCCCCAAACAGTTAATACAATGGCAGTAAGAACATATATATCAGTAATTACCTTAAATGTTAATGGACTGAATGCCCCAACCAAAAGACATAGACTAGCCGAATGGATACAAAAACAAGACCCATATATATGCTGTCTTCAAGAGACCCACTTCACTTCTAGAGACACATACAAATTGAAAGTGAGACGATGGAAGAAAATGTTCCATGCAAACGGGCATCAAACGAAAGCAGGAGTAGCAATACTCCTATCAGACAAAATGGACTTTAAAATGAAGAACATTTTAAGACACAAGGAAGAGCACCACATAAAGATTAAAGGATCAATCCAAAAATAAGATATAATAATTTTAAATATCTATGCACCCAACATAGGATCACCACAATATATAAGGTAACTGCTAACAACCTTAAAAGGAGAAATCAGCAATAACACAATCACAGTGGGGAAATTTAACACCCCACTTACAGCAATGGAGAGGTCATCCAGACAGAAAATCAATAAGGAAACACAGGCCCTGAATGAAGCATTAGATCAGATGGACTTAATCGATATTTATAGGACATTCCATCCAAAAGCAACAGAATACACATTCTTCTCAAGTGCGCAGGGAACATTCTCTAAGATTGATCACATCCTGGGCTACAAATCAAGCCTCAGTAACTTTAAGAAAATTGAGATCACTTCAAGCATCTTCTCTCACCACAATGCTATACAACTGGAAATCAACAACAAGAAAAAAATGGCAAAAAATACAAACACATGGAGACTAAACAACATGCTACTAAACAACCAATGGATCACTGAAGAAATCAAAGAGGAAATTAAAAAATACCTAGAAGCAAATGACAACAAAGATAAGATACTCCGAAACGTCTGGGATGCAGCAAAAGCAGTTCTAAGAGGAAAGTATACAGCAATACAAGCCTACCTCAGGAAATAAGAAAAAGTTCACATAAACAACCTAACTTTACATCTAAAGCAGCTAGAGAGGGAAGAAGCCAGGTCATGGAAACAACCTAAATGCCCATCAACAGAGGAGTGGATAGGGAAGATATGGTACATACACACAATGGAATATTACTCAGGCATTAAAAGGAATGAAATAACAACATTTACAGCAATATGGATGGACCTCGAAATTATCATGCAAAGTGAAACCAGTCAGACAATTAGACAGCAACACCCAATGCTACCGCTTACATGTGGAAACTGAAGAGACACAATGAACTTCTTCGAAGAACAGACAATGACTCACAGATTTTGGAAAACCTTGGTTTTTCATATAAGACAATCTGGGGGGTGGGGGATGCACTGTGGGTTTGGGACACAAAATCTATCACGTTGACTTGTAATGATCTTTGTACAGCTATAACTGAAATAAAATTCATTGTTATAAAATAAATAGTCCTTAAAAAAAAAGACAATGGATTTCTCAGCAGAAACCATGGAGGCCAGAAGGAAGTAACACATGTTTTAAAAGTATCTATAAAGGGAGTTCCCATTGTGGCTCAGCAGAAACAAACCTCACTAGCATCCATGAGGACCAAGGTTTGATCCCTGGCCTCACTCAGTGGGTTAAGGCTCTGGCAATGCCGTGAGCTGTAGTGTAGGTCACAGACTCAGCTCGGATCTGGTGTTGCTGTGGCTGTGGCATAGACCAGCAGCTGCAGCATTGATTTGCCCCCTAGCCTGGGAAACTCCATATGCCATGGCTGTGGCCCTAAAAAGACCAAAAAAAAAAAAAAAAAGGTACCTATAGAAGAGTTCTCTTCATAGCTCAGTGGATAATGAACCTGCCTAGGATCCATGAGGATGCAGGTTCGATCACTGGCATTGCTCAGTGGGTTAAGGATCCAGCGTTGCCGTGAGCTGTGGTGTAGGTTGCAGACGCAGCTTGGATCCCACATTGCTGTGGCTGTGGCGTAGGCCGGCAGCTACAGCTCCTGTTAGACCCCTAGCCTGGGAACCTCCATATACTGCGGGTACAGCCCTAGATAAGGTAAAAATACCAAAAAAAAAGGAAATGGCAAAATATTAATTTAAAGTAGACTATGATCCCTAAGGCAACCAGTAAAATATATTACACATGTAATACATGTTTAGACATATTATTTTAAAACACACATTTATATAATATATAAGAGACATAAAAAAAATCATTAAAGTGGAATTTTTAAAAGTACTCAAGAATCCAGAAAAGAGGAGTTCCCTTTGTGGCTCAGTGGTTAACAAATCCAACTAGGAACCATGAGGTTGCGGGTTCGATCCCTGGCCTTGCTCAGTAGGTTAACGATCCAGTGTTGCCGTGAGCTGTGGTGTAGGTCTCAGACGTGGCTCGGATCCTGCGTTGCTGTGGCTGTGGCGAAGGCTGGTGGCTACAGCTCCTGTTAGACCCCTAGCCTGGGAACCTCCATATGCCGCGGGTGCGACCCTAGATAAAGTATAAAGACAAAAAAACAAACAAACAAACAAACAAACAAAAATCCAGAAAAGATATGAAGGGCAAAACAAGAACAAAACACAGAGAGTTAAAAAATAACTAAGTGGATCGATCCCAAACCAAACAGATCGACATTTACAATAAATGCATATAAATCACAGATCTAAACATAAAAGGTAAAATTACAAAAATCTCAAAATTTGGAAGGTAATTTCCACGGTCTGAGGTTATGTAAAAAGTTCTCAGACATTGTACCAAAAACATGAGCTAAAAAAAAAGGTAGGAGTTCCCTGGTAGCTCAGTGTGTTAAGAATATGGTGCTGTCACTGCTGTGGCTCAGGTCAGTGCAATGGCATGAGTTTGAGCCTTGGCACTGGAACTTCCGTTCCTTGCTCTCTCTCTCAAGGGAGAAACAGGACACATAAACTATGCACCCTTGGTTAAAGATAGGGGAGGGAAGCAACCACCATATAAATATTAAGAAATTAGCTAAAATTTCAACAAATTCTTAGGGGTGGAGTGTCACTTTTGGCCTCAGGAATGGCCAAAAAGAAAAGAAAACAAAACAAAACAGAAGGCAAACTGTGTTCTTGAAACCAAAAACTTTGCTCTTTGAAAGACACTGTTAAGAAAATGAAGAGACAAGCTACAGAATAGGAGAAATGTTGGGAAACTGCATATAGGACAAAGAACTTGTATGCAGAATATATAAAGAACTCTGAAAACAACCATGAGAAGAGTTCCCGTCGTGGCTCAATGGTTAACAAATTCAACTAGGAACCATGAGGTTGTGGGTTTAATCCCTGGCCTCGCTCAGTGGGTTAAGGATCTGGCGTTGCCGTGAGCTGTGGTGTAGGTAGCAGATGCGGCTCGGATCCCGCGTTGCTGTGGCTGTGGCGAAGGCCGGCGGCTACAGCTCCTGTTAGACCCCTAGCCTGGGAACCTCCATATGCCACGGGTGTGACCCTAAAAAGCCAAAAAAAAAAAAAAAAACAACTGTGAAAAAACAAATAATCTAATGCAGCAATAAGCAAACAACTTGAACATAAACTTCACCGAAAAGGATAACTATATGGCAATTAAGCACATGTAAAGATGCTCCCATTGCTAACCTTTAGGAAAAGAGATAAATTACAAAAGAGGTCACACAGAGAACTCTGAGGAATGATCAGTCCTGACAATGAGGTTGAAAGATCAATGGATGGATTTAATAGCCAATTAGACACAATTTGAAGCAATAGTTATCCTTTACTGCCATATCATCTAAGGAGATAATCTGCAATAATTACATGGAAAAGCAACAACCATTAAAAAAAAGGAAGATTCTTTATTAAAAAAAGACATGAAAATTTGAAAATGAGACACACAGAATTTTTACAAAGGACAAGTACTCAATGAAATTTAAAACTCAATGGATGGGAATTTAAGGAGCAGATTAGTCCAAAAATGATGAAATAATTACTGAACTGAAATAGAGACCTGAGAAACAATGAGGAATAAGCCCAAAGATAGGAAGAGATAGAAAATATAAAGAAAGGGTAAGATGAATGCAGAAGACAAAAAGACAGTATGTCCCAAATTTCAGAATGAGAATCAGAGAAAATCAAGAAAGAGTTCCATTTCTACATAAGATGTAAAAAGCTGCAGAGCAGGTCACTCTCAACCTAGCATCAAGGAAAATCTGAATCATCTATAAAACCATAACCTTTCTTGAGCCCATTAAAAACCCGAAGTCATAAAGTAACCAAATAAATTAAAATTGCACTCTCTCAAGGGAGAAACAGGACACATAAACTATGCACCCTTGGTTAAAGATAGGGGAGGGAAGCAACCACCATATAAATATCAAGAAATTAGCTAAAATTTCAACAAAGTGTTAGGGGCAGAGTGTCATTTTAGAACAGATGGAAATCCCAGATGAAAAGGGACTCCACCAGAAAAGACTGGAATCATGGTAGACGACCAGAGAGAGCTCCCCTCAGTTGTACAAGCGCAAAGAGGTGATCAGCTGCTGCTGAGGTACAAAATGAAGCCAGAACCCTTCTCTGGTAGGAAGCAAAAACAATAAATTGCTAAAGAAGCAGCAGCAGAGCAAGGCAAGAAAAAAAGTCCCTAGCTACCAAAGTTGGAGTAGAAGTCAAACCCATTTGACCTGGGACAGGGGCAGAAAACATTCCTGCTACCAAAAGATCCACTGCTTTGGAAAGAAGGGCAGAAGCTAAATCCCTCTTTTCCATGGGAGGGGCAGGAAACACTCTGGGCACAGGATCCTACATTAAAACCAAGTATAACCCTGCCACCGTAGGGGAGAAGATGGGCAGAAGAACAAGGAACTCTCTCCCACTCAAGACCAACCCTATACCCGGGCAGAGTTTGACTACCCTGGGGAGGAGGAGCAGGGACAGTGGGGTTCCCAACACCTGAGGTATAGGTTCACAGGACCTGCTGTTCCCACCAGAAGCCTGGATCAAGTAACAAGGATCAAGACCTGTGCTGGGGGAGTGTCAAGTATAGGGAGAAAGACTGCCCTCTGAGATGCCGACAAGTAGGGACAACTAAAAATTCATCGTGAAGCTGAAGCACTGATAAAAACCCTCCAGCTTCCAAACCTTATTCTAAACAGAATGAAGAACTGAATTTTAATTTGAATTTGAATTCACTGCTAGAAGAATTCGATGGCTTTAGTGCCTAAAGTTAATGAAAGAAACAAATATTCTAAATCTAGCTCTAACTGCTGACTACCTGAAATTAAACCCTATACTAACAGCCTGGTAAAAGATATATGCACATTTCAGTCTCTACTGTTTTTTCACAGATAATGTCTATCAATAAATAAAAAAATTTTAAGATAAAAATTGAAGAAAAAAAATTATAGACTAATCACAACTGGACTCAAAGACGTTTCAAATGTTGACAATATCAGATAGGGGCTTTAAAATAACTATGGGAGCTCCCTCTGTGGCACAATGGGATCAGCAGCATCTCTGCATCAGAGGACACAGGTTCGATCCTTGGCCTGGCACAGTGGGTTAAAGAATTCAGCGCTGTCATGAACATCGTGTCCAAGTGTCTTTTTCAAGGAGATTTTTGTCTGGATATATGCCCAAGAGTGGGATTTCTGGGTCATATGGTAGTTCTATGTATAGTTTTCTAAGGTACTTCCATACTGTTTTCCACAATGGTTGTACCAGCTTACATTCCCACCAACAGTGGAGGACGGTTCCCTTTTCTCCACACCCTCTCCAGCATTTGTTGTTTGTAGACTTGTTAATGATGGCCATTCTGACTGGTGTGAGGTGGTATCTCGTGGTAGTTTTGATTTGCATTTCTCTAATAATCAGAGATGTTGAGCATTTTTTCATGTGCTTGTTGGCCATCTACATATCTTCTTGGGAGGGATGGAAAAGCAAGGAGATCCAGCTGTATAGCACTGACAACTATGTCTAATCACGTGTGATGAGTCCATATATGCATGTGTAACCGGGTCACCATGCTGTGCAGCTGGAAAATTGGCAGAAATTTGTAAACCAGCTATAATGGGGAAAAAAAAAGGACCCTGGGGGAAAAAAAAAGAATTCAGCACTGTCACAGCTGCAGTACAGGCTGCAACTGTGACTCAGATCTGATTCCTGGCCTGGGAACTCCATATGCTAAGGAGCAACCTAAGGAAAAAAAAAAAAAGAAAAAAATTAAAAATAAATTAAATTAAAATTTGAAGATAGGGTAATAGAAATTATTCAAAATGAAACGCAAAGGAAAAAACACTGAAAGAAATACAAGAGAGCATCCAAACACTGAGACAATAAATGAGATATTCTAACATATAGGTAATTAGAGAATAGGACAGAAAAAGCATCTGAAAAGATGTGGTTGGTAATTTTCACACAAACATATCCTAGAAATAGCACAAACTGTCAAAAAGCAAAACTACTAGAAAAGTTTGAAAACAACAGAAAAAACACATGCACACACAAAAACAGTATAGCAAATTTCTTTTTACAACGTATCTAGGTATTCCAGTAGACACTGTAAGGATTTCTTTAAAGATGTGGGAGGGAAGCACTCAACTGCTGATGGTCAACAACACACACTTGATTTTTCTTCCATCTCTCAAGCAGTTTTCTAGTTCCTTTGCAGTATCCTTCAACTCTATTCAGCAGCATATTTTAGAATTCCTTAAGGGTCAGTTTCAGTCCTTTTCCTCATTTCACTCTATATTCTCTCCAGAGGCAATCTCATTCCTGCTCCAAGTTTTAACTTTTCCCACTGGCAGATAACTCCAATGTTTCTCTCTCCTACCTACACCTCTTCTTAGCTGACTACTTCTTATTTTTACTTCAGTGTTTTAAAGGTACTCATGTTCAACATACACAAACTGAGGTCACAATCTCATCTGACATGGTCTGCTTCCAACTTCTCCTATCTCAGCAAATGTAATCACCATGATTAAGGAGTTATAACCTGTCAGTGACTCCTAATCCCTCTTATTCAACAAACATCATGCCTATTCAGTCGTGCTTGCTAAATATTCCCCAAATCCAACAAGTCCTCTATCTCAACTACCACTAAGCTAGTCCAAACTACAAATTTCTGTTTCCCTAAACTGTTTTAATGGGCTAGTCACTAACCCTCCTATATTCAGTTTTGCACCCCTTAAATCCTTTCTCCCTGCAGCATCAAGAGTAATTCTTTCCAGGATATCACACTTCTTTTCTTTTCTCCCCCCTTTTAGGGCTGTACCTGCGGCATATGGAAGTTCCCAGGCTAGGGGTCAAATCAGAGCTACAGCTGCTGGCCTGTGCCACAGCCACAGCAACACGGGATCCAAACTGCATCTGTGACCTACACCACAGCTCACGGCAACACCAGATCCTTAACGCTCTGAGTGAGGCCAGGGATGGAATCCGCAAACTCTTGGATACAAGTTAGGTTCTTAACCCATTGAGCCACATGGGAACTCCTAGGATATCATACTTCTGCCTTTCTTTGGCTCTGCTTAAAATCGCTCAATAGCTTCACATTAGTCAGGACTATGATCAAACTCCTTATACCAAAATCCACAGCATGGACCTTACATAAGTTGCTAACTTCATCTGATACCACACTTCTCTGCTCTTGCCTTCCCCCAGTCACTCTGGCCTCCCCTAGATGCTCACAGGTGCCATGTTCCCTCCTAGCACAAGCTATTCTATCTAGAATCTCTTCTGTTTTTTTGTTGTTATTCTTGGGTTTAGGTTTTGGGGTCTTTTTTTGGCCACAACCACAGCATATGGAAGTTCCCAGGCCAGGGACTGAATCCAAGCTGCAGCTGCAACCTACACCCCAACTGCAGCAAAGCTGGATCCTTAACCCACTGCACCAGGCCAGGGATTGAACCCACACTGTCACAGAGACAACACTGGATCCTTAACCCACCGCACCATAGCAGGAACTCCTAGGGTCTCTTTTGTTTACTGTACACCTGTTCACATCAGCTTAAGTTTCAGGAAAGCATCCTATGTTCTCCCCAAAAACTAAATTCCTGATGTGGCTTCAATACACTGTGTAACTCTCATTTGAGCATTTAACACAGCCATAATTTTAATTTCTGAGATTATTTAATATCTGACTTCTTTACTAGGCTATAAATTCCATGAGGATCAAAGATTTTATCTAGTTTTGCTCACGTTTTAATTCTTTAATTTTTTTTTTGGTCTTTTTGCCTTATCTAGAGCCGCCCCCGCGGCATATGGAGGTTCCCAGGCTAGGGCTCTAACAGGAGCTGTAGCCGCCGGCCTTCGCCACAGCCACAGCAATGCGGGATCCGAGCCGCGTCTGCGACCTACACCACAGCTCACGGCAACGCCGGATCCTTAACCCACTGAGCAAGGCCAGGGATCGAACTCACAACCTCGTGATTCCTAGTTGGAATCGTTAACCACTGAGCCACGACTGGAACTCCTGCTCACGTTTTAATTTTAATGCCTAGGACTTGGTGAATGTATAATAAATTTTAACTGAATGAATGAGAGACATGAGAATATAGGCTTAAATATAAGCCACAATAATGATGTCATGCTTTCAGAGATACTTTGATATTTACTTATCAAGAAAAAAGAACAGGTAAACTTAAAACTGTAAAGTTAAAATAACATCAAAAAAAGTAAAATATCTTACCTAGACACAAATTCACTTAATTCTGAATATTTGGTGGGCTCCATTATTATGCTGAGGTCAGTAATAACAGAAGACAAACTCTCCTTATTCTAAAATAAAGACAAAAAAAAAAACCTGTTTTGTATCAAAGCACAGTCAACTTTTAAATAAAATAAAAAGACTACCTTTAAGATACGTAAAATGAAACGTCACCAACAGGAAAAGGTAACCAAGAAAAGGTACTACAGTCTTAAAAGAATGAAATCAGACCCTCACTCTATACCAGAAACCAAAATGAACTACTCCAAATGAATTACTGACTTAAATGTAAACACTGAAACCACAAAATTAATTAGGAGAAAATATAGACATTTAACTGATTACTAAATGAGAAAGAACTTTCTAACGATAACAAAACATACACAATTACATAAAAACAAAATATCTATAAAAATGACTTTCAAAGAAATAAACAGAAAAATTTGTATTACAAACACAAGGAGATATGTAAACTGAAAAGAAAAAGGTAAAACATGAACTAAAAATTTAGAGGTAAAAGACAATATGCTTACTCTGACAATAAGATAAATGTAAATTAAAACAATGAGTTGACATTTTTACCTATAAAATAACATCATTTTCACAATGCATAACTTAAGTTTATATTCTGCCTCAGCAATTTGACTTCTAAGAATCTGCAATAAAGAAATAAAAAATGAAGACAAAAGAGCTCTTTATAATAAAGAGCCCCAAACAATTCTATATTTAATAATGGGGACTGTTAAACTATTAAGTATTATGATCTACAAAATCCAGGTTAAACTATTAAGTATTATGATCTACAAAATTATAATTTTGTAGTATTATGTAGGAGTATTATGATCTCCTTTGCTCTAGTAAATTTTCTTCTATTATTACTCTAGTTTTTCTTGTCTTTGGAAAAATCATTGTCTGTTTTCCAGATTTTTCTTCAGCTGCAATTGCAGGTGATTTTTTTCTCCAACTTCACTTGTAGGTGATTTTTCTCAAGCCTATCCTCCAAATTCTACACCTAGCTACTTCTAATTTAATTTTCAGAGCTACAGTCATTTTATTCTTCCTTCCTTTCTTTCTCTCAGCTCTCTTACCTTCTTACTCAGTTTTCCTTGAATGTTTTCATTTGAAAGTCCAAGCAGTTATAATATAGCATGTTCTTGTATTTCCTGGATTAATTTTTTAAGTGAATTTAACTCCATTTTCTAATTCCTTTCATGGCAAGCATCCTAAAGGACGATGAACAAACTCTATACTACCTCTGTGCCTTCTACTCTGTGGATCTTATTCGTTAACAGGAGTAGATCTAGCAATTTCTGCTATTTCCTAAGGATACACAGTGAATAGATAATGCTTGACTCTTCTCCATTTGTCTGGGCACTATCTGACTTGCTTCTCTATATTTTGAGCTGCTGCAGAAATGGGTATTAATGGCTTATAATCTGTTTAGTTTTTCAGCTGCTTAAGAATAAAGTGGGAATTTTTAGAAGCAGCTGAGGTTATGGAGCTCCCACTGTGACTCAGCAGTAACAAATCCAACTAGTATCCATGAGGACACAGGTTTGACCCCTGGCCTCACTCAGTGGGTTAAAGATCTGGCATTGCCGTGGGCTGCAGCATAGGTCACAGACGCAGCTCCGATCCTGGGTTGCTGTGGCTGTGGTGTCAGCCGGCAACAGCAGCTCCAATTTGACCCCTAGCCTGGGAACTTCGATATGCCACACATATGGCCCTTATAAAGCAAAAAAAAAAAAAAAAAAAAAAAAAAAAAAAGAGCAAGTAGCTGTAGTTAAAGTAGGCCATCTGTGTGCATCTACCACCATATGTAATCAAAAACAAATTCCAGGAGTTCCTTCGTGACCCAGTGGGCTAAGGATCTGGCATTGTCGCTGGTATGGCTCTGGCTACTGATGTGGCGTAAGTTTGATCCCTGGCCTGGGAACTTCCTCATGCCACAGGCACAGCCAAAAAGACCCCACAAATTCCAGAGACAATAATAAAAAGACAAATGACCCAATTAAAATTGGGCAACGAATCTCAACAGACATTTCATCAAAGATGATACACAAATGGCCAAGAAGTTTATGAAAAGATGCTCAACACTGGCTAGTACTCAACATCATCTGGTACTTCCACCTGACTCAGTAATTCTAACCTAGATATATATGAGAATAATGAAAACATATGTCCACTTACAAGCTTATACATGAACAGCTACAGAAATGTTATTTATAACAGCCAAAAGGTGAAAATAAGCCAAATGTCTCTCAGCTGGATGAATAAACAAAACGTGATATATATCCTTACAATGCCATATTATTCAGCCAAAAAATAAATTAAACAATGAAGTATTGATACATGCTATATAATGAACACTGAAAGCACTGTGCTAAATAAAAGGAACTAGTAAGAGACTATAAATTTTATGATTCCATTTTTATGAAATGCCCAGAATAAATAAATCCACAGAGATAGGAGATAGATAAGTTGGTCTGAGCAGAAGAAAGGCAAATTAGGGGTGATAAAGGGTATGGAGTTTCTCCTTGAGGTGATAAAATTCTAAAATTGACATGGTGATGGTTGCACAAACCCGAGTAAACTAAAACTTGCTGAATGTACACTTTATATTTTTTGAATATTTAGAAATGTTTTCAACAACAGAAATCTTCATGTTTTAATGAGGAACGGAAATGTTACATAACATGAGGTATAACTGACATATAACACTATATCAGTTTCACTTGTACAAAATTATGATTCCATGACTGTGTACAAGAATCACAACTTTATAAAATTACTCAGAAAAGTCACGAGGAAAAGAAGTATAATTTTAGCAGTGATTACGCGTAGTTGGACTATGCATGATTCTTGTTTTTCACACTTTCTAATTTTTCCCTCTAAGGAACATGAATTATGTCCATAATCAAGACATTATATAAATGATATATATATATGAATATATATGTATATTGAATGTATACTTTAAATGGATGAATTATATGGTATGTAAACTAGATCTCAAAGCTGTTATAACACAAATAAAAAAAAATCTCAGAGGAAATGTCTTGTCTTTTGCTTCAATGTTATGTTTTGGATTTTGGCCTTTCACCCATTAGAAGAGGCAGATTATTCCGTCACCATGAAGCCTACAACTTATTGGCCCCTCTTTCTGGGGGGTGGGGGGTGAAGTGTGTGTTGTGAATTCTTCGGGACATTTTTTCCCTATCTCTCTCCGTGCCAGTCATACTGCCAACCGGTCAATCCACCCCAGCTGGTAAACAAAGAGAAAGGGCCTTATAAACACCCAGATCTCAAAGACCCTGCATGAGTCGAAGCAGCATGTTCCTTTCTATCACAGCCAATTTAACTGAAGTTTGCATTTCTCATTCTTCTCTACAACTTAAGGACTGTGGGTAGAGATATTTAAGGAAAGGGTCCTGTTAACTTTGTAAAATCTGGAATGCTCACAAAACACCCTATATCAGATTTCAGTGTTTTTTTTTCATTTGGGTTTGAATGTCATCACATCAAGTCAATTTTCTTTGGAACTTAGGATATGGGATTGCATTCTTTTAGAAAAAAATTTATTGAGCCATAATTGACATATAACACTATATCAGTTTCAGTTGTACAAAATTATGATTCCATATCTGTATATATTGCAAAATGATGACAATAGGTCTAATTAATATCAGACACCATACGCAATTACAAAAACTGTTTTTCTGTGATGATTTGAAGATTTACTCTCTTGGCAATTTTCAAAAATGCAATAAAGTAGGAATCCCAGCCATGGTGCAGTGAGTTAAGAATCTGATTGCAGTGTCTCTGGCAGTTGCAGAGGCATGAGTTCAATCCCCAGACTGGTGCAGTGGGTTAAAGGCTCCAGTATTGCTGCAACTGGGGCTCAGATTCAGTCCCTAGCCCAGGAACTTCCATATGCCACAGGTGCATGCATTAAAAAGACAAAAAAAAAAAAAAAGCTATAAAATATGACTTTTTTTTCTTTTTAGGGCTGCACCCACAGCATATGGGGTTCCAGGCTAGGGGCCAAATCGGGGCTGCAGTTTCTGACCTATGCCACAACCACAGCCACATGGGATCCAAGCCGCATTTGCAACCTACACAGAAGCTCACAGCAATGCCAGATCCTTAACCCACTGACAGAGAGAGGCAAGGGAAAATACTTGCATCTTCATGGATACTAGTTGGATCCTTAACTCACTGAGTCACAACGGTAACTCCAAAAGTATGATTAACTATAGTTGTCATACTTACATTAGATCACCAAGACTTATTTATTTTCTAACTGGAGGTCTGTACCTTTTGACCACATTTGACCATTCTCTCCATCCCCCACCCCTGGCAACCGGTAATCTACTTTCTGTATCTATAAACTTTTCTTTTTGCTTACGTTGTTTCCTAGATTCCAAAGTGAGATCACACAGTACTTATCTTTCTGTCTGACTTGCTTAGCCTTCAAGGTTCATCCATGTTGTCATAAATGGCAAGATTTCATTTATTTTATGGCTGAATAATAGTACATTGTGTATACAGACCATATTTTCTTGATCTATTCATCTGTTGATGGACACTGTTTCCATGTCTTGGCTATTGTAAATAATGCTGCAGTGAACATGTGGGTGTATATATCTTTTTGAGTTAGTGTTTTTGTTTCCTTTGGATAAATATCCAGTAGAATTTCTGGACCACTTAACAGTTATATTTTTAACTTTCTGAGAAGAGTCCATACTTTACCAATTTACAATACCATCAACGGTACACATTCTCATTTCTCTATATCCTCATCAACACCTGTTACTTCTTTTCTTTCTTTTTTTTTTTTTTGGTCTTTTTGCCTTATCTAGGGCTGCACCCACGGCATATGGAGGTCCCAGGCTAAGGGTCTAACAGGCACTGCCGGCCACAGCCACAGCCACAGCAACGCGGGATCCGAGCCGCGTCTGCAACCTACACCACAGCTCAAGGCAAAGCCGGATCCTTAACCCACTGGGCAAGGCCAGGGATCAAACCCACAACCTCATGGTTCCCAGTAGGATTCGTTAACCACTGAGCCACAACGGGAACTCCACTTCTTGTCTTTTTTACAATACACATTCTAACAGGTGTGGGGTTATATCTCATTGTGGTTTTGATTTACATTTCCCTGATGCTTAGTGTAATGCTGAGTATCACTGCCTGTACCTGCTGGCCTTCTGTGTGTCTTCTGTGGAAAAATGTCTATTCAAATCCTCTGTTCATTTTTATTGTTTTTTTTTTCACTGTTGAGTTTTATGAGTTCTTTACATGTTTTGTATGTTAACATCTTATCAGACATGATTTGCAACTATTTTCTCCCATTCAGTCTTGCCACTTTGTTTTTTCCTTTGCTTTGCAAAAGCTTTTTAGTTTGAGTTAGTTCCACTTGTTTATTTTTGCTTTTAGCTGAATCCAAAAAATCATCACCAGACTGATGTCAAGGAGCTTACCTATGTTTTCTTCTACAAGTTTTATAGTTTCAGATCTTACACTCAAATCCTTAATCCATTTTGAGTTAGGTTTTCTGTATGATGTAAGACAGTGGTCCAGTTTTCCCAATACTGCTTATTAAAAATACTGTCCTTTCTCTATTCTACAGTCCTGATTCTTCTGACGTACATTGACTAACCATATACACATGAGTTTATTTCTTGGGCTCTCTATTCTGTTCCATTGACATATGTATCCATTTTAGGCCAATATAATATTGTTTAGATCACTACAGCTTTGTGATATTGTTCAAAATCAAGATGTGCAATGGCTCTAGGTTTGTTCTCCTTTCCAAGACTGATTTGGCTATTTGGGATCTTTTGTGATTTCCACACAAATTTTAGGAGTTTCTTGTATTTCTGTGAAAAACGTCATTGGAATTTTGGTAGGGATTGCATTGAATACGTAGATAGCTTTGGGCAGAATGGACATTTTAAAAATAGCAATTCATTCTATCAATGAGCATGGAATATCTTCCCATTTATCTGTGTTATAAACTTTTTTCACCAATGGCATACTTTCCAGTGCACAGGTCTTTCAAATCCTTAAACTTATTTGTAGATATTTTATCTTTTTTTTTTTTGGTCTTTTTTTTTTGCCTTATCTAGGGCCGCACCCACGGCATACGGAGGTTCCCAGGCTAGGGTTCTAACAGGACCTGTAGCTGCCAGCCTTCGCCACAGCCACAGCAACGCGGTATCCGAGCCGCGTCTGCAACCTACACCACAGCTCACGGCAGCACTGGATCCTTAACCCACTGAGCGAGGCCAGGGATCGAACCCGCAACCTCATGGTTCTTAGTCGGATTCGTTAACCACTGAGCCAAGACGGGAACTCCTAGATATTTTATCATTTTTGATGCGATTGTAAATAATATTATTTTCATTTTTCTGATAGTTCATTATTAGTGTACAGATGCAACAGGTTTACTGATTTCGTATGTTGCAACTTAACTGACCTTGTTCATTTTCTTCTAACAGTTTTTTGTTGTTGTTGCAGTATTTTTTGTGGTGAGGCCTTTAGGGTTTTCTATAAATAATAACAGGTCATCTATGAATAGTGACAATATTACTTCCTTCTTTCCGATTTGGATGCCTTTTTCTTATCTAACTGATCTGTCTAGGACTTCCAATACTATGTTGCATAAACATAGCAAGAGTGGGCATCCTTTTGTCTTATTCCAGATCTCAGAGGGAAAGCTTTCAGCCTTTCAATACTGAGTATGAAGTCAGTTGTGAGCTTTACTGTTCTGAAGTATGTTCCCTCTAAACCCACTTTGGTGAATTTATTGCCATAACTGGTTGTTGAATTTTATCAAATGCTTTTTCTGCATCCTTTGAGATAATCATGATTTTTTTCTTTTTTGTTAACATGGTATATCACATTGATTGATTTGCAAATGAGATCATCTTTGCCTCCCTGGAATAAATTACACTTGATCATTATGCAGGATCCTTTTAATGTATCATTGAATTTAGTCTGCCAATATTTTGTTGAAGATTTTTACACCTGTGTTCACCAGGGGCATTGATTTATAATCTCCTTTTCTTGTGCCCTTGCCTGTTTTGGGAACCAGGGTAATGCTGGCCTTGTAATGTGAGTTCAGAAGTGTTCTTCTACTTTATGAAAGACTGTAAG
This sequence comes from Catagonus wagneri, assembly GCA_004024745.2. Lineage (NCBI taxonomy): Eukaryota > Metazoa > Chordata > Mammalia > Artiodactyla > Tayassuidae > Catagonus > Catagonus wagneri. The sequence continues at coordinate 16,275,628 of PVHT021183646.1, forward strand.
AAGAATTGGTATTAATTCTTCTTTAAATGTGTGTATGGAGTCCCCTGGCGGCTTATCAGTTAAGAATTCAATGCTGTCACTGCTGTGGCTCAGGTTTAATCCCTGGCCAGGGAACTTCAGCATCCTGCAGGCACCCCGCCCCCTCCAAAAAAAAAAAAGTTCGTAGCATTCACCAGTAAAGCCATCTGGGTCTGAATTTTAGTTTGTTGAGGTTTGAAATTACTGACTCAGGAGTTCCCATCATGGCTCAGTGGTAACGAACCCAACAAGTATCCATGAGGACCCAGGTTTGATCCCTGGCCTTGCTCAGTGGGTTAAAGATCTGGTGTTGCCATGAGTTGTGGTATAGGTCGCAGATGCAGCTTGGATCCCGTGTTGCTGTGGCTGTGGTGTAGGCAGCAGCTGTACTCCGATTTGATCCCTAGCCTGGGAACCTCCATATGCTGCAGGTGCAGCCCAAATAAATACATAAATAAATAACTGACATAATTTCCCTATTAGTAACTGGTCTGTTCAGATTTTCTATTTCTTCCTGATTCAGTCCTGGAGGGTTGTTTTTAGGAATTTATCCATTTTGGGGCACATAATTATTAACGGTAGTCTCTTATGATCCTTTGTATTCCTGTGGTACAGTTGTAATGTCTCGTTCATTTCTCTTTTTTTAGTATTTCTTATTATAGTTGACTTATAATGTTGTACCAATTTATGCTGTACAGCAAAGTGACCCAGGCACATATGTGTGTGTGTGTGTGTGTGCGTGCATGCATGTGTGTGTGTATTTTTTCCTCATATCATCCCCCATCATGTTCTATTCCAAGAGACTGGACACAGTTCCCTGTACTATACAGTAGGACCTCATTCCCCATCCACTCTAAATGTAATAGTTTGCATCTACTAACCTCAAACTCCCAGTCCATCCCAGTCCCTCCCTCCTCCCCTTAGGCAACCACGAGTCTGTTCTCCATGTCTGTGAGTCTGTTTCTATTCTGTAGATAAGTTAGTTCATTTGTGCCATACTTTAGATTCCACATATAAATGATATTATATGGTATTTGACTTTCTCCTTCTAACTTACTAAACTTAATAGGATAGTCTCTAGCTGCATCCATGTTGCTGCAAATGGCATTAATTTGTTCTTTTTACAGCTGAGTAGTTCTCCATTGTGTATTATGTACCAGATCTTCTTTCATTTTTTATTTTATTTACTTGAATCTGTTTTTGTTTTCTTGGTGAGTAGAGCTAAAGGTTTATAAATTTTGATTATCCCTTCAAAGAACCTGCTCTTAGTTTTACTGATCTTTTCTAACAGGTCTTTTGGGGTTCCTCTTATTTGGAACTCTCTGGGGTTCCTGAATCTGGAGAACTGTTTTTATATCTCAGGTAAGTTTTTCTGTCATTATTTCTTCAAATATGTTTTCAGACCCTTCCTCTTCTTCTCAGACTCCTATGTAAATGTGAGCATGCTTTATGCTGTCCAATTGGTCCCTTAAGTTAAATTCACTTTTGTTCATTCTTTTCCCTTTTTGCTCCTTTGATCTGGTGAGGTCCTGTCTTTGAATTCACTGATCTCTTCTGTCTCATGTAGTCTCCTGCTGAACCACTTTAATGTATTTTTCAGTTCAGTTATTGCATTCTTTAGCTCTATGACTTCTATTTGGAACTTTCTTATATTTTCCATATGTTTGTTGAAGTTCTCAACATGTTCATCCATTCTTCTCTTGAGTCTGGTTAGCATCTTTATGACCATTATTTTGAACCCTTTTTTTGTTTTGTTTTGTCTCTTTAGGGCCGCACCCATGGCATGTGGAAGTTCCCAGGCCAGGGGCTGAATCGGAGCTGAAGCCGCAGGCCTACAACAGAGCCACAGCAACACAGGATCCCAGTCACATCTGTGACCTACACCACAGCTCACAGCAATACCAGATCCTTAACCCATTGAGCAAAGCCAGGGATCAAACATGCATCCTCATGGATACCTGTCAGATTCGTTTCTGCTGAGCCACGACAGAAAATCCTGAACTCGTTATCAGGTAAATTATTTCTGTTTCATTAAGGTTTTCTCCTAAGGTTTTTATCTTGTTCTTTCTTGTTTTGAATATATTCCTCTATTTCTTCATTTTGCTTGATAATTTATGTTGGTTTCTATGCATCAAATGAAACAGCTGCCTCTCCAGTCTTGAAGGGCTGGCCTTGTGTAGGAGATGGATCTTAACAGTTCAGCCCTGCCCTGGCTCCTGGTTGTCTCTCAAACCTTTGCGATTATTCAAGCTTCCAATTTAATTTTTTATAGCTCTCAGTAGTTGATGTTGTGCCAAGGTCAAATACTTTCTTAAATTTAAAAACTTCCCTATTTTTGAGTCATGTTTTCCATTTCATTGGGTTTCAGGGAGAGCAGTTATGAAAACATACTTAATCTACCACTTTCCCACAAACTGCCACCCACTAGATTTATTATGCTACATGGACTATTAACGTTGACAAATGTTAATTCTAATGTTCTTGCAACTCCTCACAAACAGTACAATAGCACAATCAACACCAGACAGTAAATCTGGGGAAAAGAGTTCTATGTTCTAACCATGTCTGACAAGAACAGCTGTGCCAACATGGGTAATCATTCAAACATTCTGGGGATATTTCCCTAGAAGAAGGCTGACCTAGATAATCTATAAGGTCACTTTTAGTCCTAACATTCTATTAATGTGATTTTAGGTCACTTTTGGTTCCAATATTGTACTACTATGATTTTATTATAACAATATCCTATAACTAATACAGTTTTATTACTTAGGTTACCATTTAATTTTCTGATAGCTAAATATCTCCCTCTAGTGGAAATTTTGCTTTTAAAAAAAAATAACACAGAAGGTTGCTGTTTCTTTATCAACGCTTTTATCAGTCTCAACTATAAAAACCTGCTCAAGGAGTTCTCTTGTGACACAGAAGGTTAAGGATCTGGCATGGTCACAGCAGTAGCCGGCATCACTGCTATGGCGTGGGTTTGACCCTTCGCCTGGAAACTTCTGCATGCTACGGGTGTGGCAAAATAAATAAATAAAAAATAAAATCTGCTCAACATGTAAAACGGTAAAACTGTTTTAGAAGGCGGTTTGGTACTATCAGTCAGAATTTACAGGTACATCTCCTTTGACCTAGCAATTCTACTAGAGATATAGTTGTGAAAATATACATGCCCAAGCAGGCCTAGGATATGTAAGCATTTACCATTAAATAATAAAAACCGTAAAACTGGAACGACGCAGAGAGAAAGACAATGTTCTTAACATAGCCTAGAAGAGTATGCTCTTTCTGTAGCAAACTGAGCAGTTCCACGGTACCCACATACTTTGAAATGTATATAGTAACAACTTAAGTCCCCTTAGAGATTCAGCAATTACTGTGTTCTGTGTTTTTCAAAGACCATAAATTGTCTCTCTCCTTAGATTTTTTCCTACATCCCATAAATCATGTGGGATAGAAACTGCTGGTAGTCCCTGACATTCATCCTTCTTACTTGCTCTAATTTTTTCACTGGCCGCATGGCCATGCACAGTGGAGACTAAATTTCCAGCCTCCCTTGCACTAATTTACCGCTCACTAAAATGTAGGTGAACATGACGGGTGTTACAACTTCTGAAAAGTGTCCTGCGACTGAAAAGGTGAGCCCTTGTTTGCCTAGCCTTGTCTGAAATGATGAAGTGATTTGGCAGCCACGTGGGTGATGACAGAGCCTAATGATCATGAAACCACCATACCAGCCCTTGAAAACTTTATCCTGCAAATTTGTTTAAGCAGCAGAGAAACAAACTTCGATTACTTTGAACCTTCCTCACTTTTAAGTTTTCTGTTATATATAGCTCAACTAATTCTAATTCAGTTAGCATGTTAGCTAACAGTATAACTTTAGGCCTTCACTAACATGGTTACAAAATTTTCAGTCATGCTTTGGTGGTATGAGGATCAGAATATCAGCTTAAAATACTGCTGATAGGGAAGTAAAGCCTGGGTTGGTGCCACTACTGCCTGGTAGGAGGTAGGGAGCGTAGCCACTACAACAGGGATAGCAGGTCCTGGAAGGCAGGGCCCATGTGGCACTGGTCCTGTCTGTACGGCCTCATGATAGCCACACAGGACCAGCAAGCCAAGCCATCGCGGGAGCTGCAGGGGTCCAGGGCCCATTCGTGCTGGGAATGCCTCTAGTCAGCCATTCTTCATAAGCATGTCACATTATTTAGAAAATGTCCCCAAACCAAAACCTCATTCTTGATCTGACTCATGATGTGATCAAATTACAGCCCGACACTTTCCTGCAGAGGCTTAAGGTGACCAAAGAATGCAACTTCAATAAAATGAAATTAAAATACTGCAATCTATTTTCTCTCTCTGACCAACGCCCCAGTAATGAATACACCAATAAATATATGGTGACAACTTATCCTGGAAAGCACAGCTCTACTGAGCAGCTCATTCACCTCAACCTCAGAGGATGGCCTTTCTTTTTTCAGTCGGACCTGTGGACAGCTTCCCAAATATAAGCCTAATTTTGCCAGTAGTCTTGCTTCTCTCCAGATAACCCATGGAGTGACTAAAAAAAAAAAATGAATGCCAATAGAAAAAGGACCCTAAGACTACTAGGACCTAGGTAGTCTAAGACTACTAAGACTGTAGGACCCTAAGACTACTAGGATGCCCTGAGCAGTTTCCTGGGCAATGTATACACTGCTGGCACAGATGTTCTCAGACTCAGGACTGGACCTCAGACCTCTGACACTGCCAACCTGACACAGACTCCAGGCCTGGCCATTAATGGAGGCCAGAATGCAGGTAAGTATTTGCTATAGCACCACTCTGAGCTTCAGATCACACTAGCCACAAAGACATGAGAGGCAGCTGGTCTGACTACGTAGCCTTCTGCAATGCGACAACATCCAAAAGTTCCTGGGCCACACAAGGTAGAAGCCTGGAGTCTTGGCATGGGCTGTTCATCCTATCAACCCTGCATCAACCCATTTGGGTCCATATTCTGTCTCAGTTGTCAGCAAATGATCTTTGAGATTACGTAGAACTACAATATCATCTTGGCAGCTTTTCATGGCTCCAAGGCCTGGTGTCAACCTGGGAACAGTGTACTTTCTCTAGGGCCACTAATCATCCATGTCCTTGACATCCTACTCAACTGGCTTTGGCAATGCCACACTGTGAATGTTCTTGGTCACTCTGGCAGACTAAAAAGGGATGCTCAGAGGCAAGAGCAACCTGGAAGCTCTGCCATCAGATGAGGGACCTAGATATCTCTCAGTCTTTTCTCAGTCTGCCACGGTCATTGGTGACAACCAGGAACATAAACTGCAAAGAGTTCTCAAGAAGCAAATCCTCTAGCCTAGATAGCTAAACCCAATCACTCTTAACTAGATGGGGGTGGCTTCTGACACCTGACATCAACTCCTGTCCTACACAAAAAGGGACAACTCTGGCCGGTTTTGTGGCTGAGAATAAGCATGGAGAATCACGCACATGACTGTGAATGCAAGCAGGCAGCATATCCATAGGACCTGGTTGTGACAAGTGGTCTGCATCCACTTTAATTATCTGATGAGCTGAGGCAAAGGCAGCCCGCCTGTACTTACCCATTCTTCTCTTCACATATTCCCTTTAGGCCTAAACTCATACAACCGACTAGTTGAAATTGCTTTCTGCTTTCAAAACATGTGCCCAGATATGGTCAGTTCTCAGATTATGCCTGGATCCCACTCTCCTTGGAGCCAGACACTGAAGATGTCTGGGCCTTGCTCTGCCCTCTCCTGGCCAGGGGCTGCAGGTTAACATTCTGCCTGCTTTCTGGTTAAGCCAGCAAGTTATACTGGATTACTGAGATACCACACAGGAGGAAGATACTTTTGGCTGGGATTTTCACATAAAAACAGAAAGGGGTATTCATACTTAAATTTCTTTTTTAATATTAATGATACCACTGTGTACAAATGTGCTACAAGGGGGGCCCTGGCTCAAGAACTCCTTTTCAGCACAGCCACTGCTGAAGATTGGGGTGTGGGTTTTTTTTTTTTTTTTAATTTCATAGCAGCAGAATCTTTGTTATCTATCACAATACATTCCTTAACTTACCTGGATTTCCAGAATCTGAAATTCAAGCTGAAATGTAATCATGTGGCAACTTCCTGATAATCTGTGTCTCTGCAGAACTTTCTTTATACCTGTAAATCAGAAAAATAAATATTGTTTGCAATTAACAATCTTCTTCAAATATCTATTATTTAATTGTGTGTGTGTATATGTATATGTATGAGACTGTATGTTAGTAGTTGTACTGAAAATATCTGGAAGAATGTGTATCAAATTGATTGCCTTTGCAAAACAGGACTAAAGATAACTTGCCATTTCTAATTCTCAATTATACCACAGATTAAGGTAAGAAATAAAAATATGCTAGGAGTTCCCACTATGATACAGTAGATTAAAGATCCAGGGTTGCTGCAGCTGTGGCGTGGGTTGCTGCAGCTGTGGCGTAGGTCACAGCTGTGGCTCAGATTCAGTCCCTGACCCAGGAACTTCCACAGGCAGCAGATGTGGCCAAGGGAAAAAAAAAAAATGCCAGTATGACTCGGGACAAATTTGAATCATGATAACTGTTAGATATTTTTTACCTGATATCTAACAGTTTTTCATATTATCTGGTTCTAGTTAGACAATAAATTAAATTCATGGATTTACCTCAGTTACCTATCAAAACTTTACCAAAGTTATAGCAAAAGTAATTATTTTAGGTATAACATGAATACACTCAAATGCATAAAATGCCCTATCCTTAAGTATACAGCGTGATTTATTTTTTAACAAGTGTTTGCTAGAGTTCCTGTCATGGTGCCAGCAGAAACAAATCTGACTAGGAGTGATGACATTGCGGATTTGACCCCTGGCCTCGCTCAGTGGGTTAACAATCTGGCGTTGCCGTGAGCTGTGGTGTAGGTCACAGACGCGGATCAGATCCTGTGTTGCTGTAGCTGTGATGTAGACCTGCAGCTGCAGCTCCAGTTTGATACCTAGCCTGGGAATCTCCATATGCCGCAGGTGCGGCCCTAAAAAGCAAGCAAACAAACAAACAAACAATTTCCTCTGTAACCCCCACCAAGATAAAGATACAGAAATTTTAAAATACTTCATAAAGTTCCCTCATGCCCTTTCCAGGCCAAACACTATGTGCCTCCAAGAAACAATTATGATTCTGACATTATTACCTAGTGAAGGTATTTTTAGAGGGGCACAATTCCTTCTTTGTTTTTAGCTGAAGTATAGTTGCTGTACAATAGTGTATAAGTTGCAGGTATACAATATAGTGATTCAAAATTTTTAAAAGTTATACTCCATTTACAGTTATTATAAAATATTGGCAATAGTTCCATGTTGTACAATACATCCTTGTAGCTTATTTTATACCTAATCATTTGCACCTCTACACAGCCTACCCCTGTACTGCCCCTCCCACCAGAAGGGCATAATTCTACAAGGATAAAGAGGAGAAAGATGAGAGTAACCTAATTTTGGAAGCTGGAAATCAGACGAATGAACTAGATATCAAGTGAAAAAGTGGAACTGACCTGGTAGATCCAGGAAAATTTAAACCTAAACCAGCAAAGGGTTAAAAAGGGCTCAAAAATCGAGCCCATTCAGAGGCATTCTAAAGGGGCACCACCAAGCAGCTCTACAGATGGGGTGAACCTGGGGCTCAAGATATAGAAGACTGAGTCTTGTGCAGAGTAGGACCTCACTCTCCACACTTTTTGTATTCCATCTATTTCTTTCAAGTACCTGAAGTGTCTAAATTTCATCGCTTATTTCTATATGTAATTCAAACTCCCACAGAAGTGAGCTGCCCGAGACGCTGCGAGAGCCACTCTTCTACTCTCCGGTCATGAGTGTGATCGTGGTGGAAAAGTCAGAATGCATTTCCAGAAGTGATTCCTTCCTTAGAGGATGCTACTCTTGTCTGAACAAAGTTACCAGCATCCAACTGCAGAGCTGAATTAGCTTCCCTTTACCTGCTAGTGCATCACGGATCCTTGGTAATAAAACCTACATCTCTGGGACCAGAAACCCTCCTCTGCCGAATGGTCCAGCTTTGGAAATATTTATCTTGGCCACAGGCCGCGTTCATTAGAAAGAGCATACCAGAGACAACACAGCTCATGTCACGTCAGTGAACAAGGGCTAAGATTTACACATTAATGGTGCTGTTGTTGGGAGTTCCCATCGTGGCTCAGTGGTTAACGACTGCGACTAGGAACCACGAGGTTGCGGGTTCTATCCCTGGCACCGCTCAGTGGATTATGGATCCGGCATTGCCGTGAGCCCTGGTGTAGGTCGCAGACGCGGCTCGGATCCCGCGTTGCTGTGGCTGTGGCGAAGGCCAGTGGCTACAGCTTCTGTTAGACCCCTAGCCTGGGAACCTCCATATGCCACAGGTGCAGCCCTAGAAAAGGCAAAAAGACAAAAAAAAAAAAAAGGTACTGTTGTTCTTAAAATCACTTGTCTGTTACTTGACTATGAAGATACTTAATGACAAAGACTGTCTACTTTAAGATCTACCTCAGGCAGCTTTTTTCTTTTTTTTCCTTTGCTTTTTAGGGCCACAACTATGGCATACGGAGGTTCCTAGGCTAGGGGTTGAATCAGAGCTGCAGCTGCTGGCCACAGTCACAGCCACACCAGATTCTCCGAGCATCTGCAACCTACACCACAGCTGACAGCAACCCTGGATCCTTAACCCACTAAGCGAGGCCAGGGGTCAAACCCTGATCCTCATGGATACTGGTCGGGTTCATAACAAGCTGAGCCACAGCAGGAACTTCTACTTCACACACCCTTTAAGGGTATTTCACACACTGACATAGTCAACAGACACCTGACAACACAAGTTTACCACAACCACACATTCAAATCGTTATCTTGCAGAATTTTAATTGAAAGAGAAGAAAATAAATTTCCTACATATAATAAGGTAAACATCAATACCACATCTAGATTAAAATGAATGCTTACTCTTTTCTGCCATTTCAGTGCCTGTTAGGTCCTCTGTCTTCTTAGAGTAACTTCTTATTCTAATGCCAGTAAGTGTACTTAGAAATCGAAGTTCTGATTCTAAACGTCCAAGATGACGTCTCTGATTTTTTGATGATTTCCATTCTTCAGAATCTGATTGGTATATACCTTGAAATGATTGTCTGGAAAGCAAATACCACAAATAATTACTACAATGGAAGGAATTCCCTTCATGGCTCAGTGAACTCAGCTAGTATCTGTGAGAACACAGGTTCGATCCCTGGCCTCACTCAGTGGGTTAAGGATCCAGTGTTGCCATGAGCTGTGGTGTAGGTCACAGACTCGGCTCGGATTCCGAGTTGCTGTGACTGTGGTGTAGGCTGGAAGCTGCAGCTCTAACTGGACCTCTAGCCTGGGAACCTCCATATGCCTCGGGTGTGGTACTAAAAAGACAAAAAACCCACAAAAATTACTACAATGGAAAAATCACTAACAAGTGTTTCAACTAATATCTATAAATTTCTTCAAATCAATCCCATTTTATGTGATGATCATTGTACAACTATAAATGCAATAAAATTCATTAAAAAATCCCATTTTGTCTTTCTTATTCTCTCCCATTAAAACTAGTATGATTTTCCTCCAAACCAATGTGGCTACTAATACTGCAATCAGTAATCTCAACAAAAACAAAGCTAAACACATTATACTATACTTCTACATATAAGAAAATTTTATAAATTTTAACAAGACTACTTTGCAAAATTAAAATATCTATTTAGGTTGGAATGTTTAAAGTGTTGGAATATTTAAAGTGCTCCAATCTAAATGTCTCATATCCCAAGACGTCTTAAACTACTTTTAAAAGACATGATGCAATTAAAAACAAAATAAATCAGCTGGCTTTCACTTCTAAAACAAGTCAAGTATCACAGAGCATTTTACTAAGAAAGAGATTCTTGGGAAATTGAAGAGTATAAGGGTAAAAATTCCAAAAGAATAACAAATACCATAATCTCTTGAAACAACACTGTAATCAGATATTCTTCTTTGAGAACATACAGCTCTATTTTCTTTGAAAAAGAGGAAAATTTCAGCAAAGAGCACATTAAATGGTATTTTACTTTTAGTCATTCTTTTTTTTTTTGTCTTTTTGCCTCATCTAGGGCCGCGCCCACGGCATATGGAGGTTCCCAGGCTCGGGGTCTAACAGGAGCTGTAGCTGCCAGCCTTCGCCACAGCCACAGCAACGCGGGACCCGAGCCGCATCTGCAACCTACACCACAGCTCATAGCAACGCCGGATCCTTAACCCACTGAGCAAGGCCAGGGATTGAACCCGCAACCTCATGGTTCTTAGTCGGATTCGTTAACCACTGAGCCACGAAGGGAACTCCTACTTTTTGTCATTCTTTACTGTCATCATGCTCTTAGTCACATTCTACACTGCTGACCTCTAACTTAAAACATGCCTTCTTTGCATTCTGGGGAATGGTCACCTTGATTCTCACTTTACACATTGGGTCCTCCACTGTCCCTGCTTCTTCTCTCCAGTGTTAGAAGAAAACCCTTACCCTTTTGTCTCTGCTGTTCTAAATATGCGCTCTCTCATTCCAGAAGAATGTTTGATGATTACTCTCAGCTCTTTTAGGCCAGTAACTCCTGAAGCACACCCCTGATCCTATCTCTTCTTTCTACAAGGTAGATTTAACTTGATAAACTTGCAAATTTTTTCCCTTAAATCAGCTTTTCCTTCAAATTTCCTTACTTTTGTTGATAAAATCTGTCCCTTGCGATAGCAGGCTCCATTTGTTGGGGGTCGTCCTTGGCTCTGTTACTTATCTCACATCTGGATCTAATGTCTTCTTTTCTCCCCCTCCCCACACACATAGCTATGCCTCCTTTTCTATTTTTAGTTGCCCTACATTTGTCTATGCTTTTATGACCTTATAGCATGTCTATAAAGAATAACTTCTCTGTAACTCCACACTGGTAATTCAAAATTGTAATAAAGTCTATAGCAATTTTTTAAACTTTGTTTTAATGCTAGTTTAAAATATCGCTATAAGTAAATTCTGTGTTATTTAAGAGACTACCACACACTCTTGTATTTGCTATTATGGATTTATTTTTAAAAGTTAAATAGGCATTACCTTGTGGCTCAGTTGGTTAAGGATCTGGTGTCAGTACTGCTGCAGCTTGGGTTGCTGCTGTGGTGTGGGCTGGATCCCTGGCCTGGGAACTTCCACATACTGGAGATGCAGCCAAAAATAAAAAAAATTTAAATTTTAAGAAGTTAAATAGATGAAGCTAATGAAAAAAAGCAACAGAGAAAAATCTTCATATAATGAGTTCCTTCCAAGTGAATACTAAACACGTCACAGCAAACTATGAATGAAAATTCCAAAGTATTTTAAATGGAGCAAAGGGATGAGAGAATTAAGGCATCACACTAAAGGACAGATATGCACAACTCAAGAAAGAACCTGTGGCTGAGAAAGGGAAAAATGAGGAAACTGTTTAATGGGTACCAAGTCTTTCAATGGGGCAATGAAATAGTTTTAGAGATAAATAATGGTGCTGTTTGCACAACAACATACACTAAATTTTAACTCAGTTGTATGCATATATTACCACAAAAACAAAAAGACAATCTGCATAGTCTCATTCGTAGTAGTAATTAACTTTGAGCAAAATATCATTGGTGCATTATAATTACTGATTGTTTTAATAAATTGGGATTATAAATTTTACTGGTTTTGTCATTTACTATTTGCAAAATCTGTCTTAGTAGCATACATTTTTTGTTGAATAGTAGATGTTCACAAGAGGCTTTTTTCTTTTGCTTTATTTATTTATTTTTTATGGTTGGACCTGCGGCACATAGATGTTCCCAAGCCACAGATTGAATCTGACCCACAGCTGCAGCCTATGGCACAGCCGTGGCCATGCTGGATACTTTAACCCACTGTGCCAGCCCGGGGATCAATCCATACCTCTGCAGCAACCCAAGCCATGGCAGTCAGATTCTTAACCCACTGCACCACAGCAGGAATTCCAGCTTTTACTCTTTTAAAGCAAATCTATACGAGTTTAAAACTCAATGATCTAGGATTCTATAAAGACGGCAGAGTAGGTATCACCAGGGATCTATCTCCCCAACTAGACAGCAACTGTGGTGGCAGTCTGTCTGATACAACTTATTCGGAACCCTGGAGACTGCTGAAAGCTTGCAACTTCATGGAGAAGGCTTAGAAGTACATTGCAGTAAATTATGGGCCATTTCAGCTCTTAGTGAAGTAGCAACCACCCACGCCCTACTCCAACAGCATGGCAAGCAGCTGTGCGCATGTTCTTGGAGCAGCCTGCACACAGTTTAGGGGAGCAAGGGTGGGCAAAAAGGGCTCTGTCTCCCAAATACTGGTTATCTGTGCTCCAGTTGCTGATCGCCGTTTCTGATCACAGAGATCCAGACAGAGGTGGGCAGCCGCTGTTGCAAGCCCCTACCCGAGGGTTGAGGTGCCTTTAAGGGTTTTTTTTTTTTTTGTCTTTTCAGGGCTGCGCCCATAGCATACGGAAGTTCCCAGGCTAGGGGTCCAATCAGAGCTGTAGCTGCCGGCCTTCGCCATGGCCACAGCAACGCGGGATCCGAGCCGTGTCTCCGACCTACACCACAGCTGACTGCTACCCCAGATCCTTAACCCACTGGGTGAGGCCAAGGATCAAACTCGCAACTGCATAGTTCCTAGTTGGATTCACTGCACCACAACAGGGACTCCCCTTTAAGGATTTTTAAAGAGCAATTGCTTTTTATTTCCCTTCATTGTTTTTGCCTTCTCCTTCTCAGGAGTCAGATATTAAAGACTGAGACATTCAAAATCTAACTAAATATTTGTTTTATTAGGAAAATTAGAAAATAAGTGCACATACCCAAGGAAAGACTCAGGAAAGACATAATTAGACATTAAGTTTACACCTCGGGCTGCTTCTCAGTACACAGACAACAAAATAACCTAAAACAATAACAAAAAGTGCAAACATTGGAGAAAGAGGAAGAATCTGATTTACAGTTACCACATTATTAAATTAAAATGTCCAGTGTTCGACCAAACATCACAAGGCATGAAGAAAAAACAGAAAAGTATATAGCCCATTCAAAGAAAAAAATATTCAAAAGAATCTATCCCTGAAAAGACTTAATGGGAGATATATCAAAGATTAAAACAGAAGTCTTAAAGAGCTCAAAGAAATAAAGAAGATGTGGAGAAGGTTAAGAAAAGGATGTGTGAACAAAATGGAAACATCAGTAACAAGACAGAAAATTTAAAAAGAAACCAAAAAGATCTTATGTCTACAGGCTGTCTTTTCACTTTATTTATGGTTATCTTTGCTGTGGAAAGGCTTATGTTTGACTAAGTCCCATTTGTTTATTTTTGTTTTATTTCTATTGCTCTGGGAGACTGACCAAAGAAAACAGTGGTGCAATTTATGTCACAGAATGTTTCCCCTATGTTTTCTTCTAGGAGTTTTATGGTGTCCTGTCGTATGTTCAAATATTTAAGCCATTTTGAGTTTATTTTTGTGCATGGTGTTCAAGTCTTTAAGCCATTTTGAGTTTACTTTTGTGCATGGTGTGAGGGTATCTTCTAATTTCACTGATTTACATGCAGCTGTCCAACAGGAAACATTGGTCATAAATGACATATGTAGACCATAAGAACTTGACAGACACATAAAAAACTCTACTCAAAAGAAAGAACACACATTTTGCCAAAGCACACAAGGAACATTCTCCAGGATAGGTCATGTGTTAAGCCACAAAACAAGTCTTAATAAATTTAAGAAGACTGAAATTATACCAAGCTTCTTTTCCAGCCATAATGGCATTATAATAGAATTCAATTGTAAGATAATTGGAAAATTCACAAATATGTGGAGATTGAACAACATCCCACTGAACTTGACTGAATGGGTCAAAAGAAAAGTCAGAAGAGAAGTCAAAAAATACCTTGAAACCAAATGAAAACAAAACATTCCAAACTATGGGCTGTAGAAAAAGCAGTTCTCGGAGGGAAGCTCATGGCAATAAATGCCTCCGTTAAAACAAAAGCAAAAACAAAAAAAATCTCAAATAAAAAACCTAACTTTACACCTCCAGGGACCAGAAAAAGAAGAACAAATAAAGCTCAAAGTTAGTAGAGGGAAATATCAAAGACCAGAGAAGGAAAATAATGAAATACAGCCTGAAAAGGCAATGAAAAAGATCGAAGAAACCAAGAGCTGGTTAGCAAAAAAGATAAACAAAATAGACAAAACTTTAGCTAGAAGCACCAAAAAAAAAAAAAAAAAAAGAGAAAGATATGAATAAAATCAAAATGAATGAAGAGATGTTACAACTGACAACACAGAAATACAAAGGAAACTACTTACATCATAAGTAAGTAAACTAGGTGTTCCCATCGTGGCTCAGCGGAAACGAATCCGCCTAGAAACCATGAGGTTGCAGGTTCGATCCCTGGCCTTACTCAGTGGGTTAAGGATCTAGCGTTGCTGTGAGCTGTGGTGTAGGTTGCAGATGCGGCTCGGATCCCGTGTTGCTATGGCTCTGGGGTAGGCCGGCAGCTACAGCTCCTGTTAGACCCCTAGCCTGGGAACCTCCACATGCTGCAGGTGAGCCCCTAAAATGTGGAAAAGACAAAAAAAAAAAACAAAAAAACAAGAATAAGTAAGTAAACTGGACAATCTAGAAAAAATGGAAGAACCTGTAGAAACATAAAAACAAGATGAATCATGAGGAAACAGACAATCTGAACAGAGCAATTACTAAAAAGAAGATTAAATTAGTATTTAAAATCCTAACTACAAACAAAAGTTCAAGACCAGATGGCTTTACTGGTGAATTCTACCAAATATTTAAAGAGCAAACCAATCCTTCTCAAAGTCTTCCAAAAAAAAGAAGAGAGGGAAAACTTACAAACTCATTTTCTGAGGCTAACATTACCCTGATACCAAGCCCAGACATGAATATTACAAAAAAAGAAAATTACAAGGCCAATATCCCTGGTGAACATAAATATAAAAATTCTCAACAGACCATTAGCAAAGCTAATTCAGCAACACATTAAGGAAGATAAACCAGGATCAAGTGAGATTTTGTCCAGGAATGCGAGCATCATCAAATCTACAAACCAAAGTGATACACCCCATTAGCAAAATGAAGAATTAAAAAAACATGTGATCATATCAAACAGATGCAGAAAAAAGTCTAACAAAACTCAATATCCATTTATGATCAAAACTCTCTTAACATGGGTATAGAGGGAACACACCTCAAAATAATAAAGGCCATATGACAAGTCCATGACTAACACTGTACTGAACAGTGAAAGGCTGAAAGTATTTTCCTCTGAGTTCAGGATCAAGATAAAAGATGTGCGCTTTCACCACATTTATTCAACAGAGTATTGGAAGTCCTAGGTGGAACAGTTAGATAAGAAAAAAGAAATTAAAGGCACTCAAATCAGAAAGGAAAAAGTAAAATTTGCAGATAACATGATATTATTTCAAGAAAACCCAAAATACTCTACCACAAAACTGTTAAAACTAGTAAACTAGTAAAGTTGCAGGATACAAAATCAATACAAAAATTTGTTGTGTCTCTTTACACTAATAGCAATTAGAAAAATAAAATAAGAAATCAATCCTATCCATAATTCCACCAAAAAGAATAAAATACTTAGCAATAAATTTAACAAAGGAGGTAAAAGACCCTTACACTGAAAACTATAAGACATTGATGAAAGAAAATGAAGAAGAACTAGTATTGAAAAGATATTCCACTCTCATGAATAGGAAAAATTAATATTCTTAAAATGTCCATACTATCCAAAGCAATAACCAGATTTAATACAATCCCTATCAAAATTTGAACAGCATTTTTCACAGAAAATGAAAAAAAAATCCTAATATTTGTATAGAACCACAAAACATCTGTAACAGCCAAAGAAATCTCGAGAAAGAACAATCCTGGAGGCATCGTGTCTTTTTTTTCCCTCTTTCTTTCTTTTTCTGGCTGCACCTGGGGCATATGGAATTTCCCAGGCCAGGAGTTGAAGTCGAGCTGCATCTATGATCTATGCTGCAGCTTACGGCAACGCTAGATACTTCACCCACTGAGACAGGCCAAGTACTGAACCTGCATCCTCACAGAGACAACATCAGGTCCCCAACCCATTATGCCACAGTAGGAACTCCTCACATGTCTTGATTTCAAACTATATTACAAAGCTATAGTAATTAAAACAAAATTGCATTGGCACAAAAAAAGACACATAGACCAACAGAACAGAAAAAAGAATCCAGAAATAAATGCATGCATACATGGTCAATTAATTTATAACAAAGAAGCCCACAATACATAATAGGAAAAGAACAGTTTCTTCAATAAATGGGTTGGAAAAACTGGACAGCTGCAAGCAAAAGAACAACATGAAACCACTATCTTACATCACACACAAAAGTTAACTTAAAATAGATTGAAGACCTAAAACAATAACACTCCTAGAAGAAAAAAGGCTCCTTGACATTACCGATCAGTAACTTTTTGAATTTGTCACCAAAAATTAAGGTGGCAAAAACTAAAACTAAACAAGCACACTCTTGGTGGCAATTTAAACTGCCACCATGGAAAAGAGTATGGCGGCTCCTCAAACAGTTAAAAACTGAATTCAGTAAAATAGCAGGATACAAGTCATCCCACTAAAATCCAAGGTATCCCTATACCTCAACAATGAACAACATGAAAAGGAAATTATATAAACTATTACATTTACAATACCAACAAAAAAGAAGATAATACACAGGAATTAACTTAAGATGGTAAAAAACTTGTACAATGAAAACTACAAAACATCACTGAAAGACATTTAAAAAGACATAAAAGAATAATGGAAACAGGAGTTCCCATTGTGGCACAGTGGAAACGAATCCGACTAGGAACTATGAGGTTACAGGTTCAATCCCTGGCCTCGCTCAGTGGGTTAAGGATCCAGCGTTGCCGTGAGCTGTGGTGTGGGTTGCAGACGTGGCTCAGATCCTGCGTTGCTGTGGCTGTGGTGTAGGCCATCAGCTGTAGCTCTGATTCAACCCTTAGCCTGGGAACCTCCACATGCCGCGGGTGCAGCCCTAAAATGACAAAAGACAAAAAAATAAAAAGGGAAACAGATCTCATGTTCATGGATTAGGAGATAATGTTATTAAAATGTCAGTATTATCCAAACAATCTACAGGTTGAATGCAATCTCTATCAAAATCCCAAAGAGGTTTTTTTTTGTCTGTTTTTTGTTTTTGCAGAAATAGAAAATGCCATCCTAAGATTCACACGGAACCTCAAGGAATTCCAAATAGCTAAAACAATCTTGATAAAACAAAAGTGGAGGACTCATATTGCCTGATTTCAAAACTTAACTCAAAGGTACAGTAATTAACATAGTGTGGTATTGAATAGACATACAAATGAACAGAATAGAATAGTTCTCTGTAAAAGCTAGAAATAAACCCTCACATATATGGTCAAATGATTTTTGACTGGCATGCCAATACCATTCCAACTGTACTGGAAAAACTAGATATCCACATGTAAAATAATGAAATTGGACCCTTACCTAACATATATAAAAACTAACTCAAGTTAGATCAAGGGTGTAAACATAAAATATAAAACAGGAAGGTGGGGGGAGGGAAAAAATAGAAGGTTGGTATTAACATATACACCCTACTATAAATAAAATAGATAACCAATAAGGACCTCCTTACTATATAGCACAGGAAACTATACTCACTATTTTGAAATAACCTATAAGGGAAGAGAATCTGAAGTGTGTGTAGTGTATCTGAATCAGTGATATACACATGAAACAAACACAATATTGTAAATCAATCTTAATTTTTTTTAAAAAAAGGAGTTCCCATCATGGCTCAGCAGAAACAAATCTAACTAGTATCCATGAGGACGTAGGTTTGATCCCTGGCCTCGCTCAGTGGGTTAAGGATCCAGCGTTGCCGTGAGCTCTGGTGTAGGTCATAGACGCAGCTCGGGTCTGGCATTGCTGTGGCTGTGGTGTAGGCCGATGGCTACAGCTCCAATTCGACCCCTCTCCTGGCAACTTCCACATGACGCAGCTGAGGCCCTAAAAGGACAAAAAATAAAAATAAAAAAAAATTTTTAAAAGACCCAAAACAATAAAACTGTTGGAAGAAAATTCAGGCTAAAAGCTTCGTGACATTGGATTTGGCAAGGATCTTACGGATATATCCAATAGTAAAGGCACAGGTAACCAAAGAAAAAACAGACAAACTGGAACTCACGAAAAATATTTTAAATTGTACATCAAACAACACTATCAACAGAGTAAAAAGGAACCCATAGTGTGGGTGAAAATATTTGTTAAC
Organism: Catagonus wagneri; assembly: GCA_004024745.2. Classification (NCBI taxonomy): domain Eukaryota; kingdom Metazoa; phylum Chordata; class Mammalia; order Artiodactyla; family Tayassuidae; genus Catagonus; species Catagonus wagneri. The sequence goes on from PVHT021183646.1 coordinate 16,294,131, forward strand.
TATATGTCTGATAACGGGTCAATAACCAAAAATTTATAGAGAACTCCCAAAACCCAACAAAAACCCAAACAATCTGATTCAAATATGAGCAAAGGACTGAAATAGACATTTCTCCAAAGAAGATATACAAATGAACAACAAGTACATTAAAAGATACTCAACATCATTAATCATTAGGGAAATTCAAGTAAAACTACAGTGAGATATCACCTCATACCCATCAAGATGGTTACTATAAAAAAAAGAAAACAAGTGTGGATGAAATGTGGAGAATGTAGAATGTTGTAGACTGTTAGGACATAAAACAGTAGAACCACTGTGGGAAATAGTACAGAGGTTCCTCAGAAAATTAAAAACGGAATTAACATATGATCCAGCAACTCCACTTCTTGGTATGTATCCCAAGAATTAAAAGCAGGGTCTCAAAGAGATATGTGTACACCCATGCTCATATTAGCATTCTTCACAATAGCTAAAACATGGAAGCAACCTGTGTTTTACAGATGAATGGATAAGTAAAATGTAGTACATACACACAAGAAAATATTATTCAGCCTGAAAAAGGAAATTCAGCAATATGCTACCACATGGATAACCACTTATGCTAAGCGAAATTAGCAAGTCGGAAAAAGATAAATATGTATGATTCCATTTATATGAGGTAACCAGATGGAGTTCCCGTCATGGCACAGCGGTTAGCAACCCGACTAGCATCCATGAGGACGCGGGTTCAATCCCTGGCCTTGCTCAGTGGGTTAAGGATCCGGCGTTGCCGTGAGCTGTGGTATAGGCGGGTGGCTACAGCTCCGATTAGACCCCTAGCCAGGGAACCTCCATATGCTGTAGGGGCGGCCCTAAAAAGGCAGAAAGACCAAAAAAAAAAAAAAAAAAAAAAAAAAAAAAAAAAACATGAATTAACCAGAGAGGTCAAATTCATGAAGACAGAAAATAGAATGGTGGGGCTCAGGGGAGTTGGGAAATGGGAATTTATTGGTCAGTGGGTGCAGAGTTTTAGTTTTACAAGATAAGAGTTATGGAAAGGGATGGAGGTAATAGGGGCACAGCATTATGAACATAATACCACTGATCTGTATACTTAAAAATGGTTGATACATTTATATGTACGTTACTGTAATAAAAAAAAAAGCTCGGTACAGGTCCTGGACTTCCTTCTCAATCATAGTGAAAAAGAAATTTTACACTAAATCCGAATACCTTGGACTGATACTTACTATCTTCCACAATCTGGACTCTTCTGCCTTTCTCAACTTGATCATCAAGGAGGATCAGAATATATGGATAGTCTTATCACTATTCTGGGCTAAACACGACATACTGTGGCCAGTAAAGAAATCATCTTTTCTCACAGTGCTTCTCAAACTCTCAAAGGTGCATAAAACCAGCACAAGTCTGGTTAAAAAGCAGATTACAACTCAAGCAGGTCAGGATCGGGCTTAAATCTGTATTCCTGTCCGATCCAAGTGAGGCCAATGCTTCCAAATCTGTGGAGCATCTTTGGAGTAGCAAAAAGTTCTAATACGCCCACACCTTCGCTTGTGGAGGAACATACCTGTTCCCTGGTCACCTGCCTCCCTCTCTTCCTTTTACTAGCTACAGCTTCCTTTACCTTCACGACCCCATCCAACACGCACAAACCTTCTTTAGAACTCAATTTCTACCAATTCTTGCCTAGCGAGTTCAGGAAAATCTCATTCTATCTGCATTTATGTCAAATTAGAATTGAATAAAAAATGAAGGAAGTTCCCCAGTGGCACAGCTGGTTAAAGATCAGGCATTGCTGCAGCTAAGGTGCAGGTCACAACTGAGGCTCTGGTTCCCATCCCCGGCCCAGGAACTTCCACATGCCATGGGGTGCAGCAAAAACAAAAACTAAAATAAATAAAAATAAAAAAAGAAGATAATTTCTGCTTTCAAGCAGCTTGCAAGTTTAAGACAATAGGAACATAATTAACAGGCCCTTTCTCTCCTTCCTCAGTTAAGCAAAGGGCCTGGGCTTTGAAGTTTGATCTTTGGGTTCCAATCCAGCTCTAACACTTCTTTCCTCTAAGACTTTGGCCAAACAGTTTAACTCCTCTGAGCTGAAGTTCCCAGGCTAGGGGGTGAATAGGAGCTGTAGCCGCCAGCCTATGCCAGAGCCAAAGCCACGTCTGCGATCCACACCACAGCTCACGGCAACACCGGATCCTTAACCCACTGAGTGAGGCCAGGGATCGAACCCGCGTCCTCATGGATGCTAGTTGAGTTTGTTAACCACTGAGCCACAACGGGAACTCCCAGTTTTCTTAACATTAAAACCGAATTTACAACAATACCTACCTCAGAGGACTGTCATAGGTATTAAAAGAGATGATGCACATAAAGACCCTTGCATGTTTCATTCTGGCACTTGGTTCAGTAATGGACAGACCAGGGCTATTGCTAGTAACAAAAACGTTAGAATGTTACTGCTCTGTGGCAGAAAGCACTCTTCAGTTATTTCTTCCCATTAGTTCAAAGGCCTCTGTTCCCATTTAGACAGGGAGTTTCCCCACTTCTGTTACTGGGATGATTCCCCACCTGAGGGTATTTGACAATCACCTTCGCAGCTTTTGTCAAATTCTCCTACCAACTGTATTACTTTTTTTTTTTTAAACCACTGCACCTGGAGCATACGAAAGTTCCAGGGCTAGGGGGTCTAATTGGAGCTGCAAATGCAGGCAGATGGCACAGCCACAGCAACATCACATCCAAGCCACATCTGCGACGACGCTCCAAGCTTGCAGCAACGGGATCCTTAACCTACTGGGCACGGATGCAAACTGCATCCTTACCAAGGCAATGCTGAGTTCTTAATCTGAGGAGCCACAACAGGAATTCCTTACCTATTTTTCTTACATCAGCTTACTTTTTTTGTTAACCTAAATTATTTCTCAAAGGAAATCACCTGTCACTACCATCAAGAAAAATCAGTATCACTTGGCACAGGTAAGTGATCTATAAAAACGAAAACAATGAAACCAAATAGTCATTAAATCACAAGTAGACATTGCTGCCCACTAAAGGCAAGGTTGCTAAGGAGACAAGGAAGGCTTTCACCCAGACACTTATCAGCAAGAGAAAGAGAACTAAAAGGAAAACACTTTCCCTCTGACTGCGATTAAATTGGTTAATATACGGTAAGCGTTTACAGTGCGGCCCACGCGTGCACTCATTACTCAGCTCTGCAGATTATAGTTCCAGCCCACGTCTGGTGCTCGGGAAAAGTCTGGGACGGAGGTCCAGAGAGCCGGGAGTTGAGACATTTTCACCCTTCCCAACAAGTCTGAGGAAGGCCTCGTACCGGACTCGGGAGGTGTCTTCACCCGGCGCCGGTAGCTCCAGGCACGCCCGCTTCAAGGCCCTGATCTCTGCTTCCAAGGCATCGGCCTCGGCGCGATGGGAGTCCATGGCACCGCGCTGACAAGAAGCTGCCTGGTCGAAGCGCGCTACCGCCCGCTCTTCAAGCCTCGCGCGCAGATGGCATGAACCACACCGGAGATCGGAGGGGGAGGCAGGGAAAAGACTAGAGATCCCCGCGCATATACACAGTGCTCGTAAGCATCCGATGCTCGTTGCTGTCGCTGTACACTAGTTACCAGCTGTCCCCTCGCAGTCCCTACACTTAAAGAGGTTGATTCCCTCCAACCTGAAGCCTAAGGATGCTGCTGTCCACCCCCGACCCAGTGGCAGCTTGAAGCAACGAGGATGCCTACGTCACAGAAGAGGAGGTTCCGGGAGCGCGCGAATCAAGAGCGTCTATGTTTTTCTTCCCCTGCGCCGCTTCCGCCGGCCTGATCCAGGAGAACACAAGGCGATGACCCTCTTCAGTATGAATTAGGGAATTTTAGTTTGGGGTCTTTTGCAGAGGTTGATGCAGGGTGACAGAGGCATCGCGGCCGCTCAGAGGGCTGGGAACGAAATAAAAAACATTTGGCTACTGAGTGTTGTAGTGGAACCTTAAGATGGTGGGTTTGAAATCGAGTAGGAAGGAAGAGAGATGGCACATGTTGGGGCACGTGACTAGAAGTCAGGGCCCTAAGCAGCGCTGGATGTAGAAGACGAAGTGGTGAGGCGTGGGTTTGGAGCAAGCGATGTGACGGGACCAGTTGGCCCGCCTTCTGCCTACTGGTCTTTTATTCTTCTCAGAGGAAGGAGGCTAGGGCGGATAGGTTGGGGGCAGAGCAAGCTACCAGTAAGATGTAGACGGCGGCCGGCTCGTTCCCAGACCGGAACCATGCTCTTGGGCGCTGTTTGGGGGTCGTGCGTGGGAGGAGTGTGTCATTTTGGGAGGAGGGAAGGCTGGGAGCTGAGGCTGCCGCGTCCTAAACCGAATTAGAGACCTCACGATGGGCCACAAATCACAGTACCTCTAGAAAAGTTTCTGAGTCGCTTCTAATCCAACAACCTCCGTAGTATGGTGATAAGAATTACAGGTTCTGAAATCAGACTTGGATTATAACCCTGGCTTCACCGCTAATTCTATGAATCGCATTCGGAAAGTGACTTCACCTATACTGATAATCTGAGAAACAGAGTCCTGCAAAACTGCTTCAGACGACGCTGGCACATAGTGTCTTTAAAACAAAACAAACAAACAAAAAAAAAAAACGTGTATTTGCTATATCAGTTGTTCTTTGTGTGCTTGAACAACACTTTGTAGATATTTCTATTATGACATAGTATTGTAGTACTTTTGCCTATCTCTCATGTCACTGTGAGGATCTCCAAGATGGGGTATTAACCTGCCTCATCGCATTTCTGGCAGCGTTTGTTAAAGTGAATAAATGGATGTATGAATGAATAAAGGAAAAAACACCTAACAATATAGACAAGTAAAAAGAGGAGTATAATATTGTGATCATTTAGAGGGAGAGTATCTGCCTGTTCTTGTGTCTGTGTTGAGGTGCTGATCCAAAATGCATTCAAGGAGGGCTTCAACATAGTCTCCAGGGATAAAATTTGAAAGCAATACAATAGGAAATGAAACATAGGTCCAGGCAACTAGTTTGATATAGAAGGTTCAGGGAAAAGTGTTGGGGTTGGGGTTTTTTTAATTTGTTTTGTATTGTTTTAGATTTGAGAAGATTTAAAGGAAAGCACTCTTCTCTGTAGATAGAAAATTTTTTTTTTCTACCAGAACACACTGACTGTATGCCCAGCCTTGATGAAATCCAACAAAGAAACAAAGCGCCTTTTTGTGGGTGGCCTTGGCTGGAACATTTCTGAAGGAGACCTACAAAATCAGTTCAACAGGTTTGGAGAAGTTTCTGATGTGGAGATTATCACTAGGAAAGATGATCAAGGTAAGTTTATAGTTCTTCATGAGTAATTAAAGGCATATGTAACTCAAATATCATAAAATAAAAGAACCCCCAGAGGTGACTGTTTGCCCTCAACACTAAAATGATAGGTAGTTCATTATATGATACTATCGTAGTAACCTCCTACCCCCACCAATGTCCTGGAGATGTTATATATGACCTGAACCTTGCCCAGAATTACGGTTCTGAAATAAAAAAATATTCTAAATTCTCAAACATCCAATTTCTGAAATATATAGTTTTCAGTTTTCAGAACTAAAATCCTAATATTCAGTAAGTATCCTGTTAAGTGGAGTATCATTAACGTAAAATCAACTGACTATTTGACATTTTTTTCTTACATACTTTCTTTTTGAATATTCAGATCATCATGCTTAGAAAAATGTAGTCTTTGTGCCTGATGAAAAATAAACAAGGTTTTTCTTTGAAAGAGTAAGTTTTTATTTATAAACTTATTCATTTTTACATTGTTATCTGGGTAAGAATTTATTATTTTAAAAAATTTAAATACAGTTATTTCTATAGCTATGTGTTTATGGGTTATTACAAAATATTGAATACATGGGGAAGACTTTAAATTTTTTTTTTTTTTTTTTTAGGAAATCCACAGAAAGTTTTTGCATATGTCAACATCAGAATAGCAGAAGCAGACCTGAAAAAATGTAATGAATGTTTTCTATACTATTTACTGGTTCATGTCATTGTGTAATTTGGAATAATTTGGTTCTTAATCTAAACAGCCTACCTTTAAGTCATCAAGAGGGACAACCACAATCAAGAGAATTCCTATATTCTACAATTCAGGTTTAGGTTCATTCCATAATGAATGACATATGGGCGCACACTGCCAGTGAGTTTGTTCAAAAATATCATTCTCAAATATTTTAGGCAAGGGACCACACCTTAATAGAAACTGCCTGTATACCTATCTCACTGGATATTATGTCACACACAACCTTAGTGTGTTCATTTATCAGGTGGCCATTTCTTGTCATTAAATACTGTTAAGAGAGGCCTTTAGAATATGCCCTAATAAGATCATATCCTTGGAGTTCCCATTTTGGCTTAGCGGTAACTAACCTGACTAGCAGCCATGAGGATGCAGGTTTGATCCCTGGCCTCGCTCAGTGGGTTAAGGGATCCTGCATTTCCATGAATTGTGGTGTTGGTCGCAGATGCTACTGGGATTCTGCATTGCTGTGGCTGTGGCTTGGGCCAGCAGCAGTAGCTCTGATTCAACCCTTAGCCTGGAAAATTCCATATGCTACAGGCATGGCCCTTAATAAAAGACAATAAGATCATATCCTTGAAATGACTAAATCTCTACTGTTAAGTTTAGTAAAGCTGAAGGCCAACCGTGGCCCTCAATAAATAAAGAAGGGGAGATGATTCATACTGCCACTGATTCAGTAATGCATTCTAGTTCTTTAGAGGCTGAAAAGTCAAAAGGCACTTGAGAAGACATGCTAATAGAGAAAGGGGACCATTGGTCTTTTTTAATTTCATTTGCAAAGAAAATTGATTTATTCCGTTAGGAAACAGATTTGACAATATGTTGCACATCATTTCTGCCATGTGACCTGGCAGTTTACTTAAATTAGAAGACCCAGTTTTCTTATCTGATGTATGACCAAGATGCTATTTGCCTCCTAATATTACTGCGAAGATTAAATTAAATAATACCTTTGTACCTAGCATAGTATATACCTCATAGAAATTTCTGTTAGTGTTAATTATTATTATTTTTTTCTTGTCTTGTTGTTTTAGGGCCGCACCCACAGCATATGGAGGTTCCCAGGCTAGGGTTCCAGTCAGAGCTACAGCTTCTGGCCTACGCCACAGCCACAGCAACGCGGGATCCGAGCCGCGTCTGCAATCCTGCACCACAGCTCACAGCAACGTTGGATCCTTAACCCACTGAGCGAGCCCAGGGATCAAACCCACAACCTCATGGTTCCTAGTCAGATTCGTTTCCACTGCACCACGACAGGAACTCCTGTTAGTGGTAATTATTAAGGAAGCTGATAGCAGATATTGAGAAAAATCAACCACCAGGGCATATAGTTCAAACAGTGTGTAGTTGCTTGTAGCTAATGTGTTCGCAATTTACATAGTAGTACCTAGTATGAGATGATAAATAAAAGGTGCTGCAGGATTCACCCTAAGAAAATTACATTAATATTTAACGGTTTTAGTTGGGGAAAGAACAATGAATGTTAAATAAATGCCAGCTATTCTCTAGAGATTCCTGACATTACTTTGCACATTTTGCTTTATGGTTTAACACATTTGCCTCATTCAGATCTTCCAGTTACACTGGGAAATAGGGAGTATAAGGACTCTGATACGTGCTCAAAATGAGAATGATACCTAAGCCTTCTCTCTCCAGGTCTTATCATCTTTATTCTATTTCCTCTGGGTCTTTGTGATAAACAAGTTTTATGGGTACTAACTAGTTAGCAAAAGAACATGCTGATATATATTTTTGCATTGTCATGTACTTGGGTACTAATTCTTTGCTCTATAGGTATGTCTGTTTTAAATAAAACGAAATGGAAAGGTGGAACACTACAGATTCAGCTAGCAAAAGAAAGCTTTTTGCACAGGTAAGATTTGATCAATTACGCATATGCTTTTGCCTTTTTTTTTTGCCTTTTGTCATTTTAGGGCCGCACCTGCAGCATGTGGAGGTTCCCAGGCTGGGGGTCTAATCGGAGCTTGTAGCCACAGCAACGCAGGATCCAAGCCGCGTCTATGACCTACACCACAGCTCACGGCAATGCCGGATCCTTAACCCACTGAGCAAGGCCGTGGATCCAACCCGCAACCTCATGGTTCCTAGTTGGATTCATTAACTGCTGTGCCACGATGGGAACTCCCTACACATATGTTTTAAGAACAAGGAAATGTAAAAACCATTAAAGCATCTTAAAATCCTAAAAGTATTCTTAAGGAGAAAAGATCGTGTGAGTCTGGGTGCTTTCAGAATAGGTGACATTTTGGGAATGTACAGATGGAGCAAGCAAGAGAGTATTAAGATCGCTCTGGACCAAAGAAACACCACAAGAAAAAATATGGTCTAAAACAAATTTTGAGGGAGTGCTTTGGTGACAAAGGTGAGAATTTGATTTTGTTCTTCAGCTGGGGCCTCCATGACCAGGTTATGATGAGACAGTCATTTAGCAGACATCGGTGCCTATTATATGCAGAGACGGGGGCCCTCGTCCAGAGCAGAGTAAGCACACAGTGCTGCTGCCTTGGAATGTCCATGCGGGCCTGCCTGAGAAACAAGAACCTGACAGCATTCTGATTTTCTTTTTCTTGTTTTTTTGTCTTTTCTAGGACTGCACCTGTGGCCTATGGAAGTTCCCAGGCTAGGAGTCTAATTGGAGCTGTAGCCACTGACCTATGCCACAGCCACAGCAACACAGGATCCGAACCGCATCCGCAACCTACACCACAGCTTGTTAACCCACTGAGCAAGGCCAGGGATCGAACCCGCAACCTCATGGTTCCTAGTTAGATTCGTTAAGCACTGAGCCACGAAGGGAACTCCAGGAGCCTGACAGCATTCTGAAACATGGAATGTAAAGGAGACAAGCCAGAGGCGAAGAAGCCAGTGAGAATTGGTCAGCATAGTTAACTAGGCCTGACCAAGGTGGAGGAGTTTGAATTGGAAGGTCGAGTTGGCATTTTGCATTCTCTTCATTATGAGAGTAGAAATATTCAAGACCTAGCAGATCAGGCTCCGAAAGACAACTCTTCTTCATAATGGAGCCTAAAAGGATTAATGATGGACAAATGTCAAAAGTGTATAAGTTGAAAGGGAAAAACTGAGACATCCTAAGTGATTGCTTATAAAGTAAACAGCATTATAGTATTAAGAAAGAAAACAGAAGCACTGTTAATAGCGTGGTGGTTTAAGTCTTTTATTTGTATTTTCTCTTTGATTCAGATTGGCTCAAGAGAGAGAAGAAGCAAAAGCAGCAAAAGAAAAGCCAACAACAGGCAACACCAGCTTATTAGAAAAGATGGGAGTGGTGGATTTCCATGTGAAAGCTGTGCCAGGGACAGAGGTACCAGGGCACAAAGTGAGTCTCTTCTGGTAGCCCGAACAGCCTGGGAACAGATTGCTGAGACCACTTGGCCATGAGCATTCCCTTTAAAGCAGCTGACTTTTCCTTTTGCTTTGAAGCAGTTAGCATAAATAGTGCTTCATTGTCGTCAAGGTGCATTTACAACTCTTGGGAAAGCACAGTTTCCCCCTATTTTACAAAGAGAAATCAAAACCTAAGTGGAGGCTGGTCTTCCAGGGCACATAGGTGGAAAGGAATACAGACAGATCCCCAGTTTGCCTTTTTAATGACTGGTACTTGTGAAGCATCCTACACGGTTTACGTAGGATCAGTAACTGCCCCAATTTTTCTTCTTTCTCATATGCTTTGTGAGAACTCGTGTTTCATTATCAGAAAACGAAACCCAGCAGTCATCATGGCCCATGGCCCACTCTAAGTTCAGGGTTTTTTTTAAGTTACATTTATGCACTTGGTTAATCTTTTCCATTTGTGACATATGTAGTAAACATATTTTTTTTTCTTCTAGAATTGGGTCGTGAGTAAATTTGGAAGAGTCTTACCTGTCCTTCATCTAAAGAATCAACATAAACGTAAAATATCCTTATCAATTAGCTCTTCAGAGAAATTATTGTTTACCACAGAGATGGATACCTGCAAAAGTTTACATCATACCATTAGGATTTCACTGCCTCTGTCAGTGAATCTTTAGATGTTTGTGTGGCAGTTTTTATATTCCCAGTGTCCTGGCAAAGTAAGACATACCTGCCTACCTGTATAAAATCACTAGAGAATAATGAGAGCATGTAATGAGGTTTTATACAAGGAAGTGATACGAATGATGGTTGTTAAAGAAGTGCTTTGCATTTATTAACTTATACATCCTTCCTATGATCTGACAAGGATTCAAAGCCACTGCCAAAGGAACTAAAGAAAGGGAAGGGAACATAGCATAGTCATTAAAGAAGGTTCTAGTGGAAGTGGGGTAGGCTCACATTAATAGAAAAGAGATAGGGAGTTCCCTCATGGCTCAGCAGGTTAAGGATCCAGCATTATGACTGCTGTAGCTCTCGTTACAGCTGTGATGCAGGTTCAGTCCCTGGCCTGGGAACTTCCACATGCCATGGGTGTGTGCAAAAGATAAAATGGAAAAGAGATAGGAAGGAGTCTGGGAGAGAGGAAGGTAGTAGGTAGAAGTGTGTGGAGAAGCAGGAGATTGGTAGATAGAGAAATAGTATGGAACTTGAGATGAGCAAATCCAGATGCCTGTTCCCGTGAGGAAATGAAATCAGATCATCTAAGATCTTGAATTCGTAGTGTCATGGACTTCTGGGCAGAGGGTGTGTTTTGCGTTCTTTCAGCTCTGACCCTGAGTGTCAGGGAAGCAGAAGCAATTTCCGGTATTTTTTAAAAAGGGAACGTAACACATGCAATAGGTTTAAAAAATGCTGGAGGAACAAGAAGGTGATTGATAACCACAGCAAACCACCACCACCCTGGGGCTAGAGAAGCAGAAAATTGTGTCGTCATTGTTCACAGCGACTGCCACTCAGGCCCTTGGAGCCCTGGGCACAGCTGCTGGGTATCTGTCCCTGCCAATAGCACTAAAGTTAGGGACATACTTCTTTCTCTCTACCTTCCAGCCTCCTAGCAATGGCACCACTGACAGCAAAGAGGAGGATTTTGAAGCTGAGAAACAGTAGATGCTGTTGGGCACACCTCCTATATAATTGGTGTGTGTTCAGTAGTTTCTAAATGAACAAAAAGGGACTTTTCAGGAGTGACAACTTAAAGTATCTAGTCATCTGTTTTGGAAATCAGCAAATGCCAGTTGTTATTCCAGCACATTGACATTAACTGGAATTTCTCTGGACAATGTCAGCAGTAAAACAGACCTAATAAAAAAAAATCATTATCCTTTAGGAAAGATCTACAAGATGCTCCGCAGAGAGTGAATAAAATGTGAAATGGGTGTCATTGAGCTAAGAGAATCAGGTCTAGGGTGGGCCAGCATTGAGAAGACAGAAATGGCCAAAAAGTTTTGAAAGTATTTTCGGTTGCAAGTGTGAGATATCAACATGCAATGTCTAGCTGTGCACCCTCTGGGTTCTCCTTTATGCTCTGCTTTATGGTATTAGCTCAGCGGGTAGATTTCTTAGAGTCTTGTGGCCTCTGTACCTAGAATGTAATCTGAATTGGTTTGCTATAATATACACATACAGCCCAAGTTAGTTTTGCCAATTAATAGAGACGCTGCTTGGTTTTCACTCTGGACATGCTATAGAAAGCTCAGTTCTAGAGACCCTAAGTCACCTAATGAAGTCCCTATTTTGTTTGGTAAGAAACCGAGAGTAAGATGAGCCAGTGACTCACTCAAGGTTAAACAGTATTCATTTTGCTTCACCAGATTGCTAGGTTTTCTCTAAAACCTAGTGTTGTTTTATTCCTTGACTTGGTGACATCATAAAGTATGATCCGTCAAAATACTGCCACAACTTGAAGAAGATAGGGGAAGATTTCACAAATGCTACCCCTATATCCAGCCTCACTTGGGAACTGGAAGGAGGAAATGATCCCATGAGTAAGAAACGGCGAGGAGAGTTCTCTGACTTTCATAGCCCTCCTAAGAAGACAATAAAAGTGAGGAAGAATGAGGGTTCCACTGCCTCTCCAGCTATGAGGCCAAAACCCAGTAGAATAATGGAGAGTCCATGGTTAAAACAGCAGGCTGCACAAAAAACACCTGACAGTGCCATTACACCTAAATCATCCTGTGCATCTGATTCTGAAAGTCAGAAAGTTCAAAATGTATTTTTTCAGACTTCTGGCTTAGAAACTACCAAGAACAGAAATAGCATGTCTGATGACGATATCGATTCTGAAGATGAATTAAGACTAATGATCACGAGAGAGGAAAACTTGAAGAAAAGCACATGGTCCTCAATGAATAAATCTGAAAGTGATCCCTTTGAGGTTGTAAGGGATGATTTTAAATCAGATTCTCAGCAATTTCATACTTCAACAGGTTTAGGCATCAAAAATAGCGTTTCTTGCCTTGATAGTGAAGACAATGTTATGGAAAATGATTATGACTCTGATTCAGGAGATACAGATGAAATCATTGCAGTGAACAAAAATGCTGGTAAGCTCAAAAACAGTATAGAAGTCTCACAAATGGAAAAGTCTATACACAGGAAAACGTCTTTGAAAAAGAGAAAAAAGTGTGATCTTTCCGATTCTATTAAAGAACGAAAAAGAAAAAACAGTGTAGATATAGCTGTCAGTCACAGAGTTAAGCCACTTAGTTGTAAATCTCTGGCTGACTCTATTGACAGTGAAGATGCTGATTCTGCATCAGAATCAACTGAGTCTGAAGGAGATAAGGAGTATAACGCTATGATGAAAAACTGTGTCCATGTGAATCTCACTCTAGCTGATTTGGAACAGTTGGCTAGCAGTAACCAGGAGGCGCCCAAAGAAGACACTGATTGCAGTGGCCAGGAAACCACTGCCAAGAGTGACAGGGCCTCCAAGAGCCGCAGGACTGTGGGTGACCTCCACAAAGGCCAACAATGTATTAATCCCGAGGAGATTGTGGCTTCCCTTTTGGAGGGAAAAGAGGACACCCGTGGAAAACAGAAACCAAAGGAGAACTTAAAACCAAAATTCCAGGCTTTCAAGGGAGTGGGCTGTCTCTATGGAAAGGAGTCAGTGAAAGAATCCTTGAAAGAGAGTGTTGCCTCCAACAATATTAATAAAGATCATAATTCCTTGAAACCTGAGGCTCCTAGGAGCATATCCATGGAAAAACGGTCCCTGTATGCTAATGGCTCATCAGGCGAACTGTCTTCTTTACAGAATGCAAAGGCAAATGACTCAAAGGAAATTCAACCTCAAAAGAAACAGTTCACTTTTGAGAGCCAGGAACACAAGGTGGCATCCCCTAGCAGTTCAGAAAAGAGAAGCAGAGATCCTACTTCTAGTCTGTTGCCACTTAAAGATAAGAAATCGTTAAGTCTTGCTGCCAGAACTCCCAGGAGAGGCTTCGATGAGGACTGTTGCCACAGGACTGGGAAGTCAGGAGATGACTCTGAAAACAGGCCTAATTTGAGCAGCCACAAGGCCCCTGAGAAATCAGAGGTCTCCAGGAGACATGCTCAGGAAAACAAAACCGACTTCCCACTTTCTGTTAATAGTTCATCAGACATTAATGCTAAGGAAAAGCAGGCTGAAGATAATCAGAAGCGTTTGGCAGCCTTAGAGGCAAGGCAGAAAGCAAAAGAAATGCAAAAAAAGTTGGTTCATAATGCTCTGGCAAATTTGGTGAGTGTATTTTCAGTCTATGGATTTAACAGAAACTCCAAGTCCAGCATTTCCTCTCCCTGAAAGATAGGCCCCTTTCTTTAGACCTGAATGTTTGTGTTTTGTGTCCTTGTATCTTTAGTATATTGGGAAAGATACCACTTAAGAAGCTGGAACTGTAGTTAAGTGATGTGTCCTAATACGTCTGAATTTAACACATAAGTCACTTAGGAAATTTTACTGTAATGAGTCTTTGTTCATTTTTTCAAGAATTATTAATTCCCTCCGAAGTTCCAGGCCTTCCCAGCGAGGGCTAGATTTACAGAAAGGATCACTGTCCCTGCCTCAGGGATTGGCTCACAGTGCGGTAGGCAGAGAGTGTCACAGTCCAGTTCCTTGGGATGAGAGAGAAGTGTGCTTCTGTGCACTGGCAGCACCCAGGAGGCACACCGGTTTGTCAGAGGCGGGGCGGGGGTGGTGGAGGAGAGGTGCTTCCTCAACTGAACTGAGCCTAGTGTGAAAGGATCAGTGGGAATTAGTCTGGCAAAGGTAAAAGGGT
>PVHT021183646.1:16308524-16372620 GCA_004024745.2 Catagonus wagneri
TTTTTTTTTTTTTTTTTTTGGTTGCTTTTTAAGGTGCACCTGAAGCATATGGAGGGTCCCAGGCTAGGGGTCCAATTGGAGCTACAGCAATGCAGGATCCGAGCCGCGTCTGCAACCTACACCACAGCTCACGACAAGCCAGATCCTTAACCCACTGAGTGAGGCCAGGGATCAAACCTGCAACCTCATGGTTCCTAGTTGGATTTGTTTCTGCTGTGCCACGACGGGAACGCCTAGTCATTATTCTGAAGCCTGTGAAAAGACTAAAGAATTTGAAGCAAGCGAATGAAGATTAGTGTTGTATATACTGGAAAAGGAGCTGGCAAACTCGAGCTCACAGGCCATCCAGCCCACAGCCTTTTTTTTGGTAGAGCCTCCAAACGGTGGTTTTCACATTTTTAAAGGATTTATAAAAAGAATACAGAACCAAAACCATATGTGGCCTGCAAAGCCTGAAGTGTTTACTCTCTGGCCCTTGACAGAAAAAAGTTGCCAACTTCTGTTTGGGAAAGATCATTTAAGACATGATGAGAACAACAAATCAAATATGGGAACAGGGACAGGACAGCCTTTGGGAGGTCTTGAGCCAGAGCCAAGGCAGTCCAGTGGGAATATACAAGAAGGGGAGTTACCCCAGGCACAGCGGGTTAAGGATCCGGCAGTGTCACTGCAACAGCTTAGGTCGCTACTATGGCAGGGGTTCAGTCCTGGGCCCGGGAGCTTCCACAGGCCATAGGCATAGCCAAACATAAACTAAAATATCAAGAAGGTCCAACCAGATTATCCACTTCGTAATCAACTGAATATAGAAAGGAAGAGAAATCCTAAGTTTCCATATTGGGATGATGGTAGCATTTGCTAGATAAGGAAACAGGATGAGAAGCAAACTCGGCAGGAGAAGATGAGGGCTGTCACTGTAACGTTGTAATGCTTTTGATGACCACTCTAGGATGGTCATCCAGAGGACAAGCCGACGCACATCATCTTCGGTTCCAACAGTGAAAGTGAAACAGAAGAGTCATGCACTCAGGAGCAGAGCCAGCCAGGAGAGGAACCGGTGAAAGTAAGAAACTTAGAACGTCCACGTGGGCATTTCTCTACTTTCGCAGATCCATTTCTGCCTTTGCGCTGTGAAACAGATCGCACAGCTGCTGGGCTGAACCTAAAATCCTACAGAGCCTTGGGTTCGAGGCTCCCCAGATTCCCACACATGCAGACTCAGGTGACTTGAAGATTTTCTCCCACGTGAATCCATCCTCCACCTCATCTACCAAGTGACATCAAGATTAGTGAAACCCTATGGAAAGTGTTCCTCACATACACATACAGTAACTCTCCCTGGCCAGGCTGCACTGGGAACCTTTGGATTTAGTGACCGCAGGGCCAAGTAGATAGCACTGAGTCAGGAGTTTCCATTCTAACCACCACCGCCGCTTCCCTGGGGGTTTGCATATGGGTTGTTGTTTCTTAAATGTGAAGAGGAAGATTACGTAATGAAATACTGATTATCTCGGTTATTAATGAATGCTTTTATCTGTGTAACAGGAGTTCGTGGGTAGAGCTTCTGGGAAGCTCTTTGACAGCAGCGACGACGAGGAGTCTGGTTCTGAAGATGACAGTAACAGGTTCAGAATTAAACCTCAGTTTGAGGGCAGAGCTGGACAGAAGGTTAGTGAAGACTGAAAGTAATAAAACTTGCAACATTGTCCTTATTTTTCTACATGGTCCTTAAATCTAGCTTAATGCTGCAGACCTAGACCCATACTCCAGTGTTCAGGTGTTTACTCCGTGTTCCTGTGATTGGTTCCTGGGTAGGTGACGTTATGCAGACGTTGATATAGTGAATTTCACAGCTTGGAAGTGTACTTGGAGGATCTTACTGATAAGCAATTTCTTGGGAATGCGATAGTCAGTTGTCTTTGCATTTTGTTTGTAGCTCATGGATTTGCAGTCCCACTTTGGCACTGATGACAGGTTTCGCATGGACTCTCGATTTCTAGAAAGTGACAGCGAAGAGGAACAGGAAGGTAAATTCCTTATTGTCCAAACAACCCTGATGTCAGAGCTGGGGGACCCTGAGAAGTCATCTAGGCTAGCTAGCATTTTCACTTAACCCATGGAGAAACACTGTACCTCAAGACACTGAATTGTGGAGTTTGTAATCCAGTTGTTAGCTTACTCAATGCTCCTTGAGTTTGTTTGTACGTATTAATTTATTTTGAAAAACTTATTTACTTGAAGCTGCCATAAAAAAGCAGAAATAGGTGGCGTTCACCAAAGGTACCGTCTTCTCTCATCCTGACCCTGGTGTAAGAGAGCAGGCAAGAAGGACGTTAACTGGCAATAGATCTGCACGTCCTGGTGCGGCTGTGGAAGACAGTTAAGTCCCGCTTGGCTTACTGAAAGGAAGCGTGCATCTTCCCTCCAGTGTGTGTGCTTGGTGCAGGTTTTTAAAAGCAATGTACCACTGAATGCCGTTTTACTTGACTTCATCCTTATTTGGGTATATCTAATGGCAGTGATTCTATTCTTTTGCTTGCTGTAGTGTTTTTCACAGCAGTGGTTCCAACTTCCTCTACAAAATCTGCTTTATCGTTTGCAAAAGACCTTACCTCCTACTAGACCAAGAGGGTGGCCACCTGAAGTGAGCTCCCTGCTTTCCTTTTTTTAGGGCCACACCTGAGGCATATGGAAGTTCCCAGGCTAGGGGTCAAATAGGAGCTACAGCTGCTGGCCCAGGCCATAGCCACAGCAATGCCAGATCCGAGCCGCATCTGTGACCTACACCACAGTTCACAGCAATGCTGGATCCTTAACCCACTCAGCAAGGCCAGGGATTGAACCTGCATCCTCTTGGATACTAGTCAGATTTGTTTCTGCTGAGCCACGACGGGAACTCCCCTGCTTTTCTTTTCAGTCTCAGAACTTCTCTGTCCTTTCTTCCTCTATACTGAGTTCTGCTTCTTACTCTTCCCCATTCATACCTCTTGTTACTTCCTTTCTCACATCCATCTTCGTCTTTCCCTTTCTTCTATCTCTTCCCTCTTTCTGCAGACATAATTAGGTCTCTTAGGTCGAAAAATCTATTCCTTCAGTTCTGCCAGTTTTCAAGTTGCCACTCCCATCTTTTTTTCAGTTCTAAACTTCAATTTAAAGAGTAAATTGTACCTGATTTAGAAGCAGGTGGCTTTTTATTGAAAATACAATCTCTAGAGGTGATTATTATGTATATCGTACATTTCTGAAAATCAGTGTTGAGAGAGTAAATTCTCAAGGATCCACACCAACTTATGTTTCAGAGCTTCTCAGAAATCCGTGTTGAAATACAGGAATGGACAAAACCTCGGGAATAACCTAGAAGCTATATACAGGGGTTCTTTCTAGCTCATTCCACTGTTGTCTGTCTCTTTACAGCTCTTTAGTACGTGTTCCCTCGAAGCTGTGCATAACCACTTCACCAAGTGCAATGCCATCTTCTCAAGCTTCCTCCTCTTCAAGCTGCCTGTAGCATTTCTCACTGTTGGTCACCCTTTTTAAAATATTCTTGCTTCGATTTGCATGTAACTTCCTTGTTTTCTTCTTAATTCTTCGTCTCTGATTTTCCCTTTGCTCTTCCCACGGTTTCCGCAAGTCCCTGTAGCTTTAGCCTTCTTTTGTACCTGTGTACCTGAGTATTTTTGAAATCTCAGTCATCTTTTCTCCTGACTGTTTCCCTGAGCTCCTAATTACTCTTTCCTCAATGCTTGATGAGTATTTCTCACATGTGTTCCTGAGCCTGTGTGCAAATTCCAAACTGAATTACTCTCAGCTACTCTGGACGCTTCTGTTTCTGTTGAGGGCACTTCCATTCTTAGGGCAGTCAGACGCAGAACCGCTATCTTTTGTTTCTTTCCTTCCCAAATTTTGAGGCTGAATTTTTTGTGAATTGCATAAAAAGTGTCCTACAGGTAAGCCACCCTCCAAATACCTTGAAACCTTTCTAGTCTGCTTCCTAATGGTCAATATTAGGATAAAATTGAAATTGCCATTTTTCTTCTTTCTTTTTTTTCATTTTAGGGCCATACCCACGGCATGTGGAAATTCCCAGGCTAGGGGTCGAATTGGAGCTGCAGCTGCTGGTCTACACCACAGCCACAGCCACGCCAGATCCGAGCCAAGTCTGCAACCTAAGTCACAGCTTGCAGCAACACCAGATCCCTAACCCACTGAGCGGGGCCAGGGATCAAACCCACATCCTCATGGATAATAGTCGGGTTCTAAAATTGCCATTTTAAAGTCAAAATTTATTAAATATTAGCAGTTTCATACAGTTTAACCTAATGCAGTGTAAACTCTTTGCCCTTTCTTATTTCAACACGTGTGTTCATTTTGCTTCTGAGCCTGGCATGCTCTCCTCCCTCCTCAGGGGAATCTCCTTTGTGTTTCCTGCATTAGACTTCACCTGGCTTATGAGGCATTTATTAATTCAGTTGAACATAATCTCTACCTCTTTTGAACCCTTAGAAGCTTTTTGGGTCACCTCTACAGAGAACTTAATAAACATCAGCATTTTATTCTAGCTTCTGTTACTTGGTTGTCTATATCCTGCAGTAACTTGGAAAGGTCTTTGAGGCTTAGACTTCATTTGTATTTTCTATCTATAATCCAAACTAGCTGTTTACTTATTTATTTATTTTTGTCTTTTGTATTTTTAGGGCCGCACCCGCGGCATATGGAGGCTAGGGGTCTAATCGGAGGTTTCCAGGCTAGGGGTCTAATCGGAGCTGTAGCTGCCAGCCTACACCACAGCCACAGCAACGCCAGATCCGAGCCACATCTGTGAGCTACACCACAGCTCACGGCAACGCCGGATCCATTACCCAGTGAGCAACGCCAGGGACTGAATCTGCCACCTCATGGTTCCTAGTCGGATTCGTTTCCGCTGCGCCACGACGGGGACTCCCAAACTAGCTGTTTAATGCTTAACTTTGTTCTCTGATATTTGTCTATTTCTCATAGTTAAGGAGAACAGCTTATACGGTTCCACGATACCCTATGTGTGGGTTCTCTTCCTGCAGTATTTATGACTTACTGAACCTAAAGGCTAAAGCAACGGTCTACTAACATATCATATTAGTAAAATTTACCGTCTTTCACTATCTTTCATTTTTTGATTTACATGTAATTTAATTTTTAGAAAGTTAAAATCAAGGAATCTGTAATCACTTTAGTTTTGTAATTAGTATCTTGCTCTATTACGTTTGTCAATCTTTATCTTACAAACTTTTATACTTACCACTGAAAGCCACTAAATTCAGATTTTATTTTTATAATTACAAATAGAAATGGGAATTTTGTCTGTTGGTCATGCAGTCTCTAGGGTCACTAAAAATACTGGGGCTCTCAGAGTTCCCGTTGTGGCTCAGCATGTTAAGAGCCCCACTAGTCTCTGTGAGGATACTGGTTTGATCCCTGGTCTCACTCAGGGGGTTAAGGATCTGGTGTTGCCGCAAGCTGTGGTGTAGGTCACAGATACAGCTTGAATCTGGTGTGGCTGTGTGGCTGGCAGCTGCAGCTCCAATTTAACCGCTAGCCTGGGAACTTCTGTGTATGCTGCATATGAGGCCCTCAAAAAAAAAAAAGGGCATCGGAGTTCTTGGGGATAGGGAGGTTAGCAAAACAAGGTTAACTTTTCGTCCTTTTTTCTTTTCCTTTTCCTTTTTTTTTTTTTTGGCTGCATCTGCAGCATGTAGAGGTTCCCAGGCCAGGATCAAACCCAATCCACAGTGTGACCTGTGCTCTAGCTGCGGCAATGCCAGATTCTTAACGCTCTGTCCCACAAGGGGACTTTCTCATCTTCCTTTCTTAATGTGCTTTGCACATGTTTAGGTGCTTGATAAACATTTGATGACTGAGACTTCTCAAGTTACGTTTGTCGAGAGATTACTAATCATCCTCTTCCCTCTAAGAAATAAATGAAACGAAAACTGCTGAGGAGGAAGAGATTGCTGCAGAAAAGTTGAAAGCCCTGAATATTGTACAGAGTGTTTTGCACATCAACGTAAGCAATTCTACAAGCAAAGGATCAGTAGCTGCTAAGAAATTTAAGTATGGTTTATGTTTCATCCCATTCCATCCTCTTTTCCTTTCCCACAAAACTAGGCCATTTTAAACTTCCTGGGGAAAATAGCATGATATATCAGACCCTTAACATTGTACTTACCTTTGACCTGGTGATTCACCTCAAGTAGCTAATTCTAAATTATTTCTGTATGTATAATTAGTAAAACAATTAGGCAGCTGTTTAAATATTAATAAATGTAACTGCTTATTAGGGAAATTTTCAGACATGTAATTTAGAGACTAATATAATGAAATCCCTGTATGCTGTCACCTAGCTTCTACAATCACCAACATTTGACCAGTTTTCTATACCTTTACTCACGTCCCCCAACTTTGCCCACTGAAATATTTTATGCAAATCCAATAGTGTATCCTTTTTCCTATATGTATTTTAGTATGTTTAAAATAATATTAAGCATTTTAAAAGATTCAGGGAAACTCAAAGCTAGATAATTTAAATACGATTGCTTCTAAGGAGCTCCTGATAAACTTCTTTGATATTATATGGCTTTGTTTTGCCCAAAAAAGTGGAATTGCCTTGGCATTGACGTTCTGATTTATCTCTTCCAACTTATCACTCTTTTTTTACACAGGGACATCATACGTTATGATCCAACAAGGCATGAGCATGCTACTTATGAAAGAAAGAAAGAGGAAAAACCAAAAGAAAGGTAATTAAGCTACTACTTGTAGTAGCAGGTTCTTATGAATTAATCTCATTTCAGACAGTTGAGAAAAGTAGATAGTGGCCAATGTTACATTCATTTGCTCCCATTATATTTAGGTTAGAACAGGGGGGTGGGAAAGTTAGAGGAATTATCGATATGGTAGAGAGCATCTTACTTTTGACAAAGGAATCTCATTTTCTCACAGTTCTGGAAGTTGGGAGTCTGGAATCCAGGTTATTGGAAGAGCTGTATTCCTTCTGGAGATTTAGGGAGAAAAGTCCATTTTAGGCTTCTCTCTTAGCTTCAGGTGACTGCCGGCAATCCGTAGTTCTCCTTGGCATGTGGTGATATGAGTTGAGCCTCTGCCTCCATCTTCTCATGGCCTCCTCTTTTCTTCGTGTCTCTCACCTTTGTGTCTGTTATAAAGTCACTTGTGATTCCATTTAGGGCCTGCCTGGATAATCTCTTCCTTACAAAATCCCTGTCTTAATGGCAAAGAACTTTTTTTCCAAAATAAGGTAATTCTTATAGGTTCCAGGAATTAGGGCCTAGACATAATCTTTCTGGGGACAATCATTCAGTCCACTGCACTACTCTAGTATGGCAGTGCTTCTGTTTCCTGTAGGTACACTATCAGTGTGATAAATAGGGCAAGTATATGAAGCAGCTGGTAACTTTGCCTGCTTTAATTCCTTCGTTTTCCTGCTGTTAAAATCACTAAAGGCAAAATGGTATCCTGGATTAGATCCTGGAACAAAAAAGACATTTGTGGAGAAACTGGTGAAAGGAGAACAGAATCTGTGTTTAGTGAATAGTAATGTGCTGCTAGTAATCTTTTAAGTTTGACGATTGTATTGTATCTGTGTAGGATGCTACCATGAGTACATTTTCTGCTTCCCATATTAAGAAAAGTAACTGGTACTAAACCTTCTGCCTTACAGAGCAGAAATATTTATTAGGCCTCAATTTCAGGAATTTGGGAGCACTTCACCAGGTAATTCCGGCTCAGGGCTCTCAAGAGGTTGCAGTCAAGATGTTACCTAGGGATGCAGTCTCTAAAAGCTTGTGACCTGCTGCAAGATGGCTCACACACTTGGCTGTTGACAAGAAGCCTCAGTTCTTTGCCCTGTTGGCCTCTCCATTCGGCTGTTTGAGTGCCCTCACAACATGGTATCTGGCTTCTCCCAAAGCCAGTGATCCCAGAGCGGGAGAGAGGAAGGAGAAAGCCACCGTACATTCTATAACCCTTGTCTCAGTAGTCACACACCATCACATCTGCTTTATTCTGTTCCTTATAAGAGGTCATTAAGTACAGCCCACACTCAGGGATGGGGGTTTTAACTTCCACCTCTTAAAGAAAGAAAGATTGGAGTTCCTCTTGTGGCTTAATGGGTGAAGAACCCTACATAGTGTCCCTCATGAGGATGCGGCTTCAATCCCTGGCTTTACTCGGTGGTTTAAGTATCCAGCATTGCCTTGACTGTGGCATAGGCTACAGGCATAGCTTCAGTTCAACCCCTAACCTGGGGAATTGCATATGCTGCAGGTGCAAGCCTAGCAGAAAAAACAGGAAGTATCAAAGACCCATGGGACCACTTTTAAAACTACCACAGCAGTTTTCTTGTGGGGCAGCAGATTAAGGATCCAGTATTGTCACTGCTGTGGCTCAGGTCGCTACTATCATATGGGATTGATCTCTGGCCTGGGAACTTCCACATGCCACAGGCGAGGCCAAAACAAAACAAAATGACAAAAAGCCATCACATCGTGGTCCAGTGATAATCACTTGGAATTGTCTAAAGAACACCTTTTCTTTTTTTTTTGCATTTTTAGGGCTGCACCCACGGCATATGGAGGTTCCCAGGCTAGGAGCTGAATCCGAGCTACAGCTGCCAGCCTACACGACAGCCACAGCAACACCAGATCCGAGCTGCGTCTGCGACCTACACCACAGCTCACGGCACTGAGCAAGGCCAGGGATCAAACCCGCAACTTCATGGTTCCTAGTCAGATTCATTAACTGCTGCGCCACTACGGGAACTCCAAGAACACCATTTTTTATAGAGTTCAGTTTTACAGAAGGCGTATCTGCCTTAAATTCTAGCCACTGGTTTATTGAAGTATCAGAAGTTTCTCTCTGTGAAGAGGCCTCTACCAATAAGATGATCTTTTAGGGCATTGTTATTTTAAATAATACAGTTAGAATATTTGGTCTAATAAATAGAGTAGATGCTAACAGAAAAAAAGGAATTTAATCTTTTATTATCAAAAAACTCAGTGTTGGAGATTGTCATGTAACTCTTGGTCTAAGATCAAAGAGAAAAATGTTGCTAAATATAGAGCAAGTTGATGGTAATAGGAAAAATTCATTCCAAAAGAGATTAGACTTAGTACATTTATAATGCATTTCCAAAACAATTACGATTAAGTCTTTCAATGCCAATGTCATAAAATTTACAGAATCTTAAACTTGAAAAGGTCTTAAAATTCATCTAGTTCAACAGTTTCATTTTGCAAATGAGGACACGGAGGTCCATAGCGGCTGTTACATGATTTTTTTATTCATAGACAGTATCTTAGGAGTAATTTCTGAAATCTAATAGAAGATAAGAGGAGAATGTGATTCATGTTTAATACTTGAAACTATTTTAAATAGTTTTGTCTATAAAAAGCTTTTCCGTCAACATTCTGCCTTTATGAGTTATATACATGGATCCTCTTGGTTGCTTAAAGGATAGGACTAAAATTATCCACGGTGTTTTCCTTTGCTGATTTCTAGACATTTTCCAAAAACTGACTCTTTGTGTGTGTGTGTGTGTGTGTGTGTGTGTGTGTGTGTGTGTGTGATACACGGGTCTCTGTCAATGCAGGAAAGCAAAACGAAAGAAGAAAAGGGAGGAAGCTGAGAAGCTACCTGAGGTGTCCAAAGAAATGTATTATAACGTTGCTGCAGATTTAAAACAAATATTCCAGACTGCAAAAGATACCAGTGAAAAAAGAAACAACATGCCCTGGAATGAGGACTCTAATGGAGAGAAAGCTGAGGAAGCCCAGGATCTTGCAGCTTTGATGACTGAGGACGAGCAGCCTGGCGGGTTCACATTCTCCTTTTTTGATTCAGAAGCTAAAGATGTAAAGGAAGGTACTTTTTTTTTATTGAACTTTTCATTTCAGGCAGTTTGAACTTGACTGAGTGTGCTCTAAGTGTAATGATTTAACATTAGCTGGAGAAAGGATTCTTTCTTTCATCTAGATAAACAGTATTATAGTATTACAGTCAACATTACATGACCATAAATGTAGTGTGCCTGGAGCTACGTTGAACACAGGAAGAAATGTTCTTGCATTTAAGGAAGCAAATTTGTAGCTAGCTGCTGTGTGAAGGGAAGCCAGAGATAGTGTGTAACATCCTTTCTGTTGAGTAGAAATAGTCATGAAGAATGATAACAAGTCATATATTTAAATAGCTTTGTGGAGTTCCCTTGTGGTGCAGCTGGATAAGGATCCGGCACTGTCAGTACTGCAGCTCAGGTCACTGCTGTGGTGTGGGTTCAGTCCCTGGCCCAGGAACTTCCACATGCCACCATCATGGCCGAAAGGAAAAAAGAAAAGAAAATAGCTTTGTATCTTGGATGCAGTTGGAAAAGCCAGGGCTTCAGGAAAGCCAATACTATATGGTAGGAGAAGGGAAGAAATAGGTAACCCTGGCTCTATACAGATCTGCTGTGTCATCGATAGATCAGTTGTTTCAAAATTTATCCTTGAAAATTTGCCAGAACCTAGAGAAAAGTATCAGCACCGGTATGTACAACTTTTCATTCCATTTCAGGAGGTTTATCTCTGAAGCCCTGCATGCTCCAAAAGTTAAAAATACCTGTTCCAGAGTTCTCTACTGGTTCAGAGTGTTGGGGATTCAGTGTTGTCACTGCTCTGGCTCTAGTTACAGTTGTGGCTTGGGTTCAGTCCCTGACTGTGGAACTTATGCATGCTGCTGGCATGGCTGAAAAAACAACAACAACCGAAAAAAAAAACAAAACACCTTTTCCTTTAAAAGTTACTCCTCACCTAGTGTTTAAGGCAGAAGTTTTCTGGAAGTTCTTTGTAAAAAGCATGATACACCTATGCAGGAGAATACATGCACATCTATCTACATTAAGTTCTACCTAAAAGTTCAGCAGTTAAGATATACTCCATGTGTTGAGCAGTTAAGTGATAAGGCCAGCTTTGTGATGCTCCAGAATGAGGTATAACAATCTTGTCCTGCCTACTTCATTTTCTTGTCTGTGTTGTCCATTAGGGTATCAAGGTGAGTTCTAAACTGTTGAGCAGAGTTGGTATGATATATATATATATATATATATATATATATATATATATATAGTCTTTAATTCTTATAACTTTGAGAGCCTCGTGTGAGAAATTGGTCTTGAGATGAGTACCAAGGCACGGCAGCACCTTGGGAGATGTATTTTATGTACTTCAGGAATTTTGAGGACTTGTGAGGTGATCATCCACATCTCATAGCGGCTGTTTTTTTAGTAGTTTTGGAAAGAGGTTTTGGGAATTGAAACGTATGTTCCTTTTCTCATTTACGAAACCAGGAGGCCAACCTGGTTTCACCACATCTTGTTATAGTTTAGGCTTCTCATGCTAGCACAGGTGCCATGCTTATTTTGTTTTTTTCTTTTAAATTGTGTTGGTCATTTATAAACCTTGAGTTTTTATATATTTGCATAGTACTACTATATTCCTTATCAGATACCCTAGCAATGCCAGAAAATATAATAGCTTCTCAATATTTGAAAATCTGAAAAGAGACTGTATATTTTGAAACTCTAAAAAGAGACTATATATTTTGAATTGATTAAAAATATTCAAAATTTAGAAATGTATGTGCATGGTGAAAATAATCAAATGAGTGTGTTCAGAAATACTTGATCATTAGGTTACAATTCTGTCATCTTTTATTGTCGTGATGCTATAGAGACCTACAGAGTTGAGACAGTGAAACCTGGGAAGATTGCCTGGCAGGGAGACCCCCGTTTCCAAGACAGCAGTTCAGAAGAAGAAGATGTTACCGAAGAAACAGATGACAAAAAGCCCAGCCCTGAGTAAGTAGTGTGTTTCTGTACAGGTGTATTTCATAATTTATGAAATCTGAGTGAGACATGCTTTAGAAATGTTATTGGGGTATCTAAGCTTAACTTCTCCAGATAATTTAATTTTTTTTTTTTTTTGGCTCCTTTAGAGAGTTCTATAGCCTTTTTTGTAACCGGGAGCCTGTTTCCTTTCCCTTAAGATTTATATAGCACTGGGTGGGGGATGTGATGTGCTCAGGGAAGAAAGCTTGACACTGAAATCCTTGGTCTGGAAAGAGGATGCTGCAGCTGGTTGGCTGCTGCCCAGTGCAAAACAACGACAGACTGGTAGCATTGGGGAGTAAGAGTACCAGCAATCAGCATGGGAAAGATAGAGCTTATCTTTAAACAAGTCTCTGTTACCAAAGACTTCTCTTCAGGTAGAAGAGAAGAATGTTGAATAGAGAGAGGATAGTGTCACCTTAATGAATGGGGGGAAAATGAGCAAAACAAAAAGCACACATATTTAAGGAGTAGTTCATTTATATTTGCAATGTAAACATTTCTTAAATATTGAAATTAAGGGGTCACTTCTCTCTCTTTCCCTCTTTCATCACAGAGAAGTATCATTACCTGAGAAAGAAACCACTAGATTTTTCTTTTTCTCTAAGAATGATGAGAGACTCCATGGTAAGTCAGTTTTTTGGGTTAGTATGGAACAGGTAATAGTATAGTTCTCACCATGGTGTATTCTGATATATTAACATGCATCCAAGAACTGATTGGGGAAAGCTCTGATCCTTTGCAGTATCATGTGCTTCAGCCCCTTCCGTTAATGCATGTTGACTTGTAAAGCTCTGGAGGCGTACCCATCATCTCCCTCACTCTTTTACTATCATCTGAAAGGGCTTGTTTTGTTCCAGGGACTTGCTGAGATACTAGACATACAAAACTACTTAAGTTTTTCTACCCTAAAAAGTTCACCTGAACTATACTCAATATCTTATAATAACCTATAATGGAAAAGAATCTGAAAAAGTAGATAGATAAACAGACAAACCAAAGAGTTCACATGAAAACTCTGAGGCTCTTGATGAACTCATTTCTTATGTGTAACACAAACAGAAACCAAATCACCTAATAGTAAATGGCTTGTTTGTTTATTGATTTATTTGTTTATTTATTTTTGGTCTTTTTGTCTTTTAGGGCTGCACCCAGGGCATATGGAGGTTCCCAGGGTTGGGGTCCAATCGGAGCTATAGGCGCCGGCCTACACCACAGCAACGCTGGACCCGAGCCTCATCTGCGACCTATACCACAGCTCACAGCAACACCAGAGCCTTAACCCACTAAGTGAGGCCAGGGATTGAACCCATGTCCTCATGGATGCTAGTCGGGTTTGTTAACCGCTGAGCCATGTCAGAAACTTGGTAAATGGTTTATAAACAGTCAAATCCTATCAATTCTGCACTTTCATTTTGTAAAGAAAACATATTTTTGAAAATTAATGTAAGTTGGAGGAGGTGGTCTTAACTAGCTTGATAATGTGAGCACTAGAATCTTGTCTGTATTTGTTTTTTTTTTTTTTTTTTTTTTGTCTTTTCAGTGCCGCACCCATGGCATATGGAGATTCCCAGGCTAGGGGTCTAATCAGAGCTGTAGCCGCCGGCCTTGCCACAGCAACACGGGATCCGAACCGCGTTTGTGACCTACACCACAGCTCACGGCAACGCTGGATCCTTAACCCACTGAGCGAGGCCAGGGATGGAACCCGCAACCTCATGGTTCCTAGTCGGATTCATTAACCACTGAGCTACGATGGCAACTCCTTTCTTCTTCTTTTTTTTTTTTAACCTGTGTTTTTTATTTGTTTGTTGCCGTGTTGCATCATGTGGAAATACCCAGGGCAGGGACCGAATCCATGCCACAGCAGTGACCCAAACTGCTGCAGTGACAATGCCAGAGCCTTAACCCACTGTGCCACAAGGGAACTCCTTGTTTCAATATTAATGCTGCCTTGTCAACTTCTCGATTTTTCTCTACTAGGTTCTGACTTATTCTGGAGAGGAGTGGGAAATAATATTAGCAGGAATGCTTGGGAGGCCAGAATAAACAACCTGCGTATGGTGAGTAGTTGTATCTCCATATTAATTGTCTCCTAAAAAAAATACGGTGTTATATTTGTATTAATATTTGCCTGGTGTTCAAATATGGGAAATTGAAGATAGAGGATGACAACTGAGAACATGATTTAAATACTCAGAATTATAGTCCCAGAAGGGAAGTTAGAAATTGTTTAATTCAGTCCACCCATGGTGCAGTAAGGAGACTAAAAGAGTGACCTGATTAAATGACTGGTTCAACTTCTGACCATGCTCATTAGGAATAGGAAATCATGAGATTTTTGAGAGACTAAATTACAGTCTCCATTCTAAACACCGAAAACCAAAAGTTTGAGTATTCCCTGTACATTCCAGGTGAGTACTTACAAAATGATTTCTAAAACCCTGACACTGAATAACCTGAATTTTACTTTATAGTTGCTGAAGACCTTGAAAGTTATTTACTTTTATTTTTAACAAAGACCATTGGTTCTGTTTTTTCCTAGGACTGTCGGAAGAAACATAAAGATGCCAAAAGAAGAGTGAAACCAAAATAATAAAGGTCATTATTAGTTTGATACTGAATGTGAACAAGTCTCACCTGTGGAAATTGGAGTGATCCAGAAAATAATTTTAGAAGAATTCAGAGTGAAGAAATACTCAGAATTTTGTCTAGTGGATATCATTCTTGTTGCTTTCTTTTTCTCTGGATTTTTCCTAACTAATTACTTTAAAAGAGTTAACCTGAAAATTTTTTTAATGAAGCAGAAGAGTCCCTCAAAATGCTTTTTGTATATAATCTCTTTGTACTCCATTTTTAATAACTAATGGGCATCTTCAGACATAAGGTTTACATAAAGCCTTTTTAAATATATGGGTCAGAGCACTTGTATTTTTCAAGTTATGATTTGTGAGAATTATACTTGAAATATTTATGGTTGTGTCAAATATACCTTACCCTTATTTTGTGGCTTTTGTTTAAGAGGTTGAATACAAGTCATCCTTGAGTTCTCGGTTTTTGTCCTGAAGAATAAGCTATTTGAAATCCAGGACATTTCAGACCAGCACCATGGGGAGAGTTCAGGGAGGACCAGAAAAGGAGGCCAAATACAGAGTTTTCCTGTCCTTGGCCTCCTGGAATTGATGGAAGCAGGACCATCAATCCCAAGGTTCTTATTAAACCAGAGACCTTTTTGTCTTTTTGGCCACCCCGTAG
Organism: Catagonus wagneri; assembly: GCA_004024745.2. Classification (NCBI taxonomy): domain Eukaryota; kingdom Metazoa; phylum Chordata; class Mammalia; order Artiodactyla; family Tayassuidae; genus Catagonus; species Catagonus wagneri. The sequence goes on from PVHT021183646.1 coordinate 16,323,691, forward strand.
CATAAGGAGTTCCTGGGCCAGGGATCAGATCCAAGCTGCAGTTGCAACCAGTGCTGCAGCTGCAGCAACACCAGATCCTGAAGCCACTGTTCCAGGCCAGGGATTAAACCTGCGTCCCAGGACTGCAGAAATACCACTGATCCCGTTGTTCCACAGCAGGAACTCCTAGACCAGAGACTTTTGAAAAATCCAAGGGTCTGAAAGGTAGATGATCACAGGAGTCAGGACCCTGAGTCTAGATAAGGAAATATATTTAATACCTCATTAAATCAACCTGGCTAGGGGTTAAGACAGATAAGCCTTCTCTCAAACTGAGCTCCTTTATATATAAGGGATTGAGCCATAGTGGGTATATCTGAGATTAAGTATTTATTGTTTTACAGTTTTTTAATTCAATGAATTTTATTATATTTATAGTTGTATAGCTGTCATCACAACCTAATTTTAGAACGTTTCCATCCCAAAATGATTTACATCTTTTTTTGTTTTGTTTTGTCTTTTTGCCTTTATCTAGAGCCACACCCACGGCATATGGAGGTTCCCAGGCTAGGAGTCTAACAGGAGCTGTAGCCGCCAGCCTTCGCCACAGCCACAGCAACGTGGGATCCGAGCCGCGTCTGCAACCTACACCACAGCTCAAGGCAATGCTGGATCCTTAACCCACTGAGCAAGGCCAGGGATTGAACCCACAACCTCATGGTTCCTAGTCAGATTCAATAATCACTGAGCCACGAAGGGAACTCCTCAAAATGATTCACATCTTGATCAAATATAAACTCTGAGGGCTGGAATATCACCTGATTTTTGTTAACTGTTATTTTGGCACTGTCTAGAACTATGTCTAGCACCAAGTGGGTGCTCAGTAAACAGGGTCCAAGTGACTGAAGAGTCATTTGGGATTCCTGTGTTTCCAGGACTTCAGACTTCATGGAAAATGGGAACTACCACTCAGCAGGATAAATAATCCTAATATTCCAACTTCTTTTGATGTTTCTTATACCTTCTTATCTATTGCTGCATAACAAGCCCTCCCATTAACAAGCACTCATTTTCCTCACAAATAAGCAATTTTGTCAGGACTCAGTGGGGACTGTTCATTTCTACTCCATGTAGTGTCATGGGAGTGGCCCAGCTGGGGCTAGAAGATCCACTTCAACCTCCTGCTCACTCAGTGCTTGTCCATTGGTTTCCTCGCAGCATGGCTACTAGGTTTCAGGAGAAAAAAGCAGGTGCTGCAGTCTCTTAAGGCCCAGCCCAGAAAATGGCTCAGTTATTTCTAATAAATTCTATGGGTTAAAATAGACACTGAGCCCACCCAGACTCAAAGTGAGGGGACATAGACACTCACCTCTCAGTGGGAAGTGTCCAGAGTTTGTGGCCATGTTTAAATCTGTTACATCCTCCATCTCCCAAGCAGACAAATTAGTGACATCCCCAATTCCTACTCCCCAGATACAACCATCTTCAACAATTTTGTCTGTTTCCTCTGATATTTATCTCTGAATTTCTACCTAACATGTTTATGCCACAATTTCTTTATGTTTCAGTTTTAGACATCAGACTTTTTAAAATAGACGTACAACAGGGACCTGCTGTATAGATTAGGAAACTCTATTCAGTAATCTGTGATAACTTACATGGGAAAAGATTCTGAAAAAGGAAACAAAAACAAAAACTCGACCTTTACCTCATGTGTTATAAAGGATTTTGTTTCAAAAATAATAATCCTATCTTCCCTACCTTTTTTTTTCCCCCCAGACAGATCTGTCTGGAAACCCTCTGTCGTACTCTAATCTAGGCTGTCTGGACACATGATAAGATGAACTGAACAAGGTGGCAACTTGAGGAATTTGAAAATTAAAACTCATTCCAGGAGTTCCTGTCGTGGCTCAGTGGTTAACGAATCTGACTAGGAACCATGAGGTTGCGGGTTCGATCCCTGGCCTTGCTCAGTGGGTTAAGGATCCGGCGTTGCCTTGACCTGTGGTGTAGGTTGCAGATGCGGCTCAGATCCCGCGTTGCTGTGGCTGTGGCGAAGGCCGGCGGCTAAAGCTCCTGTTAGACCCCTAGCCTGGGAACCTCCATATGCCACGGGTGCGGCTCTAGATAAAGGCAAAAAGACAAAAAAAAAAACTCATTCCAAGTACTTCTAGTTAATAAGCTAAAGATACACTACTAAATACGTATGTTCAAGTGAGTGAAGTTATTGAATAGAGAGTTACCCCTTCGGGCAAGGACATTAAATCTCTTAACTTTAACCCTTTTAGGGTGTTCCTAAACCCTAAATAAACTGGTTATATAAACCATAAGTGATTTGAATGAATGCAACACAGACTATCAAACTGTTCTTATTGAAGCTTATCGAGGGGTGTTTTATACATATTCTCAGCCAGATGAGTTTTTTTTTTTTCCTGTCCCTCTATCTGAAACACTACAGTTATATATATAACCACTCTTACTTTGTCAAGACCTAAAATTTCCTTTATAGACTCTACTGCCAATGCCTGAGGTCTACTGTCCTTGTCATGGCTCTGGATTCCCTTTTGTTTTTAACCAAGAGATCCAAAATGTGCTGGGCAGATTCAAAGCAGTGATAATAAATACATGTTAGCAGACAAATATGCAAATATGTTGTTTTCAATATAGGAGACCTTAAGGTGCAGTAATTCTAAAGCTTGTCAGACATTTCCTTCCTTTTTGTTATAGCTCTCCATATGACTGTTTATGATAATTTCTGCAATAAAATTCATAAGAACTCCAGAGGTTGCTCTGAAAAACACAGAAGAGGCTTTCCTGAACAGCAGCTCCCCTCAGACATTCTGCGGCCTCTACATTCCCCAAGAGACAGAATTGTCTGTTTAAATAAGCAGGTCAGGAATTTCAGTGTGAGGCAGAATTATCCAGGATGCTTGTTAAAATGAGTATTTTTGTCACTCCAGGGTCGCAGCAGACCTAGTGCGTGCCCTAGGCCTCTGCATTTTTGCAGACTCCACTACACTAAAAAATAGCCCTAAGGCTAGCGCTGCTTTACTTAACGGTCACTTAGAAAAGCAGCCTTGAGACTGAACATTCACGGCTGCACAGCACTAAGGCCACTGTCACTGGATTTGGTTTATGCGTGGTGAAATTCACCTACGTCCTGTATACAGTGAGGTGAAGAGCGACACTGGTTAATAAACACCCAGTCACTATGCACAATATCGGCCTCCTCCCCGTGCCCCTCCCAGTCAGTCCCCATCCCAGAGGCTACAAAACGCTCCTGTCTACCACCGTCGCCCTAGTTGCGCAAAAAACGCAGCACGTCGCGCCGCTCGCTGGTAGCTGTCCGGGTAGGCGCGCTGTCGCCTTCCCAGAGCACACCGCAGTGCAGGTTGGGGGGGGCGTGACCCGGGACCCACGCGGCCAATTGGCGTTCTGCTTGTTGATGGGTGTGAAACGGAGCGCTCTGATTGGCCGGTGCGGACCGGCCCATTTCTCTTCGCCTCATGCTTTCAGAACATTGCATCACCTCTGGTCGCCCGGCCGCGGCGTGAGACTTGGCTCCTTTTGAGGTACGCCGGCCGGGAGGCCCCTCAGGTACGCCCGGGGATCCTCAGGTCACCCCGTCCTCCCCTCAGGGACCTTAAGGTCACTCTGTCCTGCCTACGGGCCCCTCGGGTACGCCCCTTCCTGCCCAAGAAGACCACACGGAATTTAAAAAAAATATTTCTTCTGGGCTATATGTTAGTTTTGTGCTAATCTGTTTCCAAGGAAAAGATTGGGGGGGACGGTCTAAGTGGAGCGAAAGAACTCAGGCTCGGGTAGCAATCCTGGTTACAACCCTTGGAAGTGCCTCACCTTCAGCCTCGAATTCTGGTAGCACGTAAACCGTAGGGTGGTTCTGAGAATTTGATGTTAGCAAGCTTGCTGGAGAAGTTCAGAAGGTGAACGAAATTACTTGGACGTCTAGGTGTTCTTAAGAATAAATTAAGCCTTAGTCTTCTAAGGAACGTTTGTTGCTGGGTGTCCGAGGCTAGAGGGAAGTGAGCACAGCGTCCCCGGTCCTTGGCTCTCACACAGTCTAATAATACAGCATTCTGAGTGTACAGAGGAAGAAGACAGGTCTAAAGTAGAATTTGGAGGTGGGAGAGAGAGAGCGCTTCTCAGGAACTGCAGTGTGTCTGGGGCCTTGAAGATGAGTAAGAACTGTGGGAGAAGGTCCAGGGGACCATAATATAAAGTGTAGCAGGTTTTTAAGGTCTGTGTGATTCAGGAGATGGGAAATTGGTGTAGTCACTGCATCTTAGGGTCTGTGTGAGGAACTAGTGGGAGATGATGCTTAGCGTCCAGTCTTAGGAATTTATGATATTCTTGAATGAAGCGTTGGAGAAGAATACAGAAGAGGAGGTGTCTATTAGGTGGGGCAGTATTACTTTGAGCAGTCCTTCAGCTTTTGCAGAGAGCTCAGGAAGCATGAAACCAGAGGCAAAACAGTTGATTTCGGGATTTCTTGTAATATGATGAACTTTAAAAACAAATTTGAAAAGTTAGTATCAGTAAAATGGTGGACAATATAGCCTCTTCGCAAGTGATTAAAGAGTGAATTAAAGGACTCTTTAAATGTTTTTGGAGGAGTTTCCACCCTGGCACCACGGTTTCAGCAGCATCTCCGCAGCGCCTGGACACAGGTTCAATCCCCAGACTAGCATGGTGGGTTAAAGGATCCAGTGATGTGGCAATCGCAAGTGCAGCTGAGATCTGATCCCTGGCCCGGGAACTCCATATGCCACAGGGCGGCTAAGAAAGAAAAAAAAAGTTTTTGGAAGAATGATATAGTGACTGACAGGACAACAGAGTAGAATTGTAGAATTTGTGGACAAAGAAGTAATAATAATAGTCTACATAGATGTGTGAGTTGTGATAGCCATTATTTCACTTAACATTAAATTAGCCTTGTGAATACTTATAGCCCTTATTTTACAGATGAGGTTATTTTACAATTGAGGTTTAAAGGCTGAGTAACTTTTCCTATAGCTCACACTAAATTGTGGCACCAAAGCTGTCTAGCTCCAAAGCCAACCCTCTTAACCCTTGTCCTTGCCAAGAGGAGCCCATGGAGTGGGTTAGATTAGAAAGGCAGGTGGGAGGGGTATCACTGATGGAAACTAAGGTTGCTGACAAAGGGATTCTTTTAAACAAACGTTTCTAAGCACCTGGTAAGATAATAGTAAGAGGTTAGATGGTAAAATGTTTATGCCAAAAGTTCACAGTTGAATTAGAGAGTGTATGGGGCATACAATATGTATAAACCACAATGTATCGGAGAGAAGAATAGATTCAGAAGAAGAGGATATTAATTGTGAAACTGAGAGACTGGCAAAAGAGTGCACTTAAGCTGAGTAGTGCTAGAGTATGTGGAGAAACGGCCTGAAACAGGAAGGCAGTATGTCAGCAAATCAGTTTTGTTTCTTGGCAGTGTCAGAGAGTGTGATGGAGCTGGAGTTTGGTTTTTGTTTTTTTTGTTTGTTTTAATGATTTTTGTTTTTTCCTTTATAGCTGGTTTACAGTATTCTCTTAATTTTCTATTGTACCTAAAAGTGACCCAGTCACCCATACATATATACATTCTTTTTCTCCCGTTATCCTTCGTCATAAGTAACTCGATATAGTTCTCAGTGCTGTACAGTAGTAGTATCTCACTGCTTATCCATTCCAAAGGCAATAGTTTGCATCTGTTAACCCCAGATTCTCAGTCCATCCTACCCCCTTGCCTCTCCCTTGGCAACCATGAGTCTGAGCTGGAGTTTTGTAAGAGTACAGGTCAGGAGTAGTAATTGGGGAAAGATCATGGTGCCTCACTGAAAAGTCTGTACAGAAAACATTGGAATGAGGAGCCATTGGATTTTTTTTTTTTTAATGCAGAAGCGATACTTTCAGAACTTTTTCAGTAGGAAGGTGGTGTGTAGGATATATAGTATTTATTTTTCTCTTTTATTTTTGTTATTTTTTTCTTTTTCAGCCATTCCCAAGGCACATGGAAGTTCCCGGGCCAGGGATTGAATCCAAGCCACAGCTGCAACCTACGCCGGAGCTGTAGCAATACCAGACCCTTAAGACACTGCACCACAGTTGGAACTCCTGATTTATTATTTTTTATGCCTTCATGGTGTTGCTGTACGATAATTTATTTTTGTCTATTGCCTATTTATGGATATTTAAGTTGTTTTCAGATATTCGTCTATGGAAACACCTCAGTTAATATCTTTGTACATATTTTATACATTTGTGTAAGTATATCTGTACGGTGTATGTTAATAGGACATAAATGGACATAAATGGACCCACCTCAGGGGTTAAATTTGACTTAATGTAACAGGTTATGAAGACCTGAGAAGAAAAAGGACTGGAGAAATAGACTTAGAAGTCAGACTCACGTGACTTGGTAATCATTTGGATGTGGGGATCATCTAGTAGTATTAAGGATGACTCGGAAATTTCAAGGAATGAGAAGGAATGGTGGAATTACTGGTACAATGGAATTAAAAAGGGGAGCAGGAGGAGTTCCCCGTGTGGCTTAGTGGGAGCAGGTGCATCAAGGAAGATCATGAGATTTATTCAAAACAGATGTTTTTGGTATGCTTTTCCGAGATTTGTTGAGGTAAACACAAATAAGATCAAGGAGGGTATCTAGAAATTGCTGAACAGGAAGTTGGGGCTAAAGAGATCTGAAGAGTCATGGAATAGGGAAAGTAGTGGAGGCCTTTGTGTTATAGTTAAATGGAAGAAGTGATTGCTTCCCTGAGCATGAACTGGTGAGGTTAATCTCCCGCCTCTTTCTGTCCCCCCTTTCCCCCAGGAGCCCCATGGTTGCTGGATGCTGTTGTGCAGGTACAGCTCTCCAGTGAATGTGAGGGGCCAGAGCAATCCTGTGATTTTTGCATGGGGGCTGTTTCTCTTCGGCAGCCTCCATAGCCCGGTCACTGATACATGGCTCTTCTGCCATTACATCGGGTCTTTGTGTTTGGCGTAATAATGCAGTGGTTCTTAATCTTTTGGGGAGTAAAGGCTCTCTAGAAAATTTTATGGAAGTTAAAAGCCATCTTAACAGAAACCTAAAATCTCATTTTCTTCAAAACAAACCAAAAAAAAGCTCAAACAGGATATTCCTAAATAATGGTCAGAACAGTTCAAGAGAATCACTTAAATTTTGATGTGCCTGCTAATCCCCTCGGATCTTGTCAAAATGCAGGTTTAGACTCCTAATCTGAGGTGGGGCTGGTGAGTCTGTTCTAATAAATTCCCATAGATGCTGGCAATCATAGGACCAGCCTTGACATAGAACCACTTTTTGGCAAGTATTAGGAATGACAGAAATAAATGTGTTGAGATCTAATGATATTTCAGGTGTAACCTGTTAAGTTTCAGTTGGTCTCTAAGAAGATAATCAGTGAACGAGTAGGCCTCATACTAAATCAGTAAATGAATTGATTAAGCACTTCTTTCTGTCCTTGAAAAGCTAGAGGTTGTAACAAGAGCTGAAGATCCAAAATACCTTTCAAATTCTATTTAATAACATTTAATGCCACACACTAATCAGAAATGGTGGATGTTTGAAACATCCATCCTTAAAAATAGGATGACCCACATGTTTTTTCTTATTTTTTTCCTATATGAAACTTGAAAGGCATTCTCACATCTCAAAAATACTGAAAGGGGGTACGTTCCCATTGTGTCTCAGCAGTAATGAATCCGACTAGTACGCATGAGGATGAGGGCTTGATCCCTGGCCATGCTTAGTAGGTTAAGGATCCAGCATTGCCGTGGTCTGTGGTGTAGGTCTCAAGACACGGTTCGGATCTGGTGTTGCTGTAGCTGTGGTTTAGGCCTGTAGCTACAACTCCAATTCAGCCCCTAGCCTGGGAAGTTCCATATGCCACAGGTGTGGCCCTAAAAAGCACCCCTGCCAAAAAAAATAATGAAGCGGGGGAGGAAAGACGCTGATTGTAACAAACTTAAAAAAAAATTTTAACAGTATGGGTCAATTACTGTGCTTAGACTTTTTTTTTTTTTAATTTTTTTAATGGCCGGACCTGCACTTGCAGCATATGGAAGTTACTAGGCCAGGGATCGAACCTGTACCACAGCAGCAACCTGAGCCACTGCAGTGATGACACCAGGTCCTTAACCTGCTGTGCCATACAGGAACTCCCTTGCTGACATCTCTTGAATACACAAATCTGTATCATCTTCAACATAGCCACCCACAAGCCTGAATGACTGCATAGATTGCATGTCCTTCCAAGGATCTGTAGTTTAGTGGAAAAATTAAAAAGAAAATATGATTAAATAAGATTCAAGGAAGGCAGAAGTAAGTCAGTTGCCAAGAGCAGCATAGCATTCTAGATTGTGAAACCTTGGGGAGCTAGAACCATGTATGATATTTCTTTTCTTTTCTTTTCCATTTTTTTCTTCCTTCCTACCCCTCTCTCTCTTTTTTATTTTTATTTTTGTTTTATTTTTTTTGCTTTTTAGGGCTGCACCTGAAGCATATGGAGGTTCCCAGGCTAGGGGTCCAATCGGAGCTATAGCTGCTGGCCTGCCTACACTACAGCCACAGCAACCCAGGGTCTGAGCCACATTGCTAGGTCCTTAACCCACTGGGCGAGGCCAGGGATCGAACCTGTAACCTCATGGTTCTTAGTTGGGATTTGTTTCTTCTGGACTACAGTGGGAACTCCTCTTTTTTTGTTTTCGTTTTTGCTTTTTTTTTTTTAATGGCCGCACTTGCAGCAAATGGAAGTTCCTGGGCGAGGAACTGAATCTGAGCCGCAGCTGTGGCAAGGCCAGATTCTTTGTTTTACCCCCCTGCACTGGGCCCGGGATTGAACCCATGTCTCTGCAGTGGCCTGAGCCACCGCAGTCAGGTTCTTTATCCTGTGCAACAGCAGAAACTCCACTGTGCTTAGGCTTTGGTATTTTCAGAATCGGTTGAAGTATGTAAGTCTCTTTGCTCCTTGAGTCAGTTAATAATCCCAGACAGTTACACTTTTCGAGTTCTTAAGGTGTTTTATCTTCCTTCTTGTTTTCTCATTATTAACAACCCTGTCCCCTTCTAATGTGATGTTGCCTTGGAAATCTGGTCCACCAGCCTTATTAGAGTTGTAAATTAAGAAAAAATAGGCTTTGAGAAGGAGTGGAATACTTACAGTATGTATAGTTAAGTCCTGATTGATCAGTTGTTTCTTTCTTTCTTTCTTTTTTCCTTTTCTTTTTACGGCTGTACCTGTGGGATATAGAAGTTTCCAGGCCAGGGGTCAAATTGGAGCTGCAGCTGAGGGCTGTGCCACAGCAACACAAGATCCTTAATCTGGAGTTCTCATTGTGGCTTAGCAGTTAATGAACCTGGTTAGCATCCATGAGGACGCGGGTTCTATCCCTGGCCTCACTCAGTGGGTGAAGGATCTGGCATTGTCATGAGCTATGGTGTAGGTCAAAGATGAGGCTGAGATCTGGTGTTGCTGTGGCTGTGGTGTAGGCCAGTGGCTACAGCTCCGATTCAACCCTGGCGTTGTCATGAGCTATGGTGTAGGTCAAAGATGAGGCTTGAGATCTGGCGTTGCTGTGGCTGTGGTGTAGGCCAGTGGCTACAGCTCCGATTCAGCCCCTAGCCTGGGAACCTCCATATGCTGTGGGTGCAGCCCTAAAAATACAAAACAAAACAAAAAAAAGACCCTTAATCCAATGAGTGAGGCCATGGATCCAGCCCAAATTCTCAGGGAGGCTATGTCACTGAGCCACAATGGCAACTCCTGATCAAGTATTTCTGCATGAGGTTATTAGCAAAACTCAAAAAGACATTTTAAGACTTCTCTCACTATGTACTAAATCAGAGAGGTATTGCGTTTGTGCTTTATAAAAATCATGAATAGGCAATCAAAATGATAAGATAGAAAATTAGACTAAACTAGGAATTATTTGAATATGAGTCCTATCTTTTTAGCTTTAAAATTTTTTTTATGATTTACCTGTTTTCCTCAGAAAAATTACATTATTTCAACAAAAGTGCTTTCTATCCTGTGACTGTAATTAAGAGTTTTTTCCTACTTTGAGATTTATTTTTTCAGATGATTTTTAGTATCATTAGATAGACTTGCCCAGATTTTCCTTTTTTTTTTTTTTTTTTTTTTAGGAAGCATGTTGTCTAGTTACTAAATGTTATACTGTAGTTGAAAAATAAGTGAAGAGTATGAATTGGACACAAGTTTAAAATTTCCAGGAGTTCCCCAGTGGCCTTAGCAGTTAAGTATGCAGCAGTGGCCCCTGCTATGGCTCAGGTCATTGTTGTGCCATGGATTTGATCGCTGGCCTGGGAACTTTATAAAAAGTACCATATATCCCTACTTCATATCATCTACAAAGGTAAATCAAGATGGATCAATAACCTGAGTATAAGAGCTAAAACGTCACGATCTTGTTGTAGGTAGTGGTTTCTTAGATAGGACATGAGAAGTTGAACTAACAAAACAAATAAATAAACTTGACTTCACTAAAATGAAAAGTGTTTGTTGGGAGTTCCCTGGTGGTCCATAGATTAGGACTGTGTGCTTTCACTGCTATAGCCCAGGTGCAGTCTCTGGTCTGGAAACTGCGATCCCACATGAAGCTACTGCATGCCTGCTGTGACCAAAAAACCAAAAAAAGGTGGGGGGGGTGTTGCTTCATAGAATATACTATGAAGAAAAAAGACAAGCCACAGAATGAGAAAGAATTTTTTTCAAATCCTGTAACTGATAAGAAACTTTTATCTAGCAAATATAAAGAACTCACAATAAAAAGACAACCCGGGACTTCCTCTTGTAGCTCTCAGCGGGTGAAAAACCCAACATTTTGTTCGCGAGGATTCAGGCTCAATCCCTGGCCTCGATTAGTGGGGTAAGGATCCACTGTTGCCACAGACTGTGGCGTAGGTCACAGATGCAGCTTGGATCTGGCGTGGCTGTGGCTGTTGGCGTAGGCAGGTAGCTGCAGCTTTGATTCAGCCCCTAGCCCAGGAACTTCCATATGCTGCAGGTGTGGCCATCAAAAGAAAAAAAGGGACAACCCAGTTAAACAATGGGTGAAGGACAAAGATATTTCTCCAAAAGAAAATATAAAATGATCCATAATCTCAATGTTACTTATCATTAGGGAAATTGAAATCAAAACCACAGTGCGACACCACTTGCTACCCACTAGGATTTCCTGTAATCCAGAGTTACAGAATAAGGAGTGAAGATGTAGAAAAACCAGAGTCCTCATTCACTGTTGGGAGAGCATAAAATGATGCAGCAGCCTTGGTAAACATTTTGGCAGTTGGTCAAAAAGTTACGCACAGGGAGTTCCTGTGGTGATGCAGCGGAAACGAATCCAACTAGGAACGATGAGGTTGCAGGTTCCATCCCTGGACTTGCTCTGTGGGTTGAGGGTCTGGCCTTGCTGTAAGCTGTGGTGCAGGTCGCAGATGCGGTTCAGATCTGGCGTTGCTGTGACTGTGGCATAGGCCAGCGGCTGTAGCTCCAATTAGACCCCTAGCCTGGGAACCCCCGTATGCCTCAGGCGTGCCCCCCCCCAAAAAAAAACAAAAAAAGTTAAGCATAGTTGCCATGTTACCTAGCAGTTGCACTCCTAGGTATTTACCTAAGTGAGCTAAAAACATACGTCCACCCAAAAACTTATACGTGAATGTTCATAGCAGCATTGTCCAGAAGTGGAAACAATTTTTTCATTTATTTTTATTAAAGAATAGTTGATTTACTATGTACCAATTTCTACTGTACAGCAAAGTGACTTGGTCATAAACACAAACACACACACACATACACATTCTTTTTTTCTATCACAGCTTATGCCCAGAGATTGGATATGGTTCACTGTGCTAGATAGTAGGACCTTATTGTCTGTCCATTCTAAATGTAATAGTTTGCGTCTATTAACCCCAAATTCCCAGTCTGTCCCACTCCTTCCCCCCTCCCCCTTGAAAACCACAAGTCTACTCTCCATGTCTGAGTCTGTTTCTGTTTTGTAGATAGGTTCATTTGTGCCATATTTTAGATTCCACATATAAGTGATACCGTATGGTATTTGTCCTTCTCTTTCTGACTTCGCTTAGTATGATCATCTCTAGTTGCACAGAGGTGGAAACAATTCTAATGTCAGTGAACTGATGAATGGCTAAACAAAAAGTGCCATATCCGTGCAATGAAATATTCAGCCATAAAAAGCAATGAAGTATGAATACATGTTACAACATGAATGAACCTTGAAAACAATTTTGAGCAAAGAAGCCAGACATAATAAGTTATATATACATAATTTCATTTATATGGAATATCCAGAATAGGAAAATATAGAGAGGTAAAAAGCAGTCACCAGGGGGCTGGGGAAGAGGAGAATGGTGACTGTTGGAGTTCCCATCGTGGCTCAGTGATTAACGAACTCAACTAGCATCCACGAGGGTGCGGGTTCCATCCCTGGCCTCACCCAGTGGGTTAAGGATCCGGTGTTGCCATAAGCTATGGGTGTAGGTACGCTGTGGGTGTAGGTCGCAGACATGGCAGGTGCGGCTCAGATTCCAATTCCGCGTTGCTGTGGCCCTGGCTAGGCCTGTGGCTACAGCTCTGATTGGATCCCTAGCCTGGGAACCTCCATATGCCATGGGTGTGGCCCTAAAAGACTAAAATAAATAAATAAGTGGGTGAACTTTACCTCAGAAGAGCTGTGTGTGTGTGTGTGTGTGTGTGTGTGTCTTTCTTTTTAGGGCCGCACCTGTGGCATATGGAGGTACCCAGGCTAGGGGTCAAAATTGGAGCTGTAGGTGCTGGCCTACACCACAGCCACAGCAACACAGGATCAGAGCCACATCTGTGACCTACACCACAGCTCAAGGCAATTACAGATCCTTTAACCCATGAGTGAGGCTTGGGATCAAACCTGCATCTGGATGGATGCTAGTCAGATCCAATTATGCTACGCCATGATGGGAACTCCCATTAAAAAAAAAAAAAGCTGTAGTAAGTACTGTGTTGTATCATAGCTAGTGATAAGTATGTCCATTTTAATGTACATTGTTGTGTAATGCATAGACTTCTCTTTTGAGAGTAATAAATTTGATTTCTCTTGCAGTAACAAAATGGTTCAACAAGTTCCAGAAAACATCAGCTTTCCTGCTGAAGAAGAGAAAATCTTACAGTTTTGGTCCGACTTTAATTGTTTTCAGGAATGCTTAAAGCAATCAAAACATAAGCCAAAGTATGTGAATTTCTTTGGAACAGATCGAGTGTTTAAGAGTGATCATTTCCTACACTGAATTCCATTCCGGGGTCTCCTACCTCTGTATAGAGTGGGTACTGTCAGTAGTAGATACCTGTTGAATCAATGAGTTCTTAATTAGAGTAGATTCAGTTTCTTTAAGAAATCTTTCTAATAGAGTTTATGTATCACCCTCTTCCTTTCTACTTTTCTGTATCACCACCCTCATTTAAACATTTAGACTAGTAGCCTCCTATTGGGGTGTTTCTGCCCCTAGTCTTCATTCACTTGAAGACCAGTCCTTTCTTTCTTTATTAACTGTTTTCATCATGTGTTTCCCATGCTCAAAAACTTGATGATAGGTGTTTGTTGCCCTGTTTTACAGATGAGATAACTCAGGATCAAGGTGAATAACTTCCCTTGTATCGTGGAACTAATAAATAAAGAATGGGTGGTACAGTGTAGCTCTGGTCCAGGCTGTCATAATTAGCCTTTTTTGAAGGCAGGGCCTCCAGTAAATATGTAATCAGTTATGTCTGAATTTCCTAGTCTCACAGCTTTTCCTTTCCCTGCAAACTCTACTGTTACAGGAGCTATCTGTAGAAAAATGCTGTCCTAAATTTTTGCTGTCTGTTTTAAAGTAAAGACATATTTTTATTGTGTCTTACTAGGTTTACCTTCTATGATGGGCCTCCTTTTGCAACTGGACTGCCTCACTATGGACATATACTTGCAGGGACAATTAAAGATATAGTTACAAGATATGCTCACCAGAGTGGGTTTCATGTTGACAGAAGATTTGGATGGGATTGTCATGGATTACCTGTGGTATGTTTGAGTCACCATCCTGATTTTTTTTTTTTTTACTAAGCATTAGATTTCATTACATAATATGTTAAAGTATGACTTTGTACAATAATCAGACTTTCTTCAACTTGATTTCCATAACTATAATGATAGTTCGTTTTCTCTCTAGATTTTTCTGAGAACTAACTTTTGAAAATCTGTTTTATTCTCTAGAGTTGTCGGATTTGTTCAGTAGGGCAGGGATGTTAACAATCTTACTGCGAATTTTTAGGAATATGAAATTGATAAGACGCTGGGAATCAGAGGACCAGAGGATGTAGCCAAGTTGGGAATCACAGAGTATAATAGTCAGTGCCGAGCAATTGTAATGCGATACTCCACTGAATGGAAGGTATGTTGGGTGATTCTAAGAAGAATGAGTAAAAAGTTTAGTTTTTAAATGGAACTCAAAATGTTTTATTGTCCTTCATGCTTTTTATGACATGCCCCCAAAAATGTGACATAAGGGGAGTGTGACATGAGAGGTGAAAGCTAAAACCCTCCTCTTCAATTCATTACTTACACTGTTAATTTAAACTGAACCCCTTTTTTCTGATTTGTTCGTGCTTGATTGGTTTTCCATATTTAATCCTCTATCTACCCACAGTATGTGATAGGAATCATACAGTCCTAGCAAATAGATTGACCTGACTGTTGAAATTTTAAAAATTCAGGTATTGGGAGTTCCTGTTGTGGCACAGCAGTAACGAACCCGACTAGTATCCACGAGGATGCGGGTTCAATCCCTGGCCTCACTCAGTGGGTTAAAGGATCTGGTGTTGCCACAAGCTGTGGTATGGATCACAGACAGGGCTTGGATCTGGCGTTGCTGTGGCTGTGGCAAAGGCTGGCAGCTGCAGCTCTGATGCAGCACCTAGCCTGGGAACTTCATATGCTGTGGGTACAGACCTAAAAATAAAAATAATAAAAATCAAAATTTAGATATTGGAGTTCCCATGTGGCTTAGTAGGTTAAGGACCCAATGTTGTCACTGCAGTGGCTCGGGTCACTGCTGTGACGTGGGTTCAGCCCCTGGCCTGGGAACTTGCACATGCTGCAGGTGGGGCAAAAAAAAAAAATTCTGATGTTAAAAACAATTCACATTTGGACCCATTATTGTTATATTAACTTGACTCTGTCTTGCCCATTGCTTCTCTTAGTAGAGCTTCCACAGCTGGTACCTTTAAATAACTGTGAAGTGCTGGCAGAGCTCTTGTCCTCTCTTATTCTGATGGACTTAGGAACAGAGGTCCTCAACTCCCCCTTTCCTCCCTGACTCTCAGATGAATATATCTGTACAACTTAACATGTCTGACTTATTTTTTTTCCATCTTTACTGTCTTACCACTTTTACTGTCAAACTTGATATCTTTAGAATTCCCTATTTTGCCAGTGGTATCAGTCTTCCACACTTCAAACTTTAGTCATTAGTCCTTGGAATGAGATCAAATATTAAATCGTATCAAAAGCCTTTCTTCTTATCTCTTACTAACTAGTCTCTTTTTTTTTGACTGGGAATAAATCTGAGCCACAACTGCGGCAGTGCCAGATCCACCGCACCATATCCTCTAGACATTTTATCCCTACAGCCTAGGCTGTCACCCACCACTGTCTTCATTTCTATAACAATATCCTAATTGGTCTCTTGCTCATGTTCTTTCTGCTCAGCCTGCCAAGTTATTTCTCTCTCAAGACTGTTCATTGTATTCTGCCCTGATCAAAACTTAGTTTCATTGTTGAATAGAATCTGATTTCATCACCCTAAAAATTGAAGCTCCTCTGTTTTCTCCTGACCCAACTTTCTTTAATCTACCTGTCTTGCCTGGTCACAAATGGGGGGAAATCCTGATAATTTATATAGGCTTGTGGGCCTTTTTTTTTTTTTTTTTAAGTTGCAGAAATAATAGGAAGAACTTCTGTATCCATCACCAACTTCCTAAAAGCTAGTATCTTTAACTATAGTATAATTATTAAAAGCAGGAAATTAGGAGTCCCATCGTGGCTCAGTGGTAACAGACCCAGCTAGTATCCATTAGGATGCAGGTTTCGATCCCTGGCCTTACTCGGTGGGTTAAGGCTCTGGCATTGCCATGAGCGGTGGTATAGGCTGCAGACATGAATCTGATCCCACGTAGGCTAGCAGCTGCAGCTCCTATCAACCCCTAGCCTAGGAATTCCCATATGCTGCAGGTGCAGCCCTAAAAAGCTAAATAAGTAAATGGCAGAAAATTAACATCGATACAGTACCTTGTTCAGATTTAATAAGTTGTCCTACTAATTTTTATTTTTGATGCAAGATCCAATCTCAGAGCACAGATTGCGTTTACTTGTCATACCTCCTCAGACTCCTTCAGTCTGGAACGTTCCCTCAATCTTAGTCTTTCATGACCTTGTCACTTCTAAAGAATACAGACCAGTTATTTTGTAGAGAGTCCTTCAGTGTCTGATGTTTCCTCATGATTCAGTTTAGGTTAAACATCTTTGGTAAGAATACCTCAAAAGTAACATCATGCTCTTCTCAGTCCATCATATCAGACCTATGATGCTGATATAGCTCATTAATGCTGTTAACTTCGTTCACTAAGGTGATTCTGTCAGGTTTCTCCATTGTAAAGTTGTGGTTTTTCCTTTATAATTAGTTAGTATTCTGTTTCTTACCATACTGTGACTCATTAATTTTAGCAACTATTGATGATTCTTGCCAGCAACAGTTACACATGTGATATTTGCCAGATGGTAGTTTTTTAAAAAGAATATCAATACTTGCAAACAATATTATCTGCATATAGGATGAATGCCAAGAAAATAGGTTTTTAACCTTACATAACATGTTACTTACAATATAGATTTAACTTGAACCATTGATTGTTATATTTTTCGAAAATCACCCCATAAAGTGTTCATAGAAATCAAATAAATTGCTAATAACCATTGTCTAATAACTCTTAATATTCCTATTTTTAAAGTCTACTATCACCAGACTTGGCCGATGGATTGACTTTGACAATGATTACAAAACTCTGTATCCACAATTCATGGAATCTGTCTGGTAGGTTCATTTGAACTTGTAAAAATAATGACTGCTTTGTTATATTGGATAATAGATATTCTCGCATGAGTCAGCTTTTCTCATTCAACATCAAGTCATGAACATCTTTTCATGTCAACAGTTATTAGCACTTACAATGTCTACATAATGTCTCAATATACTGATCTGTTGTTATTTACCAGCTATTCACCTGTTGAAAGACATTGTGTTTCCACTTCTGTGACTGTCCAGAAACTATAAACAGAAACTGGTGTAAATGTTTGCATTTGGGAAAACAGAATTTTGATTATGTAATTGTTGTAACATTCTGTCTCTTGCCAGGTGGGTCTTCAAACAACTCTATGATAAAGGCCTTGTTTATAGAGGTGTGAAAGTCATGCCCTTCTCTACTGCATGCAACACTCCGCTTTCCAACTTTGAATCTCACCAGAATTACAAGGTATATGAGACGTCATTGGGCAGTAAGTTATCTGCTTGGGCGATAAATGGTTGTGGTAATCATAGTAACTTAGTTCCACTGTTGAGTGTTACCCAGAGAGTCAGAAATGCTCACTTTCTACTTCTGTCTCTGGAGTTCCCTTCGTGGCACAGCGGAAACAAATCAAACTAGGAACCATGAGGTGGCAAGTTTGATCCCTGGCATCGCTCAGTGGGTTAATGATCTGGCGTTGCCATGAGTTGTGGTGTAGGTTGCAGACGCGGCTCGGATCTGGCGTTGCTGTGGCTGTGGCCGGCAGCAATAGCTCTGATTAGACCCCTAGCCTGGGAACCTCCATATGCCGCGGGTGCGGCCCTAAAAAGACAAAAAAAAAAAAAGGGAAGTGGTCACTTTCTGAGTGCTGGTAATGTTGGCCGTCACTGAATTGAAGTTCCATTAAGATTAAAAATGAGGGATTTTCTTCCCGTATGAGATTTATGAATGATGTGTCTTAATGTGATAGATTTTGTTTGTTTTGATCATATTTTATTTTTTTTTGTTTTCTTTCTTTTATTTTTTATTCTTTTTTTGTTTTTTTTGTTTGTTTTTCTTTGTTTTTGATCATATTTTAATTTCTCTCTGTGTTTGTAAGTCCAGCTCTGTTCTATTTCCCTCCAGTCATTGTTTTGTAAAGGTTATTGGTTTGGATGTTTTTATGCCTTATCTGAGACATTGTAATATTATTTATTTGTTGAAAGTATTTGATATGCTGCAGGTGTGACCAAAAAAGAAAAGGTATTAGGGAGTTCCCCCTGTGGCACAGTGGGTTAACGACCTGGCTTTGCTGCAGCAGTGATGTAGGTCACAGCTCTGGCTCAGATTGCATCCCTGGCCCAGGAGCCTTCATATGTATGCCCCGGGTGCTGCTGAAAAAGAAGAAAAAAAAAGTGTTTGGAGGAAAAATCTGATTGGGATTGGTGATGTATTATCTTTTCTTTGATGAGTGGAATAACTTGCTGTTAATTGGTATAAGAGAGTTTATTGTTTTATTAATGATTTTTATTTTTTCCATTATAGTTGGTTTACAGTGTTCTGACAGTTTTCTGCTGTACAGCAAAGTGACCTGGTCACGCACATATGTATACATTCTTTTTCTCACATAATCCTCCATCATGTTCCATCATAAGTGACTAGATATGGTTCCCAGTGCTATCCAACAGGATCTCGTTGCTTATCCATTCCAGATGTAATAGTTTGCATCTATTAACCCCAGATTCCCAGTCCATCCCACTCCCTTCCCCAGAGTTTAGATGTGTCTGATGTTTACAGAGTGTACCTTCTCCAGAGAGAGAGTAAACGCTGAATGTAAGTCTTTGGAAATAAATCATCTTTTTTTAACATTACAATAGCACCATTATCACACCATAAAAAGTCATCATCAGTCATTTTTAATATTCTCAATAATTCAGTATTCTGTAAGTGTTTACTTTCTGAATAGTATCAGTGTTTATATTTTAGTCTAGATCTAAGGAAGGTAATAAACAGAATAGTTGTCTTTTAGTCTATTTTAATATGTAGGTCTCCATTTCTCTTTCTTTTCCTTTTTTTCCCCCCTTGCAAATCATTGTTTAGGAAACGAGTTTAGTCTTATACTTTCCTGTAATCTGAGTTTTGATAACATCATCATGGTCTAACATTCTCTCTGTCCTCTGCATTTTATGGAAATTAGTACTTTATTTTTTGTTTGTTTTTATTTTAATTTTAATTTTATTTTTTTTTTTTTTTTTTAGGGCCCCACCTGTGGCATATGGAGTTTCCCAGGCTAGGAGTCGAATTGGATCTGTAGCTTCCAGCCTCCGCCACAGCTACAGCAATGTGGGATCCAACCCACATCTGCGACTTACACCACAGCTCATGGCAATGCCAGATACTTAACCACTGAGCAAGGCCAGAGATCGAACCTATGTCCTCATGGATACTAGTTGGGTTCGTTAACCACTGAGCCATGATGGGAACTCCAGCTTTACTTTTATTTTTAACTGCTGTAGAGTATTTCATATAAGAAATAGATTAAAATTTATTTATTCATTCTTTTGTTAGATATTTGAGTTTTTCAGAGGGGCATAGCTTTTTTATCTTTTTTTGATGGTAACAAACAACATTGCTCCAAATATTTTGTGGTGTAAATCCTTGTGGGCTTATGTTAAAATTTTCTTTGGTAACTAAATTTTTACATTAGATTCCCCTAAGAGCTTGTTAAATCCTGGCAATTTCAAAGTTTATACTCTTCTATAAGTAAATAAAAACATTCTCTTATTGGTAAAGAGAAGGCTGTAGGAAAGCAAACTGAGTTACAGAAGAAAGTCCTTCTAACTATTCCAGAAGGTAAACCAACTTGTGATATATAAAACTATTTTTTATATTGTCTAAATTTTTAGGTTTTTTCTTCAGGGGTGCACACTAGTGGTATGTGAAAGTTCCTGGGCCTGGAATTGAATCTGAGCTAAAGCTGCAGCCTATGCAGTGACAACGCTGGATCCTTTAACCCACTGTGCTGGGCTGTAGATCGGACCCCCTCTCCAAAGTGACCCAGGCTACTGCAGTTGGAAACTTTCTTAACCCACTGTGCCACTGCAGGGACTCCAGAAAATCAATTTTTTATTCTATAGGATCAGTTCCTTTTTCTTTCATGTCCGTTTTTAAGGATTTTGTAAAAGAATATTTTAATCTCATTTTATTTCAGGATGTTCAAGATCCTTCAATATTTGTAACTTTCCCTTTGGAGGAAGATGAAAATATATCTTTGGTTGCTTGGACAACTACTCCCTGGACTCTACCTAGTAACCTTGCCCTGTGTGTTAATCCGGATTTGCAGTATGTGAAGATTAAGGGTAAGTGTCAACCTGGGAGCCTGGTTACTCTCTTTTTTTTTTCAGCCGTTTTGTCTTTTTAGGGCCACGCCCTCGGCATATGGAGGGTTCCCAGGCTAGGAGTCCAATTGGAGCTGTAGCCTCTGGCCTACACCAGCGCTACAGCAACGCAGGATCCGAGCCGTGTCTGCAGCCTACACCACGGCTCACGGCTACGCCAGATCCTTAACCCACTGAGCAAGATCAGGGATCAAACCTGCGTCCTCATTAATGCTATTCAGATTTGTTAACTGCTGAGCCACCATGGGAACTCCCAGAGCCTGGTTACTTCTGATTGATATAGGTGAGATAATTTTAACATATTTTGGGAAAGAATGAAAGATTACGTTTCTTTTTGAGGTGTTTTTGAAAAAGTATTAGACTTAATTGGGCATATATCCTCTAAGAGTTTTTTTCCCCATTTCTGATTGAAAAATTAACACAATTAAAATTATACAGAGATGTAAAAATATAATTTTCAGATTATAATAGTCTTTTTACACATCATACCCCTATTACGGATGAAGAATCTGAGAATCAAATAGATGGGATCTCATTGTTATGAGGAATCTCCAATATGTATTTTCTCAACACTGCCAAAAATTAATTTAGGTGTTAGTTATCTGGAGATGGAGTCAGATATCACAGGTTAAGAGCTTAGTCCTACAAGACTACCACTACACCCCTACCCTATTTTACATATGTCACAAGTCACAGTT
The DNA here is from genome assembly GCA_004024745.2 of Catagonus wagneri. NCBI lineage: Eukaryota > Metazoa > Chordata > Mammalia > Artiodactyla > Tayassuidae > Catagonus > Catagonus wagneri. The sequence goes on from PVHT021183646.1 coordinate 16,344,898, forward strand.
GTCATTTGTGTTTCTAACCTATCCATGACCTCCTTCTTGGGTCCAGAGAGCAAGTCACGGAATTTAGAGAAACATTGTACTTACTAGATTACTGTTTGTTATAAAAGATTACTGTAAAGGGTACACGTGAACAGCCAGTGAAGAAGTACATACAGTGAGATCTGGAAGGGTTGCAAGCACAGGAGTTTCTTTCTCGGTAGAGCTGGGGTTGCTACCCTAGTAGCTTGTGAATGCATTCATTAACCGGGAACCTCTCCAGATCCCATCCTTCTGAGTTTTTATTGAGGCTTTAGTACATAGGCACGATTGATTAAATCATTGACCATTGGCGATTGAACTCAATCTCCAACCCCTCCCACCTCCCCAGAGTTGGAGTGCGGAAAGTTCCAATCTTATAACCCAGTGGTTGGTTCCGATTCTTAGTTTACCTAAAGGTTTTCCCAAAGTCATCTCATTAGCGTGACAAAAGAACCTTTTGGCTCCCATCACTTAGGAAATTCCAAGGATTTTTTTTCTTTTTTTTCCTTTTTTTAGGGCCACACATGCAGCATAAGGAAGTTAACCCACTCAGGCCAGGGATCAAACCCATGTCCTTAAGGATACTATTTGGGTTCTTAACCTGCTGAGCCACAACAGAAACTCCAGAAATTTAAAGGATCTTAAGAGCTCTGACAAAATAGGGACAAAGATCAAGTGTGTGTGTGTGTGTGTGTGTGTGTGTGTGTGTGTGTGTGTGTGTGTGTGTGTGTGTATGTATTTATATTAGCTTTTTTGGCCTGAGGCATATGGAGTTTCCAGGCCAGGAATCAGATCCAAGCCACAGTTGTGACCTGCACTGCCGCTGAGGCAGCACCAGATCCTTAACCCACTGCCCCAGGCCAGGATTGAATCTGCGTCCTGGCACTGCAGAGACATCACCGATCCCATTGAGCCACAGAGGGAACTCCTATAGTTCTTATAATAAATCATAGTATCATAGAATGGGTACCAGAACTTGAGAACTTTGTGCCTTTCAGATATTCCCTGATATCAAGTTAACCGTAGTCTCAGTGAGGCCCTTTCTTTAGAGATTTGTATGGAAAAAGAAGATTGGTAATTTTAGGTTTCAGTAGTTTATGGAAAACAGGGAAAGCCGGATAAAGAAAAACTCATAGCCAGAAAAAAATCTGTCCTATAAGACAGTTACCTTGATTCACAGTACCTTGTGCTGTCAAGAGAAGAATATTGAGAAAGGAATAGGAGAGGATTGGGAATCATAAAAGAGATATTTTTATTTAACTGAGCCCTTAGGAGTAGCTGGGACCAAGAGTGGGTTTCTGACAATACTTGCTGGGAGGGAGCTTTTCTCCACATGGAGCCTGGCTCTGGTGTCTGCTGCTACTTCTCTAGGGAAGTGCACTTCAGTCTGTTAAAGTTTCCTGTGTCACCAATGGGTCCTGGCTATTCTGTAGTGGACCTGGTGGCCTACACCACAGATTGCAGCAATGCCAGATCCTTAACCCACTGAGTGAGGCTAGAGATCAATCCCACATCCTCATGGAGGCAGCATTGGGTCCTTAACCTGCTGAACCTCAACAGGAACTCCCAGAAACATTTCTAATGAGATTACAAAGATATGTAAAAGGACGTTCATTATTCTCAGTGTTCATAGTAGTAGCACTTCGAAAACAAATGTCTAGTATTATGTTAAAAGTAACCATATGTCCATGAAAATAAGAGTCCTATAAAACTATTTAAAAGAATGAGGAAGATCTTTATGTGCTAATATTTGGGAAGATGTTCCCAGTGTACTATGTGGAAACAAATTGTAAACCTGTATTGTTATATCCCATAATCATTGTTACAAATTGACATAATATATATGTTGACATGAACACACCTGGAGGAATAGACACCGAAATGGTAGTGTTGGTGGGGGCAGATGAGATTACAGGGAACTTTTACTTTGTGATATTCTTGGCCTGCTAATGTTGCAAGTTTTAAACATTCACATATATTACTTTTCATAGGAGAAAGTAAAGATTAATTTACTTAAAATGGATAGATGTGCAGTTAACAACAACTGATGAGTTTCCTTAATAGCATTTGATGTTTTCGTCTCGTTTGTGTTTAGAAAGCCAGTGTGCCTTAGCATTCTTTGTAGTGCTTTCCTGTCAGTACTGAGTGTATTGGATCGAGGTGATGCTTGGATCGAAGTGATGCGGGAGCCCCTGGGGGGGAACAGGCTGATGTGTGTAATCGTCATTGACGGGTAATGTCACTGAAGTCCACTCTTCTCCTTGCTCTCCTAGATGTTGTCAGAGGAACATTACACATTTTAATGGAAGCCAGATTATCAGCCCTCTATAAGTTAGAGAGTGACTATGAGATCCTTGAAAGGTAAATATTCAAGTCATTGATTGTGTGTGTCTGCGTGTGTCTGCTTTTAGCTTTGCAAAGTGAGATACTTTACTGCCCCAAAATTATGTTATTCGAGTTTAGTTTTAAGTACTAATACCGAATATATTTAGGTCACACGTTCCAACACTGGTGCCTTAGAAGCAAGTAAACCAAAAGGGAGTGATGACTTGATGCGGCTACAGCCTCATTTCTTAGATGATTTTAACTTCATTGTGAGTTTACCTTCTTCCTTATAGATTTCCTGGTGCCTATCTCAAAGGCAAGAAGTACAAGCCCCTGTTTGACTATTTTGTGAAGGTAAGCTTAGAGACCACAGGGGCTCTTCACACCCATGTATCTGATATATAGAGTGGTATTCCTATTGTCTTACTGTTAATATTGTTTCACGAGTACGCCTGAATCTCAAGTCTGTTTTAATATTTAAAAAATTAAAATCTCTATTGCCTTTTTGTTTCAGTAATTATAATCCTATAGGATTTCTTTCTTTCTTTTTCTTTTTGGCCACACCCACAGCATATGGAAGTTCCTGGGCCAGGGATTGAATCTGGGCTGCAGCTGCACCAGTGAATCCTTTAACTCACTGCCCCAGGCCAGGGATGGAAGCTGCACCTCCACAGTGACCCAGGCCACTACAGTTGATTCTTAACCTACTGTACCATAGTGGGAACTCCCCTATAGGAATTATTAAATACTTTTCTCATATTATAAAAGGAATTACATATATTTGACAAGATTTATATGTGTATATTTATATTGTTTGAAGTCTGCGTATCACCTGGGAAAGTCATTGAGGTGGTTTTTGGTTTTTGGTTTTACCGTTTTAATACAGTGCTAAGAATAAAACTGGGGGTATAAAAGTAAACAGAGTTCATTTCCAGGTACTGACCAGATGGGTGCTTTAAATCAGAGGCACCACAGCAGAGTTCAAGCATTTGACAACTTAGTGTTTTAAAAGTCACTCAGCTGTTTTATGTGATTTTTTGACAACTTAGTGTTTTAAAAGTCACTCAGCTGTTTTATGTGATTTTTCGTTTTCTGGCAACAGAATCTACAGCTATAGTTGTAAACCCCACCATCACCAAGATAAGAACAAAGTCAACAGGAATTTCCTGTTGGTCCTTATTTATAGGTGTTGGAATGAAATAATGAGCAACACCTTTAGATCTGGTTTTACACATGATATAGAAATTATATTCAATTGGGTGTGTTATTAGCCAGCAAAACGTTATATCACAGCTCAGGATAAAATGTTTGCTTACTTCTCTGTTCTGGTTCAGTGCAGGGATAGAGTTTGGCTAATGCAGGTGATCTCTGTCATTTGCATTCTATCCACAATTCACTCACATCTGTGTCTACACTTTTATGCACCTGAGTATTTTCCCCATGTTTCTTATCTACTAATAGCATTGTACCTCATTTCGCGTTGCTGCTGATGGACTTTCAAATGGTTAACTTGGTCCAGTCCTTCCCTGTGAGCCTGTAGTCATTTGCCAGCACATTCTTTATGAGGTATTCCTCTCTTGGCACGAGGCAGTACTGCTTCCCAATCACCTTCCCTGATGTTGATTTACACATATCTTTTGCTTCTATCAGACTGCGCCCCCCATCTTTGATGCGGTTTTTTTATTGTTGTTTTTTGGTTTTTTTTCGCACCCATAGCATGAGGAGGTTCCAAGGGCAGGGCTGGAACCAGAGCGACAGCATCCACTCAAGCCTATACAGTAAATGCACCAGATCCTTAACCTGCTGTATCACAGAGGAATTCCCCTGCCTTTGTTTTTATTAAGTTTTCCTCTCCCCCCCTTTTTTTTTTGTGTGTTTTTGCCTTATCTAGGGCCGCACCCACGGCTTAGGGAGGTTCCCAGGCTAGGAGTCTAACAAGAGCTGTAGCCGCCCGGCCTTCGCCACAGACACAGCAACACCAAATCTGAGCCACGTCTGCAACCTACGCCACAGCTTATGGCAACGCCGGATCCTTAACCCACTCAGCAAGGCCAGGGATCGAACCCGCAACATGTTTTGTTTTATATTGTATATGTATTTATTTGTCTTAACTCTTATACTAGAAAAAATAAAAATAAAAACTTACAATAGATCAGTGACCTTTCTGAATCCAATTGAGAACCTGAGGGAAGTCCAACCCTCTCAGAAAATGCACGTGGACAGAATAGGTAGGAACTTGGGGTCAAGTCAGAAGTCTGTCTAGCATATACACTGAGTTCATACTGATAGAAGTTATTAAGAATAGCACCTATCCATTCAGTTAACTTCCTAAAATTTTTGGAACGTTTGGTGAGGTTTACAAAGATACTATGAATTTTTGACTTTGGACCAAAATCATCTGATGTATACACAAAATACACATGTTCTGAACTCCTAAGTGGGAGCCATGGGAATGGGTGCTCTCTTTGAAAAGCAGCAGTGTATGAATGCTGACCCAGCTCCGCCTTGACATGGGCAGCGTCTAGAGCTGGACTTTGAGAGAGAGGAACGTGGTGCAGGCTTTCTTGGTCTACAGTTAGACACAGTAAGATACCTGTAGATCCTCTGTTTTTATTTCCGATTCTAAGGACACACATATTCTCTCTCCATGTTTAAGCCATTGAAGACACACCTTTTAGCACTTACCATACCACACCAAAAATATTTCCAGGTGATTTAGGTTATAGCAATTAAAAATTCATGGTTATTTTTCCAGTTTAGTTTTCAATGAATACCAAAGAATTAAAGAGCTGTGAGGTAGCTGAAAATAACACGGTGTTTGGAACCAGAAGAACTTTCAGGCCCTGCCATCGTTACTAGTTGTGTGGTTTGGGCGAACCATTTTATCTTTGTTTAGCATTTGTTCATCTGTGAAATTCAGATAAAACCAGGATGTTTTTAAAACAAGGGATTGCTAATGCCTTTTTCATAGGACTATACAATTAAATATGGAAGTCATTTCTGTAAGTACTTTTTGCAAATGCAGAGAGATAAGAAAGAAGAGGGGCAATTTGGCTGAAACAAAGGGTATGTGAAAGAAACATTACAAGATGAAGGTAGAAAAAGTAGGTCTGTAGTCTTTGTTTATGAACCTGACTCTATTGTTGTTACAAAGAAAATCAAACTGAAAACATTTCCCCTCAGTGTTGCAGTAGGTGGAGTGCCTGTACCAGGACTTAGTAGGTCTGCTCCAATCCTGATTCTTTCAGGGTTTGCTGTTACTGAATAACCTGAGCTGGACTGAAAGGAAAAGGAGCAGTAAAGCACACGCAGTGACTGAAAGTAAACTGGGAAGGGAATTGTTGAGGGCGCACATCTTCTGAGACATTTTCATGATAAACTTTGTGCTGGGCCAGGGCCGCTGTAGGAAGAACACAACTTTGTGGCTGAGGTAGACATTTTCTCTGCAAGTCTTCAGATAATTGCTTTCTATGGCTTTTTTTTTTTTTTTTTTTTTGGCCTCTAGGGCCAGGGATCAGATCCGAGCCACAGTTTCAATTTAAGCCACAGCTGCAGCAACACCCGGTTCTTAACCCACAGTGCAGGGCCAGGGATCGAACCTGCATCTTAGTGTTCCCAAGACGCTTCTGATCCTATTGCAGCACAGTGGGAACTCCCAAGATTATTTCATTATAAGTAATGAGCAATGGTTCATGGAAAAGTCATACTGAATTAGCATGTTTCTTCCCAATCTGAATTATTCTGTCCTTTGTTTTCTATTTCTGAAAATAATAGTGCATGTTAAAAGGTTTTTCAGGCTTTTACCAAAAACTGTTATTAAGTCAATATTATGATATGGTATTATTACATTCTTTAAGCCTGAAAACCTTTCTTTTCCAGTGTAAAGAAAATGGTGCTTTTACCGTGCTTGTTGACAACTATGTGAAGGAAGAAGAAGGCACTGGAGTTGTGCACCAGGCTCCTTACTTTGGTGCTGTGAGTAGTATATAAATCTTGCAGATGTATTTGTGACAAGTAAACATCAGTGGCCACTGAGTTTTGTTATTTGTGTGTGTGTGTGTGTGTGTTTACATGAGAAAGATTTTTCTGGCTCTTGTTCATATTGTGGAATCAACCTCTTTTCAGGCTCACCACCCCCAAAGATGGCTTATAAAACTTGCATCTACAAATCCTTTTCACTGTGAACTGATTTCTGAAAATAGTGGGCTAAATCCTAGGTGTTCTGTGCATTTAGTCTTTCTAAAAGGCATGCTGTGTTTTCATTCATCATAATTTATTGGCAGTACATTTCGTTCTTTATGACATGCAGTTCTGTGAGTTTCGACAAGGGCACAGTCATGCATTCAGCCTGGCTACCAAAATTCAAAAAAGTTTTTTGTTTTTTGGTTTTTTTTTTTTGCCACACCCCTTGCATGTGGATGTTCCTGGGCCAGGTGTCAGACCCAAGCTACAGCAGAAACCCAGGGTTTTCTTTCAGGACCAAGCTGTCACTGCGCTTGCTGTTAGCACACCCACATGTCACATCATACCATGCAGCTTCTCAGCATAGTGAGAGTTGGACACAGGCCCAGGTGGAGTCATAGTGGCTTTTCAGCTTGTTTTGGAGTCAAACTTTGGTGTGGTTTCACTGTTTAATCTAAGACAGTCTCTTTATTTTTATTTTTATTTTTGGCTTTTTAGGGCCACACCTGAGGCATGTGGAAGTTTCCAGGCCATGGGTCAAATTGGAGCTGAAGCTGCTGGCCTATACCACAGCTCAAGGCAATGCCAGATCCTCGACCTCTGAGCAAGGCCAGGGATCGAACCCACATCCCCATGGATACCAGTCGGGTTTGTTTCTGCCATGCCACAATGGGAATTCCCCTAAGACAATTTTAGATTCAGGTGGCATAGCACAGAGGGGAAGACTTTGGACCTTGGAACCAGGCTGTTTGGTTTTGAATCTGAGCATTGCCACTTTGCAACTAAGTTATTTTTTTGTGCCTTGGCTTTTTCATCTATAAAATGGGGATACTTGCTGGTTTGTCTGAGAGGAACACATGGTGAAAACCTAGTACACCAGTCTTCCTCACAGGATTGCTGAAAAGATATATGACCGTTGTAATGGAGTCTGCTGTCTGACCTGGTGCTTTATAAGTATTTGCCCCAGTTATTGTTAACATGTCTCAGATTGTAGTCCTGAAGCATCATGGTATACCCAGGTATGCTATGTTGCGTGGGGCCAGAGTTGCTTATTTGTAGTTAGTACTTTGGGTTTAAATCAGTGCGCCACTCCTTTTTTTTTTTTTTTTAGGGCCGTACACTCACCATATGTAAGTTCCCAGGATATATGTAAGTTCCCAGGATAGGGGTTGAATTGGTGCTACTGTTGGCCTCAGCAATGCCAGATCTGAGTGTGTCTGCAGCCTAGACCACAGCTCAGAGCAACACCGGATCTTTAACCTGTTGAGCAAGGCTAGGGATCAAACCCACATCCTCATGGATACTAGTCAAATTCATTTCCCCTGCGCCACAATGGGAACTCCCAAGATCAGTGTGCTGTTCTTTCAGGTGCTCCTTGGAAGATGCAGATCCAGATGCACATCAAGCATCATGCAGTACTAAATAGTTCACACCATACACCTGTACGTGCTTCTACTTTGTGCATACATGTATGTGTATGCATGCCACTGTTATAAATCAAATTTGATTTTGTTTCCATACATTTACATGTTTCATCTTCTCATTTAGTGAATGCTCTGATCTGTGAAGTAATAACTGGGAAGACTGGACTAGATTACTGTAAGGCTCTGAGAGTCTCTGAATGATCCTTGAATTCACTTCAGTTGAGAGAATAGAGAAAGTTAATTACGTTTATATATCAGAGTATTGAGGTTTGCCTATATGCCTCTCGTATAAATCTGTTGCCTCGTCTGCCTCTCACTCGCCATACCCACACTTCTCTGTTTTATTCTTCTCTCCCCCCCCCACCCCGCCTTCTCCCTTTCCCCAGGATGACTATCGGGTCTGTGTGGACTTCAGCATCATTCAGAAAGACTCTCCCCCTGTTTGCCCCGTGGATGCTTCGGGCTGTTTCACAGAAGAAGTGACAGATTTTGCAGGACAGTACGTGAAGGTCTGTATTTCTGTAGCTTCGTCGTACTGTTTTTCTGGTGTCAGTTTCGTCATACTTCTTTCATTAATCAGTTTTTTGTTAAATAGCTTCTGTATTTGGGTTTTTTTTTTTTCCCCAGGAAGTTGGTTTTGTTTGGTTTTGTTTTGTTTCAGAACATTTTATCAGCTGTATTCTTAGGATCTAATATCTTCCAAGGAAGCATGCTGTAATTTCAAGAGCAGGAACCAGAAAAAAAATGGGCTCCGATTGTGACTCAGGGAAGCAGTTTCTGACCTTGGGTTAATCATTGCTGATTGAAAATTTCACTACCTTAAATGGCAGGGAACTTTAAAAAAACTTAAAGTTATACAGTGGCTAAAATGTGGACCAAATAATACATTTGTTATATTTGCTTTTTATTCATAGTAAAGGTATCAGAATGACAGATTTTAGTAGTATATTTTATTTTATTGTATCACTAAATATTGTGGGATATTTTAATGGCTCGATTTTAATTTTTTTTTTGGTAGGATGCTGACAAAAATATCATCAGGACCCTAAAGGAACAAGGTCGACTTCTTGTTGCCACCACCTTCACCCACAGCTACCCTTTCTGCTGGAGGTGAGATGGAAAGAAGCCAGAGTTCAAATGTGTGGATACACTTGATAAGTGTGCCCATTCCATCAGTTTATGGTTCCCATCTCATGTGTATCCTTTAGAGTTGGTGTTATTCTTATTTTAAGGAGAATTTTTTGAATTCATATGTAGTTATGTTTTTCCTCAAGCATCGTGTAAGAAATATAGACATGTACATACACATTTTGTGTTAGGGTCACATTTCCCCAGCATGAGCTATATCTCTAAACTTTTCTAATGGAATTTGGGGAGAAATATAACGTGGTGCAAGTTTTTAACTAGATAACCATCACACAGGCAGAACTATATTTTCTTTCTTATCTTGTTCTTATATTGGCTTTCCCTTCTTGGTATTGTGGAGGGACATAATCATCACTAATGACACTGATACTAGTATGTGCAATAAAATTGAATTTCAGCAGAAGGCCTAGCAGGTGGTGGGGATGTCAGTAAGAAACTAAAGGTCATTCTTGCCCTGGACCCCTCCATACCTCAGTCTGACCAGCCAGGTTCTACGTTTGTTTCCCCAGGTCAGACACTCCCCTCATTTACAAAGCAGTACCCAGCTGGTTCGTTCGGGTGGAGCACATGGTGGAACAGCTGCTGGGGAACAATGACCTGTGCTACTGGTGAGCAGAGAGACGTGCGTCTTCACAATGTCTTTTGTCGTGTAGTTATTATTGATTTATACTTCCCTCAAGTTACAATAATTTTAAAAGCAATGTTCAATTTTGTATATTATAATAATAGCGATTTTTATTCTATTCAGAAATTAAATATAACACAAAATAATAAACACAAATAATAGAACACAGAATAATTTAAAGAATATTATGTAGCAGAAGTAGCATCCCTTTTATGGCAAAACATACAAGGGAACGTTTTTTTAATCCTTTGGAAATGAGAAACTGCCGTTTATTTGATTTAAAAAAAACGGAATGATTTTGGGAGTTCCTGTCATGGCTCAGCAGAAGTGAATCTGACTGGTATCCATGCGGATGTGGGTTCAGTCCCTGGTCTCCCTCAGTGGGTTAAGGATCCAGCGTTGCCATGAGCTGTGGTGTAGGTTGCAACCACGGCTCGGATCCTGTGTTGCTGTGGCTGTGGTACAGGCCTGCAGCTGTAGCTCCAGTTCAAGCCCTAGCCTCGAACTACCATGTGCCATGGGCTTGGCCCTAAAAAACATAAAAATAAAAAATAAAAAAATGGAATGACTTTGGAAAAATGCCTAGTTGTACTCTCAGAGTCCATTAGCCTTAAATAATAGTCATTTTAAGGATAAACATTTATTTTTGGATGTACCTATATAAGCCATTTACATTCACTGTTTTTGACATTTGCTGAATTCCTAAAATACCATGATGTCTTACGCGCACTAGCTTCATGGATGAGCACTTCAGCTTCAAAAACCTTGTTCTCCTCAGCTAATGTCTAAACTGCAGAGAGGTATTAGAGTACTTCCCCCCTTTTTCCATGGGGGATATGCTTCAAAACCCCCAGTGGATACCTGAAACTGCAAATAGTACCAGACCCTATGCTGTATATGCAGTGTTTTTCATATACTGACATACCTATGATAAAATTTAATTTATAAATTAGACACAGTAGTAGAATATCTGAATTACCAGCATCACGCTCTTGCGCTTTGGGGCCATTATTGAGTAAAATTAAGAGTTGCTTGAACGCTGGAGCTGAGATAATCCGCAATTGGTCTGACCGCCAAGGTGGCTACTTAGCTGACTAGTGGGTAGTACACATAGCCTGGGTACTCCTGACAAAGAGACATTTCAGTTCCCATGCAGGATGGAGTGCAAGGGCACAACTCTTCATCATGCTGCCTAGGACAGTGTGCAATTTAAAACTTAAGAACCTGGGTTTTTTTTTTTTTTTTTTTTTTTGCTTTTTATGGTTGTACCCATGGCATATGGAGGTTCCCAGGCTAGGGGTTGAATTGGAGCTGCAGCTCCCAGCCTGCACCACAGCCACAGCAAATTAGGATCTGAGCTTCGTCTGCGACCTGCACCACAACTAATGACAATGCCGGATCCTTAACCAACTAAGCAAGGCCAGGGATCAAACCCACAACCTCATCGTTCCTAGTCGGATTCGTTTCCGCTGAGCCACGATGGGAACTCCAGAACTTAAGAACTTTTTATTCCTAGAGTTTTCCTTATAAGCTGTTTGGACCACAATTGACTGTGGGTAACTGAAACCAGATTAAGTGAAACTGCAGATAAGGGGGACCGCTATACTTCAACCTATAGATGCAAATATGATAAAAGATATGTATTCCAGAAGAATGTTTTTCACCGAAAGTTTTGAGGGTAACCACTATTCCTTACTTCCCCCAAGAATCCAATTTGGCTTTAAAAACTGCATTTGATTTTGGAAGGATGGGGAAATCTCAGGGCAATAAAAGCAAACTATCGCTTTCTTTATTTCTTAGCAAAGTGACTCTGATTTCTTAAAAAGCAATTTTTTGACTTTTATACCTAAGAAGCTCTTTAGTTTTCTAGTGGAGTGCTAAGTATGGAATATTAGTATGGTGTCCTCATTGGGGAGGGGGTGGAATGGGCTGGGAGAGGGAGGTCCAGGCCTCCGAATTGATTCAGGACGGTAACTGCAGCACCTGAGAAGACAGGGTGCTTGGGAGCCTGGAAGTGCCCTGATTCTGCCTTGGGCTTGAGGAGGTTTCCTACAAAGCTAAACCTTAAAAGATAAGGGGTCATTGACCAGTCAGAGGCAGTAAGAGCCTTGGGGAAGGAGGGTGGTATGGAGGAGATTATCAAAGTGGAGGGATGGCGTGGGAAAAGGCAGTGAGGTGAGAAGCTGCCTTCTAAGGAACTTGCCTTATTGCTGGCGGGCGACTGCAGGTGAGCTTGGGAGAGGCAGCTACCCACGCAACTACAGAGAGCCCACCTGTTCGGACTCTTACTTTGTTTTTGTTTTTTGTTTGTTTGTTTTGTTTTTTTAGGGCTGCACCCTCGGCATATGGAGGTTCCCAGGCCTAAGGGTCTAATCAGAGCTGTAGCTACTGGCCTACAACACAGCCACAGCAACGCGGGATCCAAGCCGTTTCTGCGACCTACACCACAGCTCATGGCAACAGCAGATCTGTAACCCACTGAGCGAGGCGAAGCATCGAACTGTGTCCTCATGGATACCAGTTAGATTCGTTTCCACTGAGCCACGAGAGGAACTCCTCGGACTCTTACTTTGTAGACGATTAAGAGGCCTTGCTGATAAATTTCAGTAAAAGCACTGCTGTGTGTCTGACTTGAAGACTAGATCTGAGTAGGAATTGACTAGCTATCATTATGGTGATTGGTTAAGAGACTGGGGCAGTCCTCCAGGTGGAGAGCGGGACAGGGAAGCTTGTGTGCTCTGGGGTTTCATAATACAAAGCATCTTCCCAGGGATGAATTCACAACAGCAACAGCCACTGTGGGTCTTCTGTTGCCATCCATGCAGAAAACATTCTCCCAGGAGTGAGCTCAATATTGGGAGATTGTTAACGTTCACAAAGCTTTATTTAGAGGATCTAGTTTACAAGAGTACTCACTGATGTGCCTGTGTGATTGGTTATCTGATCTGTTTATTGCAGGGTCCCAGAGTTTGTGCGCGAAAAGCGATTCGGTAATTGGCTGAAAGAGGCACGTGACTGGGCCATTTCCAGAAACAGATACTGGGGCACTCCTATCCCACTGTGGGTCAGTGATGACTTCGAGGAGGTGAGGCAGGGCAGTGTTTCCTTGCGTCAGTTTTTGTTGAAGCACTTCATGCATCTCAGTGTGGGGTAAAAGAATATGATTTCTTTTTTTTATTTGCCCCCTTTCTTTTTTCATCAATTGTTTTTTCTGTTTATTCCTTCCTAGAATCGTGACATAAACAAGAATATGTTTTTAAGGTTTTAATTGGTTTTTACTTTTATTTTAATTAAATATAGTTTAAATTTCCCTCTATGTAGAAGTGAAGGATACAGGGAATTTTTCTCAGGGAAATCCTTACATTGTGTATCTTGTGTTGTTCAGACTTCTTTTTCTCCTTGTAAGTTTTTCATGAACAGAGCAGAGACTCCACACCCTGCATTAAGTCACAGTATATTAAACTGACCTTAGAGTAATTAAAAAGGACAATTTAAAGAGTTCCTGCTTTGGCACAACAGGATCGGTGGCGTCTTGGGAGCTCTGGGACGCAGATTTGATCCCCCAGCCCAGCGCAGTGGCTTAAGGATCTGGTCGCAACTACAGCGTGGATCTGATCCCTGGCCTGGGAACTCCATATACCATGGAGTGGCCACAAAGGGGGTGGGAGGGGCACACTTAAATTACCAAAGCATTGCAGACCTTTATAAAATCAAAAGTTTCTCTGTGTGTCTCTTTATAAACACGTACATAAGTACATAATGTACCTATACATGTGTGTCTCTATATAAATATGTATATAAGTATGTACATACATACAGAAGACACGCCCTTCTGTCCAGGGCCGAGAGTGATAGAACAGTCATGAGTAGTAGCAGCCCAGGGACCTCAGTAAATCTCCAATAGGGACCTAAAAGGCAGAAGTGAAGGCTGAATCGGAGGACTTCTCAGGACTGAGCAGGAGGGGCAGAGAAAGAGGATGTGGGTGTTCATTAGGTAGCAGATGACCTCTCGGTGTGAACATGATGCTCCCTCTGCTTGTACAGCCCAGCTGTGCAGCCTCTGTCGGGCGTCTGCCCCTGTCCCGAGTATCTCCGCTGGACCCTCTCCCAGCCCCTTTACAAGAGCGTAATCCTGCTACTTTGCAGTCTGATCGTTTCATCCACTCCATGCACAGCAAGTCAGTTCTGGCTTTGGCTTTGGAAGATTTCAGATTAAAGAGCTGAATTCAAGTACCAGGAAGAAACGGAGGTACCTTAGAACAATTGTCTAGGCAGTTCACTCAAGCTGTTTACTTTTGGCAGAGATTTGGGCATTTCAAGCCTTACTTATTGAAATGGTGGGATGAAATTCTCTCCATATAAGGAATCCCTCTGATACAGGGGTAGGTAGCAAAGAAGTGAAGTTTGCTCACCTATTTAGACAGTGACCTACACGGATTTCCCTTTTGGCACAACAGGTTAAGGATCCAGTATAGCCACAGCTGTGGCATAGGTCACAGCTGTGACATAGGTTCAATCCCTAACGTAGGAACTTCCACGTGCCATGGGAGCAGCCAGAAAAAGACTGTAGGTCATGAAAGACTGAGGTAAGTAAGCCACACTGATGGTAACTGTCCTGAGGATCAAAGGTTTCTGGAAACTAAATGTGAATGTTATATAAAGTAACTCTGTGTGATCCTTGGCTCTGAGGCACTCCTGCTTTTTAACTTTGTTTTGACAGGTAGTATGCGTTGGGTCAGTGACAGAACTTGAAGAGCTATCAGGAGCAAAGATCTCAGATCTCCATAGAGAGAGGTCAGTTTCTGAATGTCTGATTCACTTCATTTCTATTCAGAGAGAATTGGGCTAGGTCCTGGCCAGTTTAGACAGGTCTTTGTAGCAGATCACAGATCTACATGTAGAAATCAAACACTAATCTGCTCGATTACTTTGTTGTTGATGATCCATGTCATATTGAGGAAAGGTGGCCTCTGTCCTTGAGTTACGTGTCAGGAGACTTTGGTGTATAACCTTCCAGGTTGAGCACTCATACTACTCTCTGAAAGCCTGTGATATCTGTCAATATTTCTGTTTACAGATGCATATGAAAGCTGTGAGGGCATGGTGTTTCTTCTTGAAAATTAAACTGTCAGTTCTCTTTTGCATAAAATTAACAGAAACTTCTTTGTTTATTAGCATTGACCACTTGACCATTCCTTCACGCTGTGGGAAGGGATCCTTGCATCGCATCTCTGAAGTGTTTGACTGTTGGTTTGAGAGTGGCAGCATGCCCTATGCTCAGATTCATTATCCATTTGAAAACAAGAGGGAATTTGAAGATTCATTTCCTGCAGACTTCATTGCTGAAGGCATTGACCAAACCAGAGGATGGTATGTTCCTTGTTCTTTTAAAGTGTTTTATTGATTAGATTTGATTTGATTTAGCAGGTTAACTGAGCACCTAGCACTTATCAGCTGAATGCTGGGGAGACTGTGTTTAGCAAGACAGGCTCTACTCCTGCGCTCTGCCCCTCACCACCAAATATCCCATAAAAATATCTTTTCAATAAGAATCTCTCACTATTCTGGGGCTCTAGCTTTATGGTTTGAATTATTTCTTTGACATTTTGGAATACGGAGATTTGTTATATTAGAAGATTAGGTGATACAAAACAATGTTTACCTTTGTTTACTTTAAAATAATGTCCTTTGTTTACTTCAAATCATTTACTCAGGGAGTTCCTGTCGTGGCTCAGTGGTTAACGAATCCAACTAGGAACCATGAGGTTGGGGTTCGATCCCTGACATCACTCAGTGGATTAAGGATCTGGCCTTGCCATGAGCTGTGGTGTAGGTCGCAGATGCGGCTTAGATCCCGCGTTGCTATGGCTGTGGCGAAGGCCGGCAGCTACAGCTCCTGTTGGACCCCTAGCCTGGGAACCTCCATAGGCCACAGGTGCGGCCCTAGAAAGGGCAAAAAAGACAAAAAAAAAATCATTTACTGAAATGTTTAGTGAGTATTTACATACGAGATTATGTGCTGGGTGCTACAAATCTGAGGGAGTATTGAAAATATACTCAAGTGTTAAGTCTAGCCTTATAAAAGTAACATTCTGAAAAATCCATGTGGGTGGAGGGGAAGCATCGGGAGGATTTTGGCATTGATTTTATCAGGTACCTTATCTAAAACGGTATCCTCCTCTTCTTAATTAGAAAAAGATGAGTTACCTTCGCTTGGACGAGCTTGGCTAACCCA
The DNA here is from genome assembly GCA_004024745.2 of Catagonus wagneri. Taxonomy (NCBI): domain Eukaryota; kingdom Metazoa; phylum Chordata; class Mammalia; order Artiodactyla; family Tayassuidae; genus Catagonus; species Catagonus wagneri. The sequence goes on from PVHT021183646.1 coordinate 16,360,853, forward strand.
GGTTCAGTAATGTTTAGTAATGTTTCTGCAGAAGTATTTAAGGAAAAACAGTGTCATCAGACTGTCCCAGATAACCTCATGTTAAAGGCAATACACATCTCTGGATTTTCAGCCTGGCATTTCTGGAAGGTCTGCGAAAACACACACACACACACACACTTCTGGAAGGTCTGTGAACACACACACACAGACACACTTCTGGAAGGTCTGCGAACACATACACACACACACACACTGCGAACACACACACACACTGCGAACACACGCACACACACACACTGCTCTGCTCTGCTCTACACACACACACACACACACACACACTGCCCTGGCCTGCCCTGCCCTGCCCTGCCCTGCTCTGCTCTGCTCTGCTTTGGGGCTGTCCAACCAGCTCCCCTGAGGAGGGTGATAACACTGTCCCCAGCAGGGAGTCAGTACATCACTCCAGGGCTTTATTTGCTTTAAATAAAGCATGCTTTATTTTTTTCTAGCGAGAAGCTCTAGTGTGACTGCTCTGCAGTGGGTCCTGAGCTTAATTTTTCAGTGCTCCCCAGATCATTTTAATGCATCACGAAGATTAAGAACCATTGCTTTAGGAGTTCCCTTTGTGGCTCAGTGGTTAACGAATCCGACTAAGAACCGTGAGGTTGCGGGTTTGATCCCTGGCCTTGCTCAGTGGGTTAAGGATCCAGCGTTGCCGTGAGCTGTGGTGTAGGTTGCAGACGCGGCTCGGATCCCGCGTTGCTGTGGCTGTGGCGAAGGCTGGCGGCTCCAGCTCCGATTAGACCCCTCGCCTGGGAACTTCCATATGCCGCGGGGGCGGCTCTAGATAAAAGGCAAAAAAGACAAAAAAAAAAAAAAAAGAACCATTGCTTTAAGTGATTATCAAGAAGTGTAATTTAGCTGAAATAGAAATTCAGTCCAATAAGTAAACGCCCTTTTCTTTCCTTGGCTTAAATTCTTTTTCTTATTTTATTGAACTCTTTATTTGTGGATTCTTTTTTTCCCAGGTTTTACACCTTGCTGGTGCTGGCCACAGCTCTCTTCGGACAGCCACCCTTCAAAAACGTGATTGTGAACGGACTTGTCCTGGCAAGGCAGGTGACTCCTTTGTGTAACAATGAGTTCTAGTTCCTGATCTTCTTTCTTGCAGCATGTTCTGGTTGGCTCTATTTTTTTGTGACTAGAGGAATTTAGGAATGCCCCAACTCTGTTCTTACTCTTTTTGTTTCCTCTGCTTTTATACTTCTTCTTGCTCTCCTTTTCATTCAGTACCTCCCTTGTGCCCTTCTCTGCAAACTTCCACAATATTCCTAGTGATGAAATAACATTTGTCATTTAGAAATGGATAAAGTCCTTTTGCTTATAGCTCTCATTTAATTTTATTTAGTCCTTAATGTAGATTTTTGTTCCCTTTTCTTTAATGTAGGAGGAAGCTATTGGTTCTGAAAACTTATTATAGAGGACTCCTTTTTTTCCTTTGTGTCTGTTGCCTCTAGTCATTAAAAGTAAAAAACAAAAGAAAGAAAATAAGAAAGTAAAATCTTTATGCGTCCATACCTTGCTTCATGTGCCATTCAAGGCGTGGGATGACACCTAACATTGTGCCAGATCATGTCTTGAGCATTTACACGTCTTCACTCATTTATCCCCAGAACTATTTGATATAGGTCCTTTAATTGTCTGTTTTGACATTTGAGGAATTTGATATTCAGAAAAATTAAGGTCACACAGCAAATGGGTGATAAATTCAAGTTCTATACCCAGACGGTCTGGATCTATGGTCCGCTTTAATTTTTTTTTTTAATTGAAAATCTTATTTCATTGTAGTTGTAGAAAATTTTTGCCTTTTTAGGTCTGCACACATGGCACAACACGGCTCAGATCCTACGTTGCCGTGGCTGTGGTGTAGGCCAGCAGCTGCAGCTCCGGTTCGACCCTTATCCTTGGAACCTCCATGTGCCTAAAAAGACATTAAAAAACAAAACAAAACAAAATGTAGTTACTGCTCATTGCTGATAAGTGTTCCATGGTGCCCCACCGTTTGACCTTTCACCTGAAAGATAGTGGGTTGTTTCCATTGTTTGCTCTCTATGAATAAAGCTGTGAATTTTCTTTATAGGGTTTGTGTGAATATAAGTTTTCATTTCACTGGGATAAATGCCAAGGCTGTGTTTTTAACTATTGCACTCTGGCATCTTCCTGCTCTCATTTATCCTGAAACTTCTCCATTTTCTCTCTACAGTGTTCAAAAAGAGGCTTAAACAGAGGTTAACAAAACAGTCTTATTGTTGTGCCTTAATAGCAGCTTGTGTCCCATTTGCACTTAGTATTCCAATTTGCAGATAATCTGTGACCATATATAAAGAATAAACTGTGATGCTGACTTAATTGGAATCTCTCTCTTGTTTTTTAAGTGATGGCCAAAAAATGAGCAAACGAAAAAAGAATTATCCAGATCCACTTTCAATCATCCATAAATACGGTGCTGACGCCCTCAGGTACAAACCAGTGCCATATGTGTACTTGTCATTTCCTGTGTCAGCATCTCACATTCTGTTGATCCTGTTTTCAGTAATATTGATCATTCTGTTCATCTGGTTTATAATTGGGTTTTTTAGTCTTTTTTTTTTTTTTTTAGGGCCGAACCTGTGGCATATGGAGGTTCCCAGGCTAGGGGTCCAGTCGGAACTGTAGCCGCCAGTCTACACAAGAGTCACAGCAACTCGGGATCCAAGCCGTGTCTGCAGCTTACACCATAGCTTATGGCAACACCGGATCCTTAACCCACCGAACAAGCCCAGAGATTGAACCCACATCCTCATGGATGCTAGTCGGGTTCACTAACTTTTGAGCCACAACGGGAATTCCTAAGTAGCTTTTTTAAAAGACACCTTTCTTACATGGAGAATTACATTCGTATGATGTTGATGTTAAACTCCTATGGTGGTTTTCTAAATAATAAAGACATGTCCGTATGTAGAGGTCTTTTGGAAGATGGGGATCTTGTTGGGTTTTATTGAGTAGCACAGGTACTGCCTAGTTGCTGGTGCCTCTGCCTCACTCCCTCTCTGTACGTTTCCTGTCTTGTTGGCATTAGAATTCTCTTATATCATTTACTTCAGTTTCGCACTTACTCTTCGAATAGCCATACAAGATGTATTTTATGCTAGAGCAAATAAAAATTAATACTGAAAAGTGTTTAGAAAATGTGAGCCACTGTTTGAAATAGTTATAGTCATGAACATTGAGTGCTCAGGTTAAAAAGGAGCCACAGAGATCTTATTTATCATCCTCCTGTTATGAACACGGGGCTGTGGCCAAGAACTGTGAACAGTCACCATGTCGCCTAGGAGCAATTAGTGGGGTGTTCTGCAGCTCCCAGTTGTCTGTTAGACTCACCTTGGGATAATTGACAACTGGGGCCTGATAATTCTTTGTATTGAAGGCTGTCCTATAGAATGTTTAGCAACAACCCTGGCCTCTGGCAGAACCCATGTGGCTGTGCCTTGTCAATCCCCGAATTGTGAATTCCATAGTACCCTGGAAGGAGAGCCTGGCTACTTCTTCCTGGGGCTGCTGTACTAAGGCCAGTACATGGCATGCTTCTAGGTTGGTCTAGTGCCATATTTTGATGTGGAATTACAATTGCTAGGTCTCTTACACAAAGTAAGAGCTGTATCAGTTTTAAACTGACTATTAGAAGAAAATTTCAGTTCCCCCCTTTTGTAGAAAAAGTGCTGATTTGGGTATTGCCCTGTCAACATGTCAAGCAATAATACTTGGTTTACTGTCACCTTCCTCTTCCGTGTAATTCTTCTCCTCTTCCAGGTTATATCTGATTAACTCCCCTGTGGTGAGAGCTGAAAACCTCCGCTTTAAGGAGGAGGGTGTCCGAGATGTCCTGAAGGATGTGCTGCTCCCTTGGTACAACGCCTATCGCTTCTTCGTCCAGAATGTCCTGAGGCTGCAGAAGGTGTGGGTTGTGGTGCTGTGGGGTGGGGTCTGCCCCATCGAGCTGGGTTGATCTGGGTTTTTGCAAGATAGGGGCGAGCTGTGAGTCAGAGCTCCATGGGAGACTCAGCAGTGCAGGCCCTGTGGAGGGAGGATCAGAGCCACTGGAGAGACTTGAGGTGAAGGTGTGGCAGGTATCTGGGGTCCATGCTGGACCAGGAGCACAAGACTGGAGCTTCACCTTCCAGGCACATGCTCACTTCTGCAAGACACAAAAGCCCTGTTGAAGAAGAGCTGCACTGGATTTTTTTTATTGCGGGGGGAGGGGTCATGCCCATGGCGGAGGTCCCAAGCCAAGGATCAGACCCACGCCACAGCAGTGATAACCCCAAGTCCTTAACCATTAGGCCACCAAGGAACTCCAGCATTGGGTATTCATTTAGCCAGCCAAATCTGGCATTGGGGACTTGGTGATGGGGGAGCCGGTAGAGTATCAGCTGCTATGAGAGTGGGCGAGCCTAATAGAGGCTGCCACAGCTGGGTGGTCCGGGGGGCCACTTGATGAGTGCATTTGGGCCGAGACTCTAAAAGTGAGAGATGTTCTTGCTGGGTTGCTGGGATGAAAAATAGCAGTTGGCACATGTGGAAGTGCTTCCGAGCAGTTATCTGCTGGCCTGGGAGGCATCCTCTGAGAAGCCGCCTCCCCTGCCCCTGCTGGTTGCTCTCAGGCCAGCAGGCTTCATTGCACATGTGCCTGTTTTGTGTTTATAGACTCCATTTGAGGTCAGAGCCCAGCTACCGCTCATCTTTTCATCTCCAACACCTTCCAAGTAGAATTTCTTGGTCAAATAGTTTTGACCAGCCATGTGACGTTATTCCTTCCTGAGAAACTGGAGAGCTGAGGTTTGAGCATCATGTTCCTGCAGCCTGGTGACTCATTTCCTGCTGCCTCTTGCTCCTCTTGTTCTGTTAATGAACCCTCCTAAGAAGAACAGGATCTTTCCCAGGCCCCTTGTGTTCCTGTCTTTGGCCAGCATTCCTAAAGTGGATCTCCTTTGCAGGCCTTTGTTGGTATGGAACTCAGGAACAGAGGGTGGGCCAAACCACACATAGTTTGGGTATGAGAGCAAAGTGCAGGCTCCACTATCGGGTGATTAAATTGGGGTAAGAGCAGAGTTGCTGCCAACCTGGTGGTGATGCTGTTGAGTATGGACAGGTGAAGTGAGCCTTCAGGATAGAAGAGGATTTTGCAACGGAAAAAGAAGGGTGGAATAGGTAAAGTGAATAATTTAAGCGAAGATGTTAATTCCTAGTACTCATCTTCAGTTTATAGACAGTTGTCCAGTTCTGCTTAGTTTTACTGTCCTTTCTTCCTCAAGTTTAAAATAAATAAACCCTTTACGTACGGACAAAATGTTAGAATATTTCTGGAGTTACTGCTGTGGCACAGTGGGATTGGGAGCACTAGGACAAAGGTTTGATCTCCAGTCCAGCACAGTAGGTTAAGGATCTGGCATTGCCATAGCTGTGGCATAGGTCGCTACTGTGGCTTGGATCTGATCCCTGTCCTGAGAACTCCATATGCCGTGGGGCGACCAAAAAAAGAAAAAGGGGAAAAAGATGTTGGGATATTTCTTAATTCATAATTACTCTGATGCATAGGAATTATTTTCTTCTAAATTCTCTTTTGTTCACTCAAAACTAATTCATTAATTGAAGACTTAATATTCCTGGAGTTCCCTTCATGGCTCAGTGGTTAACGAACACGACTGGGAACCATGAGGATGCGGGTTCGATCCCTGGCCTCACTCAGTGGGTTGAGGATCTGGCATTGCCTTGAGCTGTGGTGTAGGTCGCAGACGTGGCTCAGATCCTGCATTGCTGTGGCTGTGGTGTAGACTAGCAGTTGTAGCTCTGATTCAGCCCCTAACCTGCGATCTCCCATATGTCTTGGGGTGCGGCCCTGGAAAAAAAAGTAGAAAATAAAGACTTAATATTCCAAGTTTAAAGCTTACTTGGAAAATATTGCTAAGAATCAGAAATTTAGATTGCCAATAAATTAAAGAATTTATTTCTCTATAGGCATCTTCCCCCAAGAATGCAGAATGTTTTAGTAATTGTCACTTTGTAGGAGGAAGAAATGGAATTCCTTTACAATGAGAACCTGGTTAAAGAAAGTGCCAACATCACAGACCGGTGGGTCCTGTCCTTTATGCAGTCACTCATTGGGTTCTTTGAGACCGAAATGGCAGGTGTGTCTCTCTTGGGCCTTCCTCCCAGGAGTAAAAACTCTTCTCTTTATAATTGCCCTTTTGATATTTAACTGTTTTTGTTTATAAACAGAGGAAAATTTTTGAAGTATAAATGATTTACAGTACTGTATTTTTGTTATACGCAAAGTGATTCAGTTATATGTTTTTTTCATATTCTTTTCATTATTACAGAAGATTGAGTATAGTTCCCCATGCTGTATAGTAGGGCCTTGTTTATCTATTTTATTTATAGTAGTTTGTATCTGCTAATCCCAGACTCCTAATTTATCCCTGCCTGACCCCCTTTCCCTTTTGTTTTTTGTCTGTGAATCCGTTTCTATTTTGTGAATAACTTCATTTGTATCATATTTTAGATTCCACATGTGATATCATAGTATTTGTCTTTCCCTTTCTGACTTAATTCACATAGTATGAAAATCTTTAGGTCCGTCCGTGTTGCTACAACTGGCATTATTTCATTCTTTATTTCTGAGTAGTATTTCCGTGGTGACCATTTCAACCAGTGTGAGGTGATACCTCATTGTAATTTTGATTTTCATTTCTCTGATAATTAGCAATGTGGAGCATCTTTTCATAGACTTATTGGCCATCTGTCTTTCCTCTTTGGAGAAGCATCTGCTTAGGTCTTCTGTCTGTTTTTCGATTGGGCTGGTTTTCTGTTACTAAATTCCATGGCTGTTTGTATATTTTGAAAGTTAAGCCCTTATTGGTTGCATCATTTGCAAATATTTTCCCCCACTCTGTAGGTTGTCTTTTTGTTTTGCTTATGGTTTCCTTTGCTGTATAAAAGTTTGATTAGGTCCTATTTGTTTATTTTTGCTTTTATTTCTGTTACCTTGGGAGAGTGACAAAAACATTGGTGCAATTTATGTCAGAGAATGTTTTGCCTGTGTTCTCTTCTAGGAGTTTTATGATGTCATCTCTTATATTTAAGTCTTGAAGCTGTTTTGAGTTTATCTTTGTGTACGGTGTGAGGGAGCGTCCTAACTTTACTGGTTTGCAAGTGGCTGTCCAACTTTCCCAACACTACTTGTTTGAAGAGACTCTCTTTTCTCTTTTATCGTTTTGACTCCTTTGTCAAAGATTAATTGGCCATAGTTGTGTGGGTTTATTTCTGGGCTCTTTAAACACAGAAAAAATTCTATAGAAATTTTGAGAAATACAGAATAGTAGATAAAAAAATATTTCTTTTTATGTTTCAAATATAACTTTAAGGTTTGTTAGTTGTGGAAATGTGCTGCTCTAAGGCCTAGGGAATTGTCTCCTCACCCGTCCACAGACACCACACAGGTCCATGGAATCACAGGCTTCAATAGAGTAGCTGCTCGTGGATTCAAAACCCAACCCCACCGCTTGTTCCCTGGGGGAAAAAAGGAAAAAACATTGCCTAAAGTCTGTGGCCCTCAATTTCTTTCTCCAAAAGTTTCCTGGTAGAGTTATTTATGAGGCTCAGATAGAGATCATATACATAAAATAGCTAGCAGGTAACAGGTACTTAATAAGTAGTATGTGTTATTAATACGTTTTTAACATATTCTTAGGTCTACATTATTAAATAAGTAGTTCCTGTTCAATCTGCAAAAATTAGGAAATACAGAAAAGTAACAATGAAGTTGACATTTCCCCATGTTTCTGTTACCCAACAACAACAGACTTGATTTTAGACAGAGGTTAGAAAAGTAGATTATGTTGATTCCTTTGAGATTAGAGATAGAACAACCATAAGTCAAGGTGGGAAATTCCAGAAATTACATTAAACAAAATACCTGAGACGGGTCTGAGTGTATGTGAGTCTGACAGCCAGTGGGCAGAACAGAAAAGATGGCTTCCCTGTGCACACCCTGGCGGTACAAACCAGCCTCCCTCACAGCCCGTGGTTATCCGGTACTGCGGTGCTGGTACACCGCTCGGGTGGATTTGAGGGGCCAGAGCCACCCTTTGGTCATGCAGGGGTCCGCTTTTCCTCAGCTGCTGCGTAGCTCTTGGTGGAAGCGTTGGTACCTTTGCACTTGTGCACAGTAGGATGGTTAGTCCAGAGAATTTTGAATGTTCTAGTGGTCACCCTATTAAACATGCGTAATAAAGGTCATATGACCGTCAAGCTGTAGGGCAGACTGCCATAAGTGAAGATGGAAACAAGCCTGCAAAGCAGACCTCTGTACTTGGGATATCACCCGCTCCCTGGGACAGCTGCTCATTGCCATGTCCACTTTTCCCTTCTGAGTAATATAAATGAGTGCTGGCAATTGTTGCCCGGGGCCCTTGCCGTCTTTAGGCAGCTGCTGTGACCTGAGAGCAGCTGTGTATACCCTGGCTGGGGCCTGCTCTGCCTGAGGACAAGAGGTTTGGCAGCATTTGAGCACAGAGCTAAGTGGTAAGGGCCAGGTGCGAGAGGCTAGGTGGTGCACATTGAGCCAGTGAGATGGGTCCAAACCCAGAGTGCCCAGTACACTTCCCATTCCACCATCCTGTCCACTTTGTGCCTCACCTCCTTCATCAAAAGAGAGTTCTGAGGCCTAAAAAGGTAGTGTCCTTGAAGAGTCTGCAGTTATTTTTAGTGATCTCAGCAGTAGCTGCTGCTGTTCTCATTTGCTGGTGCTCATTATGTATGGTCTTGGTTTACTTGCTAAGAATTGAAACTCTCGAACACAGGAAACTTTGGCCTCCTAGAAAGTGAAAACTATACTGACCTCGGAAATAACTTAGATGAGCCTCTTTCTTCACAGAACAGGCCCTGATCACAGAAATTGCCTCTGGAAATGTGTGACCAGGGAGTGCCTCTGGCCTGGGCCTTGGTCCACTAGCACCTCGGTTCTGGACTTTGTGAACTGCAGAAGGAAACAGCTCTGGCCTCGGCAGCTTCTCACTGTGTTAGCTTAGACCAGAAGCCTCATTAACAGTCACTGAACTCTTTTCATTAATGTAAATTGTGTTAAAATAAATTGTGCCTCAAACAAGGTTGGCTCAATGCCCTTAACTTCCTTCTTGCCCTCTTAGCTCCTCAAGGGAGCCATCAAATTTTTATAATCCTTCAAGATTCTTCTTTCCTTCCAGTACCCCTTCTGCCTATTCTTTTTCCCGTCGCCTTCTCTGTTTAACCTTTTGAACCCAGTTCTGTTTTACTCACGGTCCGTGCCTGAGTTTCCCAGCGGTTCGAGCTGGGCCATTCTCTGGTGGAGGCCGGCCGGGCCTTGTCAGTTGCTGAGTGGCATCCCCGGAGTGCGGCCGCCAGATGCCAGGAGCACCCCGCTCCCCAGCTTTGACAACCGGCATGTCTCTCCAGACACTGTCAGTGTTTCCTGCAGGGCAAAATTGCTTTGGCCGAGAAGCCCTGATCTCTATACTATACCTCTTAACATCTAGTTAGAGCTTTATATGTGTCTGCCGTAGTTGAGGTCAAGGTAGCACAGTGGAAGTCAGGCTTTTGTGGTACTGCCACTTTTCACGGTTCCACATAAATGGTGCCTCGTAGAGTCATGTGATGGGCAGCCTCAGCTTCGCAGCCACACATATGGAGTTTCCTGTTTTCTTTTTTTTTTTTCCATTATAGCTGGTTTACAGATTTCTGTCTAATTTTCCAATTGCACCGCATGGTGACCCAGTTACGTGTACATATATGGTTTCGTCGCATGTGATTAGGCATAGTTGCCGGTGCTACCATACAGCTGGATCTCCTTGCTTTTCCATCCCCGAGGCAATAGTTAACCCCAGATTTCCATTCCCTCCCACTCCTTCCCCCACCCCCTTGGCAACCACACAAGTCTGTTCTCCAAGTTCATGATTTTCTTTTCTGTAGAAAGGTTCACTTGTGCAGTGTATTAGATTCTAGTTATAAGAGATTTCACATGGTATCTGTCTTTCTCCTTCTGACTTGCTTCACTCAGTATGAGGCTCTCTAATTCCATCCATGTTACTGCAAATGACATTATTTTATTCCTTTTTATGGATGAATAGTATTCCATCGTGTATATATACCATATCTTTCTAATCTAATCATCTGTCGATGGACATTTGGGTTGTTTCCATGTCTTGGCTATTGTGAATAGTGCTGCAGTGAACATGAGTATGCAGGTGTCTTTTTCAAGGAAATTTTTGTTTGGATATATGCACAAGAGTGGGTCATATGGTAGTTGTATGTATAGTTTTCTAAGGTATCTCCATATTGTTTTCCACAGTGGTTGTACCAGCTTACATTCCCACCAGCGGTACAGGAAGGTTCCCTTTTCTCCACACCCTCTCCAGCATTTGTTGTAGTTTCCTGTTTTCTTACTGACAGTGGGAGTTTGTATGTAGCTCACAGGGTGGTTTGGCCCCTTCACAGCTATGTAGTACATCCTCAGTAAATGAGTTGTGATTGCTTCGCTTTGGTACCTCCTATTTCCTAAACAGTCCTGGCAGCCCTTAGGTGGCAGGGGCTGCTTGCTCTTTCTTGTATTCAGCCTTCTCTTAAGCACCCTAGGTGCTTATATGTTCTCGCTGCCTGACGCATTGTCTTCCTTTTAGCTTACAGGCTCTATACTGTAGTTCCTCGCCTCGTCAAGTTTGTGGATGTTCTGACCAATTGGTATGTCAGGATGAACCGTAGAAGATTAAAGGTAAGTACAGGCTGTTGTTGGGAATAACAGAAAATGTAGGACGTGTGAGAGTTGAGGACAATCACAGCCAAGAGGAAAAGGAGCATTTTCAGATGCTCTCACTTTTTGAAGCTGTGATTTTCCTTTTACATTATGTAGTAATTGTACTGCCATTTGGTGGATGGGGGACCCATGAGTTTAAATGTCATCATGTATATTTTCAGAACACAATTATGGACATTCATAGTGGAGGGGAAGTCTCAGGCTAAACAGGACTACACTGAACAGACCTCTTAAAATCCAAAATAAATTCATACAAATAGTTTACAAATGTCATTAGGTACAGCTGTGATCTTGAGGGGCAGTTCCTTGCTTCTCCCTCTAGAGGTACAGTTATGCATTGCTAAGAGTCTTCCTTAAGCCTTCCATGGACCCTGCCCCAGGACTTAACCTGTTCGTAGACAACAGCAGTAGAAAACAGAGAGTAAAGGATGCCCAGACCACAGGTGGAGGCTCCCACTGCCCATCAGTACTGCCTTCAGATGTGCTAATGATGAAATCTCATAACAAAGCAGTAATTTTATTTTTGTTGAAAAATAAAATTTTTTTATTTTATCTAGGAGGACATAGAAAATGTCTATAGTAGTTATCCCTTAACTTAATTGTAGTTGAATTTTTCCCTTGTTATTTATGCTTTTTCTGGAATGAATTATTTGGTTTTATTTTTTTTTTTTTTTTTTTTTTTTTTTTTTTTTTTTTTTTTTTTTTTTTTTTTTTTTTTTTTTTTTTTTTTTTTTTGCCTTTTGTCATTTTTATGGCCGCGGATTTATGGCCGCACCCGCGGCATGTGGAGGTTCCCAGGCTAGGGGTCTAATCGGAGCTGTGGCCACTGGCCTGCGCCGCAGCCACAGCAACGCAGGATCCGAGCCGCGTCTGCAACCTACACCACAGCTCACGGCAACGCCGGATC
>PVHT021183646.1:16373620-16393344 GCA_004024745.2 Catagonus wagneri
ATGAATTATTTGGTTTTAAACAGTTTAACATGTGTTCGGTTTTATTCACTAGGGTGAAAATGGGGTAGAGGACTGTGTTATGGCCCTTGAGACCTTGTTTAGTGTTCTGCTTTCTCTGTGCAGACTTATGGTAAGATGCTTGATCCCATTCTAAAACTCTAGCCCTGCGGGCTGCTTGCGATGCGCTCTTACTACAGTGTCCTCTGTCTGTATCTGTTCTGTATTTCTTCCACCAGAAATAGAAATAGCCTTTTTTTGGTTTGGGGGTTTTTTTGTGTGTGTGCACGTGTTTTTTTTCTTTTTACAGCTTCACCTGCGGTATATGGACGTTCCCATGCTAGGGGTAGAACTGGAGCTGTAGCTGCCAACCTGCACCATAGCCACAGCAACGCCAGGTCCTTAACCCACTGACCAAGGCCAGGGATCGAACCTGCACCCTCACAGAGACTATGTAGGATTCTTAAGCTGCTGAGCCACAATGGGAACTCTGATATAGGTGTTTTAAAACAACTCTCTAGTTTCTTTTCAGAAATCTCATTAGCTTATATATGCTAAATAAGGCTAAGAAACATTAGCTTTAAAAGCTAGATGTCTTTCTTTTCACTCCTGGCATTTTAAGCTCAAGGTCTTTGCATCTAAATTTAAGAGCCACGTAATTCATCTTAGAGTCCTGTAATTGCCTGTGAGTAGGCGGGAAGTTCTTAAACTACTATCTAACTCAACAAATATTACCTGAGTATTTTACTTGAGACACGTACATACCAACTGATTTTTTTTTTCCTGAGCTGTAGTTTTTTTTTTAATATTTTTATTCTTGTTTTATTATAGTTGATTTACAGTGTTTGATTTACAATGAAAGTGACCCGGTTATACACTTATATACATTCTTTTTTTCACTCAGTTGAAATATTAAATGATACACAAGTAAAAATTCCAGTTTTAATGTTCTGTATATTATTTTTGCTACTCCAGTTTAATGTTATAAGCATTCTGTTTCTTCTCTTTTCTTTTCCTTTTTTTTTTTTTTGGTCTCTTTAGGGCTGCACACACGGCATATGGAAGCTCCCAGTCTAGGGGTCGAATTGGAGCTGTAGCTGCTGGCCTACACCACAACGACAGCAACGCCAGATCCTTAACCCACCGAGTGAGGCCACGGATCAAGCCTGAGTCCTCATGGATCCTAGTCACATTCATTACGGCTAAGCCACAACGGGAACTCCCTGTTTATTTTCTAATGATAGAATGAGAACCTGCTTTGTACCAGGTCCTATGCCTGGTTCCTCAAGTCCAGCCTCATTCTCCATCCTGTGAAGCATGTGGTATTTCCCCACTTTACAGATGAGGTTTCTGAGGTTTCGGGGCTTTCATTCCTCTACATATTGACTTGACTGGCCTGGGGCCGGGGCTCCTGTTATTATTACAGACATCCTCCAGAATGTTTTGGGTGCTTCTGGCTGCTGCTGTGCTTCATGAGTGTCCATCTTGCCAACTTTAGAATAAGATTATTTCTCCTTCATAGGGTGTGTTTAGTAATCTCATGTCCACTTCTGTGCATATTCTGTGTCATTTCTCTAAAATGTTTATTTAGTTGTTTCTTACTCTGAGATCAGTTCATAATAACTACATCTGAATGACATGATTTCTTCTCTCCTTATACAGGCCCCCTATACGCCTTTTCTTACTGAATTGATGTACCAGAATCTAAAGATGCTGATTGACCCTCTTTCTGTCCGGGACAAGGACACATTGAGTATCCACTACCTCATGCTGCCCCATGTTCGGTGAGAAGCATGTATGCCTCGTCTAGGCCATGGGAAGGAGTGTTGCCAGAGATGCACTCATGTAGGGGCCCCAGCTCCCTGCTCCAGCCCTTCCATGCCCTGCTTCCCACCTGAGCTGCTGCTTAGACTGCAGAATGGGTAGGGGGGAGCTTAGTGTGGAATCCCTGGTAGAGCTGTTGCAGCTAGGATGGGGATGGGCCTGTTGGGATTGATTGCGGACCTGCTAGACACCAGGAATTAGGCTCAGGCTTGCTTCCTGTGCCTTAAAGATAGGCACGTGTTGTCCCTTCCAAGTGCCTCACCGCGAAGTCTAGCTACACCATCACGCCTCTAGCCTAACCCTCTTCTTCACATAAGCAGTCCTATTATTCTTTGTGATTTTTCTCTTTTTAAATCTAATTTCTTTCACATCCCTACCTCTCCCAATCAGAGAGGAACTGATTGACAAGAAAACCGAGAGTGCAGTGTCTAGAATGCAGTCTGTGATTGAACTTGGGCGAGTGATCCGAGACCGCAAAACTATTCCAATAAAGGTTTGAAATTTTATTTCTATTTTACATTGCACAGACCTAAATAATTATGTTTTTGGTGTATTTTCTTAATTATAAAAAGCATTAAGGGTGTGAATGACTCACTGCTAGATAAGTTTTCTTAGTCTGGAGCTTGAGTTTCGGTTTAGATGTTTAATATTCATTTTTCTGCAGTTTAGAGGACTGGCTGCTTAGTGAACTTTCCCTTCCTTTTTCCCTTTCTAGTATCCTTTGAGAGAAATTGTAGTTATCCATCAGGATCCAGAAACCCTTAATGAAATTAAGTCTTTGGAGAAGTATATCATTGAGGTAAGACAGTCAATTTTTTTTTGATTTGGTCCAAAGAGACTTCTTTCCTTGGGAAGATTGCTTTGACTAGTTCTCTTTGTTCAAATACACCTTGAGTGTATAATTTGTCCTTTTCCTTTTGGATATCAGTGTGCACATACATTTCACCATTTATGAAAGTTTATGCCTTGCTTGCTTTTTTTTTTTTTTTTTAAGGCTGCATGTTGAGCATATGGAAGTTCCTGGGCTAGGGGTCTAATCAGAGCTGCAGCTGCCGGCCTTTGCCACAGGCACAGCATTGTGGAATCCTAGCTGTGTCTGCTGCAACCTATGCTGAAGCTCCTGGAAGTGTCGGATCCTGCACCCACTGAACAAGGCCTGGGATCAAACCTGCATCCTCATGGATACCTGTCGGGTATTGTTTCTGGTGAACCACAACGGGCACTCCCTATACTTTGCTTTCAGAGTCACCATGAATTTTTACAATGCAATTATAATTCTTTAACAATGATTTCAAGGTCTGAATTTTTCACCTTTGTTCGGTCATTTATCCCTTCATCAGCTTCTCTTCCCCAAAGTACTTCTTGATTATTAACAGGAAAAAAAAAATAAAACTTTGTTCCTTCAAATTACGGCGTAGATAGTAACGCAGACTAACAGTTACTGTGGGTCCACCATGTCTCAAGCGCTGTTCTAAGGGCTTTGCTTGTACTCTCTTTCGATCCTTTTAGCGCTCTGAGGGACGGCCTCATATCTGGACAGTCATCATCCCCTCTAAGGATGTTCACCAGGGTACCTCCTGCTGACTAGTTCCTAGCATTTTACACACATACGCGTTTATACACACATATGTACACATCGTTGGTTTTCTTTGTGATTATAGTGGATCATATATGCAGTTTTGTTTTGTTTTGTTTTTAATGGCCACACCCAAGGCATATGGAAGTTCCCAGGCTAGGGGTCAAATTGGAGCTGTAGCTGCCGGCCTGCACCACAGCTCATGGCAACTCCAAAACCTTAAACCACTGAGCAAGGCCAGGAATTGAACCCTCATCCTCATGGATACTGGTCGGTTTGTCACTACTGAGCCACGACGAAAACTCCTATAATTTTTAACTTATTTTTTTCACTTTATAGCACTTCTTAAATACTATCTCATGTTAAAATATAGAGATTTGGGAGTTCCCGTCATGGCTCAGTGGTTAACGAATCAGACTAGGAACCATGAGGTTGTGAGTTTGATCCCTGGCCTTGTTCAGTGGGTTAAGGATCCGGGGTTCCTGTGAGCTTTGGTGTAGGTTGCAGGTGTGGCTCAGATCCTGTGTTGTTGTGGCTGTGGTGTAGGCCGGTGGCTACAGCTCCGATTAGACCCCTAACCTGGGAACCTCCATATGCCGCGAGTGTGGCCCTAGAAAAGGTAAAAAGACAAAAAACAAAAAAATAGATCTGATTTATTCTTTTTAAGAGTCTCATGCTCTACCGACTGAGCTAGTCAGGTGGCTTAATTTTTTTTTAAATTTTTATATTTTTGTCCTTTTAGGGCTGCACCCATGGCATATGGGAGGTTCCCAGGCTAGAGGTCAAATTAAAGCTACAGCTGCTGGCCTACACCTCAGCCACAGCAATGCCAGATCTGAACCGTGTCTGTACCTATACCACAGCTCATGGCAATGCCGGATCCTTAACCCACTGATCAAGGCCAGGGATCCAACCCACATCCTCATGAACATTATTCCTGTTTGTTAACCACTGAGCCACAACGGGAACTCCTGGACATTTTCTGTAAATGTAATCATACAATTGTGGTATTTTGTATTTGACTTCTATGATGTAACACCAAGGATCATTCACGTTATAGCATGGATATGTGGTTCATTCCTTTATATTGCTAAATAATAGCCCGTTGTATGGATATATACTACATTTTGTTTTTTTGCAATTGCTCATCATTTGAATTGTTTCCACTTTTTGGTTATTGTGTCATGTTTAGTTATTATATTATGTTTGGATATTTGTTTATTATGTTGTTAATGAATGTGTGCATATTTTTGTGGACATGTTTTCATTTCTTTCCTTTTTTTTAAGGGCTGTACCCATGGCATATGGAAGTTTCCAGGCTAGGGGTCAAATTGGAGCTACTGCTGCCGGCCTATTTCACAGCCACAGCAATGTGGGATCCAAGCTGCATCTGCGACCTGTCTCTGTATGTGCCTACTCTGGACAGCTCATGGCAACGCCAGATTCTTAACTCACCCAGCCAGGCCAGGAATCAAACCCACAACTTCATGGATAGTAGTTGGGTTCGTAACTCACTGAGCCACAAGGGTGACTCCGTTTCTTTCATGCTTATTTCATCTTGTCTATCATCTATAGGAACTGAATGTTCGAAAAGTTACACTGTCTACGGATAAAAACAAGTACGGCATCCGCCTCAGGGCAGAACCAGATCACATGGTCCTGGGGAAGCGTCTGAAGGGAGCCTTCAAGATGGTGATGACATCCATCAAGCAGCTGAGCAGTGAGGAGCTAGAGCGGTTCCAGGAGAGTGGTGGGTATCTGCTGCGCTGGGGGCACCATTCTTGGCCTTAGCCTCGTGGGTGTCGCATACTTAAACTCTTCTTTGCCTTCTACTATCACAGTCTTTTTGTAGGTAAAATTTTCTCAGTTCATAAAAGCATTGATCAGGAGTAATGTTGATAATTTAGAAAAAAGAGAATAAAAATGACCCATCACCCATCCATTTAATGCATATTGAATGCCCGCTATCTCTTGTTAGGCTAGGTGCCAGGGTACTGCTAAAATTGCGATTTATTTCATTCTAGATACATACGTAGTCATATATTTACAGCTTTACAAAATGGAAATCATGCTATTATTTTAAATTTCACATTTTTCACTCATATTTTTACATTTTGTGTTGATCTTATTTACATTTTTATTTTGTATTTTCACTTTACATAGTAAACATTTTTGTGTTATTTGTCTTTAAAATGCTATTGCAGTAACTGCTGCAAAAATTTTTTCTTCCCATGAATACCTGATGCTTAACTAATCATATCATTCATGCTTTAGATTGTTTTCATTCTTTTACTAGTATAAATAATGTCTCAGTGAATACTTTCACAAGTAGATATTTTGTTGAATTGATTCCTTTTGGCTAGATTTCTAGATAGAGATTACTGAATCTGATGGGTGAACCTTAAGTTACCATTGAGTTCTACAAAGGCTAATGTGGGTGTAGAAAAATCTACCCTAGTGAGAGAGCAGAATCCCTTGAGCTTAATTACCAGCCAATAGTATAGAATGTTCCTGCTTTCAGATGTTACTTGTGGAGAAAAAGATGAGGACTTTTGGAGGTGCCAGAATGAAGACTAGAAGATATTCTAAAGGAAAAAAAAAATGTGTTTTAATTTTAAAAGTCTTGGTTTTTTTGTTTTGTTTTGTTTTGTTTTTAAGGTCACACATGTGGCATGTGGAAGTTCCCTGGCTAGGGGCTGAAACAGAGCTGCAGCTGCTGGCCTATACCACAGCCATAGCAGTGCGGGATCTGAGTAGCGTCTGCGACCAACACAACAGCTCATGGCAACGTCGGATCCTTAACCCACTGAGCAAGGCCAGGGATCGAACCTATGTCCTCATGGATGCTGGTCAGATTCATTTCTGCTCAACTGCAGCGGGAACTCCCACATTCCCCAAATTTTTAAATAAAATTTATAAAACACAAGAGACTAGCAACTAAAAATTAAATTGGTACTAATTTAACTTGATGGGTTAATTTAAAATCTGTCTTCGAGTCACAAGTCTTAAGTTGTTTCATTAGCCAAAATATTAAAAATTCCGGAAATAATAAGCCTTATTTGAAACTGAACGCCTGTGATTTCTAACCTATAGTTTCTGAATGGGCTGTTTTGTATTGATGGATAGCAAGATGGTTTTCAGGTTATAGTGATATAAAATGGAAACGATAGCCCATTTCTCAAAGACCAAGAAGATAATTTGTGAAATGCTATAGTAGGCTTCCCTGAAGATAGGAATTGCCATCTTCAGCTGTTTAGGCATTCTGCCTGCCATAAACAGGCATGATGCTGAGAACCTCACACTGTTTACCTCACTGCATCCTGCAAGGCAAATAATAGAACATCAGGGTCCTACAACCAGTGGGTGATGAGCCTCGGTCCAGTTTGACTCTACAGACTGCTTTCTTCCTTACAGCATGCTGCTTGTGTTTATGATGGGGATTCATTGCCTCCTGACACGTACATTGGACCTGGGAGTTTATATACAATAGTAGATACAGGTGCTGATTTAAATGTCTTCAGGACAGCGTAGTACAGTCTAAATAATCTTAAATTTGTCATATCTTTGACTAGAACAATTGTATGAGTCAGGAGGACATAATCTCTTGAAGACTCTATAGCTTCATGATGCGAAGTTTTTATTAAAGAGTGGCATAATATATTGGTAGCAGGGCAGCTTGAGGAGTGAGGTTCTGACTGAGTAACAGTGACAATTGCTTCTCCAACAGGGACCATTGTCGTGGAAGGCTATGAATTGCATGAAGAAGATATCCGCCTCATGTACACCTTTGATCAGGCAGCAGGTGAAACGACACAGTTTGAAGCACACTCTGACGCTCAGGTACTTTACTCTTCCCCAGAACATTTCTTTACCAAACGATAAGAGCATAAGAGGAGAAAATGTTTACCTATACCTCTCCCGATGGTACTGGAAGCTTTAAATTGGCCTTTTTAAACTCCTGTGTGATAACTCCTTGATGTACGCATTTTGTTAATGAATACATAAATATTTTGTGACCTTTGCATGCAGTTGGCCTAGGTGTTGGATCATACAAAAGTCAGTAAGTTGGAATTCCACCTTCCAAGGATTGAGTCAGTCTTGGACATAGAAAAGTTAAGTCAGGAATGTCCATATGCCATGGGTGCTGCTGTAGTATTAAAAACTAAACAAAACAAAATTCTTAGAAGTTTATAACACAGCACCAAATTTAGTCACACAACTGAGCAAAAATAGAATTAATGTAGTTTGTTTATAATTTGGGTACTCCTTTGTTAAAAGAGCTATCCTTCATCTCTAGAGAGAGGTGCAGCTTTTCACTCTTCTCCTGTGGGGTGCTGTTCACAGGAGATGGCCTAAGACCAGCTTTTAAGAGAGCCTCTCCTCTGATGCAACTCTGAGTTGTCTGATAACATTAACAACTCTTCTAATACATAAAGTCAGCAGTCATAAAGCACTTAGAGCAGCACAACTTTTCACAGTGGTTTCTCTACCACCTAATAAGTGGATTTGAAGGCCTCAGAGCAGCCATCTTTCTTGTTCTGTTTAACCATGACCCTTTCTACCCTTTGGTTTGTTGATGTGATTCAAGACACAGTTTCTACAGTGGGCCACAATACTTTTTTTTATATGGTTTATTTTATTTTATTTATGTATTTGGATTTTTTTTTTTTTTAGTATTTTAGTGATTTTTATTTTTTCCTTTATGGTTGGTTAACAGTGTTCTGTCAATTTCTGCTGTACAGCAAGGTGACCCACACATATATGTATATGTATACATTCTCTTTTTCACGTTATCCTCCATCGTGCTCCATCATAAGTGACTAGATATAGTTCCCTGTGTATATGGTTTATTTTAAATTGCCACCTTCTTGTCAACTTTATCTATGTTTTTATGTCATCTGTCCTGTCCTAAAGGTTGTCAATGAAACGGTAATAATGTTAGTGTCATTTTTATAATAGAGAGCAGTGTACTTGTAAATTAGACACCATCCCCATTTGTATCTTTGAGGACATTCAATGAGAGAAGTTAACAGACTTGCTCCACTTCATGAAGGCACAGGAAGTAAACTGGACACAGACGATGAGTTAGGTAGGGCAGGGCAGCCATGGCAGACAATACACAATCATGTCAAGAAACTCAGGAGCATCCAAAGACAACACTTCTTTAAGTGTAGACGACTTCTCCAGGCGTCTCTTATATTGGCTATCATCTGAAAAGACTGCACGCTCTCACTGTTTATAAACCTTCTCCCTGCTCCCAGTTCCTTCATTCTTTGTTTCCACACTTTCATCTCCTTACCTCCATCTGCCTACATGGAGTTCTGTCCATAGCATATTTAGGCGCCTCTGTAAAGGCTGGAGGAGGGTGGCCTGCCTTGTACAGACTACTCCCATCTCCCCCTGGATAGCATATTCAGTACAGAGGGACTCCGCAGGCCCCTCACTCTCACACTGGAAATCTTGCAACCTGTTTGCCTGGAGAAGTCTGGTCAAGAGTGAAGAGAGATGATGTGATCCATCATAACAAAACAGACCCAGAATCCAAAACTGCCTGTACATCTTCAGGGGGTGCTGTTTAACCACCCTCACTTCTACCTCAGACCTCAAGTAGAAACAAGCCCTTCTCTGTACTTACTATCAGATTACTTACCAGGTTGAATAATAAAAACTGATTTATTTTATTTTTCTTTATTTTTTTTTTATGGCCACACCCGCAGCATATGGAAATTCCCAGGCCAGGAACTGAATCCAAGCCACAGCTGTAGCCTATGCAGGTGTGATAATGCTGGATCCTTTAACCCACTGTGCCAGGCCAAAGATCAAACCCACACCTCTATAGCAACCCATGCTGCTGCAGTCGTTTTCTTAACCCACTATGCCGCAGTGGGAACTTAAAAAATTTAGATTTAACACCGTTTTGCTGAGTGTGAAAAACCATTTTCTGTATTTGATTGTCATGGTGTATATACTGTTTGCTGCTACAGGTTTTGGTTCTCTTAGACGTCACCCCTGACCAGTCAATGGTGGATGAAGGAATGGCTCGGGAAGTCATCAATCGCATCCAGAAACTTCGCAAAAAGGTTAGTTTGTCAGGTAAAAGAACAGCTACTGTTTTGGAGTTTTGCTTTGGTTTTTTTTTTTTTCTTTGATTTTTATTTTTATTGTCAGAAAGGAAAGGAAAGGTGGGTAATATAAAACCGCAGTAAATCATTTATGATAATTAGTCACTGACCTGTGGTCCATTTAGTAGTTTGTGCTCTTCAGGGAAGGAGGCCCCTATCCTCTTTGTTGACTCCCAAGCCCAGTTCATTTCTGTGATCAGGAGCTTTCGGGCAACCTGTGCTCCTTGTCCTGCTTTTTCAGTTTCTTAGGACTTGCACAAAACCATCCCCTGGCTAGATAGCTCTCCTAAGTGGCGCAGGAGCTCATTAGAGGTAACAGTGAAGGGCTCCTTGCTTAGGGGAGAGATTGTTGGATCTGGACAGAGTGGAGGCGTGCTCCTTGCTCAGGGGAGAGAGTGGAGTCGTGCTTCCTCATGCAGAAGCTGGAGCCAGAGTGGTGCACAGAGCCCACTGCCTGCCCGTCCTGGGTGAGAGAGCCGGGGAGCCTCTACCCCAAGGAAGGTTCCCACAAGTCCTCCTCCTCAGGACAGGGACCTGAGACCTGCAGTTCAGTATCTGAGAAGACCACCCCAGCAGATAATGGGGTGCTTGTGAACTCTGTCTCAGTTCAGAGCTTTGTGATTTCCTTCTTGATCACTCCTTTTATCAGAGAATGGATCAGGATTCTCTGCCCTTCTATAATGATTCATCATGGGATCTTCTGTTTAATAGAACCTTATATTTTAAGCCACACATGTGGCTTCCCTTTTAAATTCTTTTTATGTGCTTTCAGTGCAATCTGGTTCCAACGGATGAAATAACAGTTTATTATAAAGCAAAATCTGAAGGAGAGTATCTGAATAATGTTATCAAAAGCCACACAGAGTTCATATTTGCTACCATAAAGGCTCCTTTGAAACCATATCCAGTTCCTACTTCAGATAAAATCCTTATTCAAGAAAAAATGCAGGTGAGTTCTGAGATCTGTTGACCTATTAAGAGATTTAGGATTAGATTTTGCTAAGTTTATATAGTCATAGCTTGATGTTCTCTTCTCTAGTAGCAATTAGTATAGTTCTCAGTCTTGAAATATTGCTCTGGACAGTAGTGAGTAGGGTCAGAGAGGTGAGGTTCAGAAGAAAGGAAATGAAAGGAGAGCTGTTCTCATGGCAGTTATCTTGGGGAAGGGAACCAGGATGTGTATATATATAATTGCCAAGTTAAATGGCTATGTGGTGCTATTTTATCTAAAATTAGAAAAGTCAATATTGTGGATTCTGGGACTTATTGTTAAAAGTAAACAGCAATTGGAGTTCTGTGTGGTGCAGTGGGTTAAGAATCCTGTGTTTTACTGCAGTGGCTTGGGTCACTGCAGTGGTACCAGTTCAATCCCTGTCCTGGGAACTTCCACATGCTTCAGGTGCAGCTTTAAAAAAAAAAAAAAAAGGTAAATAGCAGTTGACTTGAAAAGCAGTTAATTTTCATGGTGGTAGGTGATACATAAAATTTTATTTCCCGGTAGTACATTTTTTTTTTCTTTTTTACGGCCACACCTGCAACTCATGGAAGTTCCCGGGCCAGGGGTCCAATTGGAGCTGCTCCTGAGGCCTGTGCCACAGCTACAACAACACTGGGTTTGAGCTGCATCTGCAGCCTATGCTGCAGCTTGTGCCAACACCAGTTCCTTAACCTACCAAACAAGGCCAGGGATTAAACTCATATCCTCACAGAGACAACATGGAGTCCTTAACCCCACAACAGGAAACCCCTCCTGGTGATACATTTTAGATGTAACTATGAAAGATACATGAAAGATTTTGGCCCATAGTTCGGAAGTTGATCACTTATAATGGAAGAAATTCTTTTCTGTGTCAGTCATTTATTCGGTTGTATGTATATTTTACTCCTGCTTTGTATGGGACAAATGGAACAGACAATCAGGTCCTGAAAATGATTGTCTCTTCAGAGGGGCAAGTTACAAGTGTTTTCTGTTATTCATAAGTTTTAAAGAACAGGTAAAAATAGAAAAAGAGGAGTTCCCGCTGTGGCACAGTGGAATCGGTGGCATCTCTGCAGCACCAGGATGCAGGTTAAACCCCTGGCCTGGCACAGTGGGTAAAAGGATCCAGCAATGCCATAGCTGCAGCATAGGTCACAACTGTAGCTCAGATCTGACCCCTGTCTAGGAAACTCCATGTACCGTGAGGCAGCCAAAAAGAAAAAGAAAAATAAGTAGGAAGTTGTAGCTCTTGACTCTTTAAGTGATGAGATTGAATGTGATCTCAGAATTGCACAGAGCTCTATTCTTACCGAGAAATAGTTGCTATCTTAGTTGATGACAGTATGGTCAGATGCTACAGTTACCCAGTCACATATTCTCATGTGCTTAGTTGAAAGGATCTGACCTGGAAGTTACACTCACCAGAGGATCATCCATGCCTAGCCCTGCTTGTGCATATGTCAATCTTAACATTTGTACAAACGGCAGTGAACAAGGTAAGAGTAAATGAGCTCCATGTTTTGTGTTTTATTTTTTAGTTAAACTCATGAATGTCGTTAAGGCTATTATAAGAGAATTGGTAAAATTGGATAACTTTTTAATTGTCATCACAATGAACCACAAAAGTAAATGACTGAACTTGCGTTTTTGGGAAGATGGAGTAGATGTACCTATCCCTGCCACAAGTACAGCTAAGCAACCCAGACGTGGTATATAAAAACAAGCATGAGCACTTCCTATCGTTGCTCAGTGGTCACGAACCTGACTAGTATCCATGAGGATGAGGGTTCAATCCCTGGCCTCGCTCAGTGGGTTATGGATCTGACATTGCCATAGTCTGTGGCCGTAGGTTACACATGTGGCTCAGATCTGGTGTTTGCTGTGGCCATGGCATAGGCCTACAGCAGCAGCTCCAATTCAGTCCCTAGCCCAGGAGCTTCTATATGCCACAGGTGCAGCCATAAAAGGGAGGGGACGGAGAGCAGAAGTGGGAGTTTCCTGTTGGCTCAATGGATTAAGGATCCACTTTTGTCACTGCTGTGGCACAGGTTCAATCCCTGGTCTGGGAACTCCTGCATGCTGTGGGTATGGCCCCCCCAAAAAAGAAAGCAGGGCTGTCTCTTCATTTCAGTAAGGTAAATTTGATAGCAAATAAAGTTACCAGTTATATTAAATAATGATATAAATGTCAATCCAAGAGAACACGTAATGATTCTAAATATCAGTATACCTAACAGAACTGTGAAATACATAAACAAAAACTGATAGGTCTTAAATGAGTATAAAAAAATCCACAATTATAATTTGGGAATTAAATATGCCTCTTTCAATAACTTATGGAACTACATAGAAAATCAGAATCTAATCAGTGTTTCTCAAGCACCCCACCTAAGAGCAGCTAACTACACATTCTATTCAAGTTCCCATCTACCAAAATAGATTATAACCTGGGCCCTAGAACAAACCTCAATAGATTAAAGAGTTGAAATCATATAGAGTATGTTCTCTGACCACAGTGAAATCAAACTAAGTAACACAGAGATAAAAGGCATAATCTCCATACATTTGAAAGCTAAAGAACATATTTCTAAATAGTACAGGATCAGGAGAAAAGTGTCAAGGAAAAATATGTGTAAAACTGAATAAAAAGGTAAACACAATGTCAAAATATGTGGATTACAGCAAACATCTCTGAAGGCTAACATTAGAAATTTTCAAATCGGTAAAACTCGGGAAACAGAAAAACAAGCAGAATAAAAATAAGAGCAGAAATTTTCAATGCAATTGGAAACAGGAAAACAATAAATATAATGAAGTAAGAAATGTGGTTCTCTGAAAAACTTAAAATCTTAAACCTCACCTCTAGTGAGATGAATACAGAACAAAAGAAAACACTAATTACCAATATCAGGAATGAAACAGACCATCATACAAACTGCAGAAATCAAAAGGATGAGCCAATACTGTGAACAACTCTCTCCCATGAACTTGGCAACCTGGATGAAATGAACCAGTTTTTCCAAAAGCACAAACGACCTCAACTCAACTCATATGCCCTATAGTTATTAAGGAGGTTGAACTTCAAGTTTTCTCCAGAGTTTAAGTCCATCACTGATGGTATTGCACGATGCCCATCCAAAAGGGACATTGATATATTCATAAAGTGAAATACTACCTGCAAGTTAAAAGTAATGAAATGTGGAGTTCTGTGGTGCAGCAGTTAAGGATCTGGCATTGTCACTGCATCAGCTTGGGTTTCTGTGGAGGCAAGGGTTCAGTCCCCAACCTGGTACAACCGATTAAAGGATCTGGCATTTCCGTAGCTATGGCGTAGGTGAAAACTGTGGCTGGGATTCAATCCCTGGCCCAGAAACTTCCATATACTGTGGGTGCAGCCATTAAAAAAATAATAATGATATATATATATCTTTATATATAGGTATTTTTATATCTCAAGTAAAAATATTTTTAGTGGAAAAAGCAACTTCTGCAATTATATATACAAAAGGGTAGCATTCATGTAAATTTTAAAAATAAATCACACTGTAGATAAACATGAAACAAATATTACAAGATAAATATGAAAACTTGAGACATAAAGTTCATAATAAGTTTGTCTTGGAAAAGGGAGAGAGACTAAGGAAAAAATGTAAAAGAGATAGCAATTTAAAAAAAAATAACAAAACTCTCAAGAAATTTCCAGATCCACATAGTTTTTCTAGAGAATTCAGCCAGGCTTTAAAAAAATAAACACCAACCCAACAGAGATTCTTCGAGAAAATAGAATAAGGAACAATCTCCAACTCACTTTAAGGTGTTATTGACCCCAAAACCAGATCCAAACAATACCAAAAAAGGAAAACCATAGGCCAATGTCACCCATCAATATAAATGTAAAATTCTTACCAAAAAATCATGAAATATAATACAGCTATATATATAAAGAATTATATATCATAACAGATGAGGTTTATTCCAAGCTTACAAGGCTGGTTCAGTATTCGAAAAACAATTGGTGTTAAAAAGTTACAGGATTATACCAGTTGTTACAGAAAGAACATCTGACAAAATTCAATATCCATTTATGATTTTTAAAAACACTGTCAGAAAAATAGGAAGAGGAGCTTTATCATTTATAAAAAAAAACCTACAGTTGGCATAACTAGGTAAGGATCCAGTATTGTCACTCCTGTGGCACGGGCTTGATTCCTGGCCCAGGAGGCCAGGAGAGAAGGAAAGGAAGAAAGAGAAAGTGGGGAGGGAGGAAGAAAGGAAAAGAGACTCTATTAAATAAGTCTACAAAATATGGCCAGATGGTATTTGAGAAAAGAGCAAAAGCAATTCAATTGAGTAGTCTGTTCATTATATGGTACTAGGCAGTTAGATATCCATATGCAAAAAAATGTCCTAGATATATAGTAAGTCATACATCTTATACAGAAATTAACTTAGTAATTCCCACTGTAGTGCATGCAGTGGGACACAGGTTAATCCCTGGCCTGGCACAGTAGTTAAGGATTTGACATTGCCATAGCTGTGGCATAGGTCACAGCTGCATCTTGGATCTGATCCCTGGCCCAGGAACTCCGTGTACCACAGAGCGGCCAAAAAAGAAAAATAATCACCTAAAATGGATCACAGACATAAATATAAATCTATAAAACATTTAGAAAAAAAGAACAAAATGTTTCAGTTCAAGACTAGGCGAGGAATTTTAAGACTTGATACCAAATCGCAATCCGTAAAGGAAAAACTGATAAATTCAACTTCCATCAAAACGTTTAATTCTGCTTTGTGAAAGATCCTGTGAGAAGGATGAAAAGACAAGCTACAGACTACGGTAAGATCTTTGCAAACCACAACATATCCAACAAAGGATGTATCTAAAATATATAAAGAGCTCTTACAACTCAAAACAGTTTAATGATATCTGTTTAGAAAATGGGAAAAGATATGAACACACATTTACAGAAAATAATGTATATGATGTATTTGCCGTGACTTTTCATTCAAATTTAACTTTTTTCTTCAGTTTCACTTACATTTGTGGCTTTTTAGGTGGAGTATTGCTTCTGGAAAATCCAAAAGGCGATAATAGGTTGGACCTTTTAAAGCTGAAGAGTGTTGTTTCTAGCATTTTTGAAGTAAAAAATACAGAGCTGGCTGTCTTCCATGGGGGAACAGGTATGTAGAAGGTCAAAAGGATGTCCATCCGTGTTCTTTGACACGAGGCAGATTAGTGAAGATCTTCATTTGGTAATGGTCATTGCCTTTTTCCTGGCTCTGTGAGTCAGGGCCAGCCTCTACAGCAGTGCCTGCCCACGGTTTGTCTTTTTGTGCCTCTTTGGTGTGATATGGCTGAAAGAACACTGGCTTATTACAATATTAGGGTTCTAATCCTAACAGAGGATTGCATGTCTTATCCTACCTGAGGCTAACATGTCACCTGTTAGCCATGTGATGCATTCTAGTGTCAGAGACTAATGAGTTTTAACTTTACTAAACACAGCTTCTGCATCTTGCTAAATCCATTGTCTCAATAAGACAAGCCTAAATAAAATTTTTAAGACTTCTAAGTACATTTCCTCACACTGTTAGGTTGAATTTTAACATGACTACCCAGTCCCCCACCTCTAAGCAAAGAAAGATAATGTTGAAGTCCTTATCTTTACCACCAGTACTATCACTGAATGTGACCTTTTTTGGAAATAGGTTCATTGCAGATGTAATTAGTTAAGACAAGAAAGTACTGGAGTAATGTGGGCCTTACTCCAACATGACTGGTGTCCTTCTAAGAAGAGCTCCATGTGAAAACAGAAAAAGGAAGTAGTAGGCTATAAGGTGACAGAGGCAGAGACAGGAATTAAGCAAACCCACACACCAAGAAAAACCAAAGATTTCTGGGAACCTCCAGAGGCTAGGAAGAGGAAAGGAAGGATTCCCTTAGAGTCTTCAGAGGAAGCATGATCCTGCTGACACCTTTGATTTTGAACTTCTCACCTCCAGAGAACCGTGAGACAAATTTCTCTTTTAAGCTGTCCCTCTCACCCCTCAGTTTGTGATTCTTACGGTAGCCGTATGAAACTAGTATACTCAACAGATCTCAAGGTTAATTTTTAGACATTTAAATAGCTTTCATAAAGGAAGAAATCTAAATAGCCAGTAAATAAAGGGAAAACTGCTGAGCCTCAAAAAGCCACAATGAAGTACTGTACGTGCACCCAGATTGGCAAAAACCAGAAAAATGTCACAGTATCAAATGTCGGGGATATTGTGTAATCAATCGGAACTGTCATTCACTGCTGGGTTGTAAATTGATAGAAGCACTGTGGAGTACCGTTTGCTTGTTGTATGGGGTAAGGGCTGGATAAGGGAAACAGATGTGATGTGGGAGAAACTGGGGAAGTAAAGGTCGGGTCTCTATTTGAAGTCTGTGAGATAAGAAGCAAGGACAGACTGGAGCTCAAAGCTGTCTAGCCACACCTGATACTGACACTCAAGGGCGGGCCCTGCAAAAGAAGCTTTGCCAGAGTTGCTTATGCACCTAGAAGTTGGAAGAGCAGGAGTTCCCTTCGTGGCTCAGTGGTTAATGAATCCGACTGGGAACCATGAGGTTGCGGGTTCAATCCCTGGCCTCGCTCAGTGGGTTAAGGATCCGGCGTTGCCGTGAGCTGTGGTGTAGGTTGCAGATGCGGCTCGGATCCCGCGTGGCTGTGGCTGTGGCGAAGGCCAGCGGCTACAGCTCCTGTTAGACCTCTAGCCTGGGAACCTCCATATGCTGCGGGTGCGGCTCTACATAAAGGCAAAAAGACAAAAAAAAAAAAAGAAGTTGGAAGAGCACAGGAGGAGTGTGAGCTGTTCACTGTCTCCTCTGACCTAGCAAGTTAGCAGCCTGTGAAAGCTGAGTGTGCCTGGGCCCCACACTGACCTTTGGTGTCACAGTGATTATAACTAAACTTCTACCCTAAGCAATATTTAACCGTATCTAAATGAAATTATATATGTCTTGCTATTTTCCATATGTTCATTAGTCAGCTTATCTTCTGACTGTAATTATCTTTTTTTTTAATATATGGCTTCTTTTCATGATAAAGTTGAGGATTCTGATATGGGAATAAATGTTAAGAGGAACTGTAATATGCAGGAAGAGTACTAAAAGGGGAAAAACAGTTTGCCTTATGTCTTAAACTATGAATGCTCCATTTTGCAACATTTAGACGTCCTATTTGCATGTCTTTAAAGCCTGACTTTATAATAAAAGGCAGTGTTCTTTGATAAATAGGAATTAAGGGGAAAGCGTCACTGTGAAGGTACATGGCAGTTTAATAATTAAAAAGGAAAAAGTGAATGACTTCAGCTCTGAACTCTTCCACCTGAAAGAATTATTTTTTTGTTATTTTTAGAGATAAAAAACCAAACCAACCTGCTTAGTCTTAGTGGAAAAACGCTTTGTGTGACTGCAGGCTCAGCACCCTCTGTGACTGACAGTCCTGGTACTCTTCTCTGTCAGTATATCAACCTACAGCTCTTGAATGCAGACCCACAAGGTGCGTACCTCCCCCAGTTGCGAACATCTTCAGTTACCAGGTTGTGGAGTGCTAGGTATTAAGATTGTTTTTTAATGTTCAGTCTCTCAGATATTTATGGATTTTTCAAGTTGACTTTAGTAATTTAAAGTGTAGACTCCCACACTGCTAGACTCCCACAAGTGTAGCTTGTTTCTTTGGTTATATTTATGTAAAAACACCCATCCACCTGACACTGTCATGAAATGAGATGAATTGGTTAGGTGAAAATTACAGCTAAATGGAGTTCCCATTGTGGCTCAGTGGAAATGAATCTGACTAGCATCCATGAGGACACAGGTTCAATCCCTGACCTTGCAGAGTGGGTTAAGGATCCGGCATTGGCGTGAGCTGTGGTGTAGGTCACAGACACAGCTTGGATCTGGCGTTGCTGTCAGTGGCCAGTGGCTACAGCTCCAATTTGACCCCTAGCCCGGAAAGTTCTGTATGCCGCAGGTGCAGCCCTAAAAAGACCAAAAAAGAAAAAAGAATTGCAGCTGAAAGAAACTGAAATGTTTAAATGCCAAACACTTCAATTTTTAATTTTGCCTTTTTTCTTAGAAAATGTTCTGAGAACTATTGTACTTATCCATAATTTAATCAACAGACTAGATCAATATTTATGTTTCCTTGATATTTTGGGTCCTCGTTGTGCACATTTATTACAGTCTAAGGCTTTTTGTGTACTGAATATTTCTTCCCTAAGCTACTGGGCTTTTATACTAGCTTTTTTTTTTTTTTCCAAAGGCTTTGGCTCTACCAACCTCATTAGGGATCCAGTAGCTAGAGGGTGAACTCTCAGGATATAATCTAGTTTGTTTTTTTCTTCTGTAGGGTGTTTAATGGGAACAGTGGGCACTCTCCTACTTGAAAACCCACTAGGACAGAATGGACTAACCCACCAAGGTCTTCTGTATGAAGCAGCCAAGGTGTTTGGCCTTCGGAGCAGAAAGCTGAAGCTCTTTCTGAATGAGACTCAAACAGATGGTGAGATTATAGAACATGCTAATTTTCTTTCATACTTCCTTCCTTCCTCCCTCCATCCCTCCTTCCCTCTCTCTCTCCCTTTCTTCCCTGTTTTTTTTTTAAGATCAATCAGTTTATTTTTTTTCTTTTTATTAATGGATTTTATTTCAATTATAAGTGTACATAAATCATCACAAGTCCATTTTTACAGATTTTGTATCCCAAATCCCCAGTGCATCCCCCCACCCCCCAGATGGTCTTATTTGAAAAACCAAGGTTTTCCAAAGTCTGTGAGTCATTGTCTGTTCTGTAAGAAGGTTCATTGTGTCTTTTTAGTTTCCACATGTAAGCGGTAGCATTGGGTGTTGCTGTCTAATTGTCTGACTGGTTTCACTTCGCATGATCATTTCTAAGTCCATCCATGTTGCTATAAATGTTGGTAATTCGTTCCTTTTAATGGCTGAGTAACATTCCATTGTGTGTATGTACCATATCGTCCCTATCCACTCTTCTGTCGATGGGCATTTAGGTTGTTTCCATGACCTGGCTATTGCATAGAGTGCTGCAATGAACACTGGAGTACATGTGTCTCTTCGAGTCATGGTTTCTGCTGGATAGATGCCCAGGAGTGGGATTGCTGGATCAAATGGTAATTCTATTTTGAGTTTTCTGAGGAATCTCCATACTGTTTTCCA
>PVHT021183646.1:16399616-16431354 GCA_004024745.2 Catagonus wagneri
GGGTCTAATCGGAGCTGTGGCCACTGGCCTGCGCCGCAGCCACAGCAACGCAGGATCCGAGCCGCGTCTGCAACCTACACCACAGCTCACGGCAACGCTGGATCGTTAACCCACTGAGCAAGGGCAGGGATCGAACCCGCAACCTCATGGTTCCTAGTCGGATTCGTTAACCACTGCGCCACGACGGGAACTCCCATATTCGGTGGATTTTTGATCTATGCATTTGTGTTATACTTTGCTCAAATTTATTTCCTTGTTTTTTGTTTATCTTTTTAGGGCCACACCTGTGGCATATGGAGGTTCCCAGGCTAGGGATCGAATCAGAGCTGCAGCTGCTGGCCTACACCACAGCCACAGCTACATGTGATCCAAGCTGAGTCTGCGACCTACACCACAGCTCATGGCAGTGCCGGATCCTTAACCCACTGAGCAAGGCAGGGATCGAACTCACATCCTCGTAGATAATAGTTCGGTTTGTCACTGCTGAGCCATGACGGGAGCTCCCATTGTTGTTTTTTTTGTTTTGTTTTGTTTTTTTGTTTGTTTTTTGACACACAGGCAGTATGTGGGAATTCCTGGGCCAGGGATTGAGCCTACACCACAGGAGCCTCAACCTGCTAGGCCATCAGAGAATTCCCTAAATGTGCAAATTTTTTATCTTTAGATGCATTGGCTCCTGTATTTTTCACCCGAGCCTTCAGTCTTTGATAATGTCTTGCTTTCTAATGTTGCAAGATGTCTAAGGCTTATCATGTACTCTTAACTTCCCCAGACCTGGAAATGACTGTTCTTCCTGTTACAGAGAGATAATATTTAGAGACCAGAATTGTAAGCTCCTCACTCGGCATTGCTTCTAGGTGTCTTTTGTAGACATATCTATTTGGCTGGGGGTTTGGGGACAATTTGGGCTGTACTCAGAGTCCATTAGGTTGAGGGCGCAGTCCTCCAATAGCCTCCTCAAAACTTCAAACCCCATGTAAGGAGTTAGGTTCCAACTACAAACTCAGACAAAAGAGTCCACACAAGACCACCTGTCACTTCTGGTACCAACTCTGAAAGTTCAGAGAGTTTACCAAAGTCACCCTCATGTTTGATAATTTGCTAGCTGGATTCACTGAACTCATGGAAGCTATTGTATAAATGACTACATTTATTGTAGAGAAAG
The DNA here is from genome assembly GCA_004024745.2 of Catagonus wagneri. Classification (NCBI taxonomy): domain Eukaryota; kingdom Metazoa; phylum Chordata; class Mammalia; order Artiodactyla; family Tayassuidae; genus Catagonus; species Catagonus wagneri. The sequence continues at coordinate 16,400,782 of PVHT021183646.1, forward strand.
AATATAAAAACTAGAACCAGGCAGAGGGAAGAGATGCACAGGGCCAAATCTGGGAGAGGATCCACATCTGTAACTTCAGCTTGTCTCTGTCCAAGGAGTCATAGACAGTGTTGCCTCCTCGTAGCCCAAATGCATGACAGTAGTGTATGCCGTGTGTTACCAACCAGGGAAGCTCAGCTGACCCTTGGTGTCCAGAGTCTGTATTGAGGCTGGTGTGGCTGGCTCCACCGTGAGCCATCTCACTAGCATAATTTATCAGATGTCTTCAGGGGTTCATGCTAAATCACAAAAGATACTCAGGTCAGGAAATCCCAGGGGTTTAGAAGTTCCCTAGTAGGTGGGACAAAGTTTAGGCTTCTCTTAAGGTGAGGCCGAATTTTTTTACTACCCAAGCAGTTAACGTTTTTTAAATACCCAGAATAGGTAGAAAATGTTTCTTTAAAAATTCTTCTTTTTTCCATTCTAGAAATTACAGAAGAAATCCCCATGAAGACTTTGAACACGAAGACTGTGTATGTTTCTGTATTACCGACGACAGCAGACTTCTAACATTCAGTTAGCAGTGTTGTTCAGTCACCCTTTCTCTGGCATATATACCTGTTGTTTCTCCCCAGTCCCCCAATCTCAACACGGAACAGACACGTCAAAGATATTTTCTTCAGGTGCATGTATAATATGCTGCTTTTGGTATCTAATTGAAATGGAATTGGTTTATCAAGTGACTTGAGACTTCGCAGTAATATTCACACTTAACCTTAGACACCTATGCAGTTGTGTTGTGTTACCTCAGTACTACAGAGTATATTTCTATGCTTGAACTTTTAAGTATAGAATGTAGAAGTGGTTAAATTATATATATATATAATTCTATGGCCTTTTAAAACTTATTTGAGGGGTTTCCATGGCACAGTAGGTTAAGGATCCAGAGCTGCTGCACCTGTGGCATAGGTCACATCTACAGCTTGGATTCATTCCTTGGTTTGGTAACTTCCACATGCCGCGAGTGCAGGACAAAAAAAAAAATACTTACTTGAGGAATTTCCTTCATGGTGCAGCAGAAATGAATCCAACTAGGAATGGTGAGTTTGTGGATTCGATCCGCATTCTCGCTCAGTGGTTTAAGGATACAGCATTGCTGTGAGCTGTGGTGTAGGTCTCAGATGCTGCTCAGATCCCACTAGCTATGGTATAGGCCAGAGCTATAGCTCCGATTGGACCCCTAGCCCGAGAACCTCCATATGCCCTGGGTGCAGCCCTAAAAAACAAAAAAAGAAAAAAATCTTACTTGAAAACTCTTGAAGGAATGAACAATGTTATGTGTTTTCACTACCTGGATTTTCCTGGGTAAGGTGATGGAATATTTTAAGTTTCGATAAATCAGAACAATAAACAGACTTTCTCTCAGATAATAAATATGTTAGAGGTAATTTGTTCCCTCATAGTTCAGTGATACTTGGAATTTATAGTCTTTAAAGAATACAAAAACTCACAAGTGACTTCTGTATTGAGACAGCAGACTAAACCTGTAATTTCACTTCTTGCCCAAATCCTGTGTCAAAGAGGCAGATGCCAAGACAAAATTAGATGTGCAAGAATTTATTAGGGGAAACATACGTGAAATATGAAGGTGGAAAGATGAAGGCAAACTTAGAGCCTTCAGAAAGAGTCCATAGTTAGACAGAAATGGCCTGAGTTTGTACCCGTTACCTTGTCCAGTCAGTGGCCATAAGCAGCCTAGGGGGACCATGGCCTCAGCACAAGTGCATTTGTTAACCTGAAAGTGTAGTAGCTGGAGGCTGTCAACCAACTATATTCCCTATGTCAGATTCTGAAAGGAGCTCTGAACGGTGCATATCTGACTGCTAGGATAGATGCTTTCAAATCCAAACCCACAAAGTTGGAGAAAAAAAGTGTTGGCAAGGATCAGAGAAACTGGAACCCATGTGCAGTGTTGGTAGGAATATAAAAAAGTGCAGTCACGAAGGAAAACAATATTGGACCTTAAAAATAGAATTACTGTATGATCCAGCAATCCACTTCTGCGTATATATACCGAAGAATTGAAAGCAGGGTCTTGAAGAGCTATTTGCATACCCCCGTTCATTACTCACAGCATTATTCACAACAGCCAACAGGTGGAGCAACCTAGACGTCATCCACTGAGAGACAAATGGATAAGAAAATATCATATATACATACAATTGAATATTATTGAGTCTTTAAAAAGGATGAACCTTGAGGACATTAAGCAAAGTGGAAGTTGTAAGCCAGTCACAAAAAGACAAATGCTGGTACCTAGAATAGTCAAGATTCGCTGAAGCAAATAGTTGTTGCCAGGTGCTTCAGGGAGGAGAGATGGAGAGTTGTTCAATGGGAATCGTATCTGTTTTGTAAGAGGGAGGAGTTCTAGAGGTCTTTTGCACAACAGTGTGAATATAGTTGAAACTACTAAAATGGATCCTTAAAAATAGCTAAGTTGGTAAATTTTGTGTGTTTTGCCACAATTTTAAAATGATTTTAAATTTCAAAGGGACAGAAGCCAAACTGGAAGAGCTCCCAGTGGCCAAAGCTGGAACAATTTGAAAAACATAAAATTTAATATAATTTAGTATTGAATTAAAATCCAGAGTATAAGGGAGTTCTGGAGTTGCTGTCGTGGCTAAGCAGAAACGAATCTGACCAGCATCCATGCGGACGCAGGTTCACTCCCTGGCCTCGTGGAGTGGGTTAAGAATCCAGTGTTGCTCTGAGCTGTGGTGTAGGTTGCAGATGCGGCTCTGGCTGTGGTGTAGGCCAATGGCTAAAGCTCCGATTCGACCCCTAGCCTGGGAACTTCCATATGCTACCAGTGCGGTTCTAAAAAGACAAAAAACAAAACTGCCAATGTCATCAAAAACAAGGAACGTCAGAAACTCACAGACCAAAGGGGACAAACAGCATCCTGGATGTGACCCAAGAATAGAAAGGAAAAAAAAAAAAAAAGATGTGAAGGAGGAAACTCTTAAGACCCAAATAAAGTTTGGAGTTTAGTTTAACAGCATTGTATCACTTTTGGTTCAGCAGCTGTGAAAAATGTACCGTGGTAATGTAAGATGTTAGTGGTAGGGTAAATGGTGTGGAGTGTATGGAAACTCTGTACTCTTTATTTTTTTTTTTCTTCTGTAAATCTGAAACTTCCAAAATAGAAATTTATTTTTAATACGTGGAAGAAAGTGAAATTTAAAATCTATTTGTAATAACATCAAAGAGATGAAATACTCAGGGACAAATTTGACCAAAGTTGTGCAGTACTTAATACCCTGAAAATTATAAAATATTACTTAAAGTTTGTATAATTAAAAGAGACATCGTGTTCATATTAGTCAGCTAGGGCTGCCATAACAAAGTACCACAAACAGGGTACTTAAACAACAGAAATTTATTTTCTCACAGTTCTGGAGGCTGGAAGTCCAAGATCACCAAGTCTGCAAATTTGGTTTCTGCAGAGTGCTCTTACCTTCTCTCTGCCCTCAGGTGTATATGAGGCCTCTTTGTGTATGTGAGCTCTTGGTATCCCTTGTCAGGACACTAGTTCTACTGGATTAGGCTCCACTCTAATGACCTCTTTTGACTTTAATGGCCTTTATAAAGGCTCTATCCCCAAATACAATCACATAAGCATTAGAACTTCAACACTTGAATTTTGAGGAAGCAACTCAGTTCATAACAATTTTTATGGATCCAGAGACTTGATATTATTCTCCTAAATTGATGTATAGATTCTTACATAACTCCAGTCAAACTCCCAGTAGTTTTTTTTTTTTTTTTTTTTTTTAATTAGCTTGTTTTTTAGGGCTGCACTCATGACATGGAGGTTCTGAGGCTAGGGGTCAAATCGGAGCTACAGCTGCCAACCTACACCACAGCCACAGCAATGCAGGATCCAAGATGCATCTGCAACTTTCACCACAGCTCACAGCAACGCCAGATCCTTAAGACACTGAGTGAGGTCAGGGATCAAACCTGCAACCTCATGGTTCCTAGTCAGGTTGTTTCTGCTGCACCACAGTGGGAACTCCATCGTTACCTAGTTTTATATGGAAATGTATAAGATTTAAGTCCCAAATAACTTTTCAAAGAGAAGTGCAGAGTTGGAGGATTTAAATAACCTGATTGCGGGGTTCCTAGTGCGCAGCGGAAACGAATCCAACTAGGAACCATGAGGTTGCTGGTTCGATCCCTGGCCTTGCTCAGTGGGTTAACTATCCGGCGTTGCCATGAGCTGTGGTGTAGGTTGCAGACACGGCTCAGATCCCGCGTTGCTGTGGCTGTGGCGAAGGCCGGCACCAACAGCTCCTGTTAGACCCCTATCCTGGGAACCTCCATATGCCTTGGGTGCAGGGGTAAATAAAGAACTAAAAATTAAAAACTAAAAAATAATCTGGTGGCAAGTTCCCTGGTGGCACAGCAGATTAACCTGTCACTGCTGTGGCTCAAGTTCGATCCTGGCCTAGGAATTTCCACATGCCATGGGCAAGATAAATAAATAAACAGAATTGTTTAAAAGATTTACCAAACTAATTAAGACTATGAAATTGGCATAAGGATAACATTATGGCAGAAGAGAAAATCTGCAAATAGGCTCACACATATATTATCGGTTGATTTTTCTTTTTTTAATGATGCCAAGGATGTCCATGGGAAAAGGATAATCTCTTCCCCAAAATAGTGCTGAAACAAGTGAATTATCACAGGCATACAGTCACACACAACCTTGACTGCTCCATATGCAAAAAGGACTCAAAATATATAAAATGTAGCAAAAGTAAGTATTTCTACCACAACAAAAGCATATATATTTAATAGAACTAAATGTGAGAGTTTAAATTATAAAACTTGTAGAAGAAAAGAAAATTTTAGTGACCTGTGGTGGGTGGAATAGTCCATCAAAGTCGCTCACACCTTAATCTCTGGAACCTGTAAATGTATTACATGCTAAGATCTCATCTCTGCAGAGGTGATTCATGTTGCAGGGTTTAAGCTTTAAAGACATTATCCTGGTTTATCTGGGTGGGCCCAGTCCAATCACGCCGTTAAGAGCAGAGAACTTTCTCTGGTTGGAAGCAAGACAAATAGAAGAAGAAGGAGTAGATTCCAAACGTGAGGCTTTGCTGTGCTGTTGCTGGTTCTGTGATGTGATGACCGGTGTGCAAGAACTAGAGAGAGGCTCTAGGAGCTAAGGTTAGCCCCAGGTGATAGCGAGGAAACAGCTTAGTACTATAGCCAAAGGGAACTAGAACCTGCCAGTACCCTGACTGACCTGAGAAGTGAGTTCTTCTCAGAAAAACCAAGGGCAGTCAGCACCTTCACTTTGGCCTTGTGAGACTCAGCAAAGAAATCTAAATCCACCAGACTTCTAGGCTACCAACCTCCGTGAAAGAGTAAGTTTGTGTTGTTTTAACCTTCTGTGTTTGTGATCATTTATTAGAGCACAATATACCCTGAGCTAGGCAAAGATTTTTTTTTTATATAACAATTTTATTTCAATTATAGGTGTATAGGCAAAGATTTCTTAAATAGGTTGTAAAAGCACAAACTATAAAAGAAAGTGTAAGTAAATTGGGCTTGGAAAACTGAAGACTTTGCTTCCTCAAAAGATGTCTATGTAATAAAAAGGCAACCCACAGACTAAATATTTGGAAAACATACCTGGCAAAGGACTTGTGTCTAGAATATGTAGAGATCTCTTACACCATAATAAGTCAAAGCACCCAGCTTTTTTTAATTTGGCAAAAGATTTGAATAGACATTTCACCAAAGAAGGTATCCAAATGATAAGCACATGAAGGTTGTTAGCATCATTAGTCATTTGGGAAATGGAAATTAAAGTCACGATGAGAAGTTCCCCTGTGGTGCAGGGGGTTAAAGACCTGGCTTTGTCACTGCTACGGCTTGAGTCGCTGCTGTGGCTCTGGTCAGGGAACTTCCACATGCCGTGGGTGCAGCGAAAGAAAAAAAAAGCCACGATGAGGATATTTACACACTCCCTAGACTGACTAAAAGCTCAAAGTCTGATCATATGATGTGTTGACAAGGATATAAAAGCAACTGGACCTCATACACTGCTGTTGATGTAAAACAAGCTCACTGGTTTGGAAAACAGTTTTAGAAGTTTCTTAAAAGTTAAACCTAGGAGTTCCCTTCGTGGCTCAGTGGTTAACGAATCCGCCTAGGAACCATGAGGTTGCGGGTTCGATCCCTGGCCTTGCTCAGTGGGTTAAGGATCCGGCATTGCCGTGGGCTGCGGTGTAGGTTGCAGACGCGGCTCAGATCCCGCGTTGCTGTGGCTGTGGTGAAGGCCCGGCGGCTACAGCTCCTGTTAGACCCCTAGCCTGGGAACCTCCATATGCCGCGGGTGCGGCTCTAGATAAAGGCAAAAAGACAAAAACAAAAAGAAGTTAAACCTAGACTTCAGGTCTGTACAAGATGGCACAGACCTGTTTTTCTTGCTCCTCTAGATAAGAACAACCGTAATCCATGAAAATAACTAAACGTGCAACCGAAGAAGGCCTCTGAAAGGTAAGAGTGAACCAGTGTGGAATACCATGATTGGGAAAACAACACTGTGGTAGGCTGTCTTAAATTTCCCCACCCAGCTAAAGACAGTCACCCAAAGTAGCAACCGAAGAGAGCCCAGGTAGTTCTTCCTCCCACCACTTTGTTCCTTGGTCCTGTGATACACTGATTTATAACGAATATATACTTAGTCTTTGTCCATATTTCTGGTACAGAGCTCCTAAAAGCCTTGTAATTCCTGTAGTGAGAGATAAAGGTGTCTCTTGTTATGTTAATAAGGTGACTTTTGGACAGTGGCTAAGGGTCAGGACTGATTGGTAGGAGACCCAACCTTAAGATTAGAGAATTGGACCTTTCAGTCCCACACCCCAACCCTCTGACTTCCAGTGAGAAGAGATTGAATTCAGTCTCCAATGGCCAATGATTTAGTCGATCATGGCCAAGGAAGGAAGCCTCCATGAAAAACCCGAAGGATAAGGTTCCGAGAGAGCTCCTGGGATGGTGAACACTTGGAGAAGTGGGGAGGGCGGCACCCCTGGAAAGGGCATGAACCTCCTCGTTTTTCCCCATACCTCACTTTCCTTCCATTTGGCTGTTCCTGAAATATATCCTGGTAATCTAGTTAGTCAGATGTTTCTCTTGAGTTCTATGAGCAGCTCTAGCAGATTAATCAAATTCAAGGAGGGGTTGGTTGGGATCTTTATGCCCTCAGAAGCCCAGGTGACAAGTTGAACTTGAGATTGGCATCTGGGAGTTCCCATCGTGGCTCAGTGGTTAACAAATCCAACTAGGAACCATGAGGTTGTGGGTTCGATCCCTGGCCTTGCTCAGTGGGTTAAGGATCCGGCGTTGCCGTGAGCTGTGGTATAAGTTGCAGACGCGGCTCGGATCCCGCATTGCTGTGGCTGTGGCGAAGGCCGGCGGCTACAGCTCCTGCTAGACCCCTAGCCTGGGAACCTTCATATGCCGCAGGTGTGGCCCAAATAAGGCAAAAAGACAAAAAAAAAAAAAAAAAAGAGATTGGCATCTGATGTGAAGGATGGTCTTAGGGGTCTGAGCCTTTGACATGTGTGGAATCTAATGCTATCTCCAAGAAAATAGTGTCGGAATGCCCTTGAATTATAGCCAGCCCAGCCGGGGTCCAAGAACTGCATGATGGTGTGGGAAACCTCACCTCCTACACATTGAAAGTAGATGCACAGTCCTTAGTCCCCCAAACCTGAGCCTGCCTGCTGCCTTTGCCGCACATTTCAGAGCCTTCTCGTGTTTGATTCCTTGGTCGGTTCCGGGGATTTAGTTGCACTTAGAGGAATGAAGAGGGGAAAGTACCTCTACTCTGTCTTTCCAGAAGAAAAGAATTGCTGTGAGAATTATATAAGGCAGTGATTCTCAACGAGGGGTGACAGTGCCCCGCGGGGAAGGGAGCGTTTGGCCAAATCTGGAGACTTTTTTGGTTCTCACAACTAGTTGGTGGGAGTGCTGCTAACATCTAAGTGAGTAGAGGCTAGGGATGCTGCATGGAACAGCACACAGCATGGCTCCCCACAAAAAGAATTATCTGGCCCCCAATTCATTTATTTATTTTTTGTCTTTTTAGGGCTGCACCCACGGCCTATGAAGATTCCCAAGCTAGGGGCCCAATTGGAGCTGTAGCTGCCGGCATACACCACAGTCACAGCAATGTCAGATCCAAGCCACCTCTGCAACCTACACCACAGCTCATGGCAACGCCGGATCCTTAACCTACTGAGCGAGGCCAGGGATCGAACCTGCACCCTCGTGGATGCTAATCAGATTGGCTTCTGCTGAGCCAGTTCCCATTTTGGGAACTCCAGGCCTAAAATGTTAATAGTGCCAAGACTGAGAAGCCCTGGTGTGACCTTGTGAAATAAACTTAAGACCTATAATGCACCATTTAAAAAAAATAACGGTTTTTATTTTTTCCATTATAGTTGGTTTACAGTGTTCTGTCAGTTTTCTACTGTACAGCAAAGTGACCCAGTCACAGATACATATATATATATTCTTTTTCTCACATTATCCTCCACCATGCTCCATCACAAGTGACTAGATACAGCTCCCAGCAGTGCCCCATTTATCATTATTGTCATGAGAGAAGACCGTGTTTATGTGCATTTGAGCAAGCTACTTCTATAGATCAAAGGTTTTTTTCCCCTATTGTTTTACATCTGGACATGTAAGGCTTCTATGCTCTATATATGCTAAGAGATTTTAAGCTTCTGTACTCTAAGCAGAGAACACCAAGAGCAGTCCACTGCATGCACTAGGCAGTTTACAGATGCCTAATTTCCAGCGCACAGCAGAGCTTTTCAATCCAAAGAGGTCTGTGGATCTTCCAAAGAGGAGAATTTAAGGAGACTAAGAAGAAGCTTATTAATATAAGCTTCCCAGCAGGTGAATTAAAAGTGAATATTCTGGAGTTCCCATTGAGGCTTGGTGGGTTATGAACCTGACTGGTATCCATAAGGATGCAGGTTCGATCCCTGGCCTCACTCAGTGGGCTAAAGATCCGTGTTGCCCATGAGCTGTGGTGTAGGTCACAGAGGCAGCTCGGATCAGGTGTTGCTGTGGCTGTGGAATAGGCAGGCCGTTGCAGCTGTGATTCAACTCCAAGCCTGCTGCATGCGCGACCCTAAAAAGCAACGTGTGTGTGTGGGGGGGTGGGGGGCGTTAAATACATATATTCAAAATACAGGTATCAGGCATCAGCAACATTTTCCAGTTGCTTATCTGGCCCAGTAAGAACTCAGAAGAAAAGTCTAGGTGGCAGATGCCAAACTACTAATATAACTCAGGGTTCCTTTTTTGCTTTTTTTTTGTCTTTTTTAGGGCTGCATCCATGGCATATGGAAGTTCCCAGGCTAGAGACCTAATCCGAGACACATCTGCGACCTATCCCACAGCTCATGGCAATGCTGGATCCTTAACCACCTGAGCAAGGCCAGGGATTGAACTGGCATTCTCATGGATGCTAGTCAGGTTCGTTACTGCTGGGCCACGACGGAAACTCCTCAGGGTTTCATTTTAAATGCCCCTATCTCCCAAGCTCAAATGTTGGTCTTAATAATCTTAATAACCTCCTTACATTATCAAGCGTAAGTATCAAGGGGACTGTGGAGGTCAGTACAAGTAGGTAAGAGTAGAAATACCACCAGTTTGGGAGTTCCCATTGTGGTTTAGTAGTTAACGAACCCAACTAGTAACCATGAGGTTAAGGGTTTGATGTCTGGCCCCGCTCAGTGGGTTAAGGATCCGGCGTTGCTGTGAGCTGTCGTATAGGTCACAGATGCAGCTCAGATCCTGCATGGCTGTGGCATAGGCTGGCGGCTATAGCTCCTATTGGACCTCTAGCCTGGGAACCTCCATATACCTCGGGTGCAGTCCTAAAAAGACAAAGACAAAAAGAAAGAAAGACCACAGGTTTGTGGCATTGGCAAGAGTAGTGGGAATGTTAATATCTGACAAAACCAAAAAACTCTAAATCAGGATTAGACAGCCACTTTGGGAGCATAACTCAGGTGGGCAGCAGGATGAATGGATGGATGGGACAGTTTATCCAGCCTAGAATTGACTCTACTGATGATAACTTCCCAGATATCTTCAATTAACTTCCCAGATATCTTCATTTTCTTGCAAAACACATTAAGGACTTACTACCTACTGAAACCTTTCTTCTCTACTTGGGCCAGTAAGTATGAATTTATTTTCTCTGTTTCAGAAAGTCCCCCCACATTCTGCAGTACTAGAGTTAAGTAAAGAGTCTGCTTGGAAACTGCAGGGTCGTTAATATGTGGTGGTGGCTGCTGAGCCTGCAATGCCCTCGCTTATATGATCGTTATTTCACTCACTGGTACAAAGCGGATGTCAAAGGAAAACCCTGTGAGGACCGTTGTATACTACAGCACTCTAACCGAATATGTGTCATCACTTTGGCAGGATCCCATCCAGTTCTTCAAAGTGGAAAAACAATTAAAAGCATTTCCTATCAAATCAGTACCAAGTGTAGCAGACTTCAGAACAAGGTCTCTGGGAAATTTAAGCGGGGGGCACAGTTTCTAACAGAATTTGCACCTCTGTTAAGATTTACTGCTTAGATGGAGAAGAATACACCGTATCTATCTGTGTTTGAGGACGGTTGACGGAAGTGAATGAAAACATTCTCCATAAGCTATCTATTCTGCAAGAGAAGCCATTCACCGAAGGCTACATTGCAGTTGTGTTGCCCAAATTTGAAGAAAGTGAAAGCATAACAGAGGGGTTACAGATGCAGCAACAATATGAAGAAGTCCTGGCAAATAGCATCAATCCCACAACAGCTACAGCGTGAGGACTGAGATGCAGTTAAAAGCAACAAGCCCTTCTCTCCTCACCTGCCAGCCAATCAGAAGCAGCAGCTTAGCTGAAGCCTACTTTCCACCCAGCCATCCACAGGGAGGCCTGATCTTAACACAACCTCATTTTCCTTCTTTGTCTCACATAACAAGGCTTGAATCTATTTTTTTCTTCAACCTCCCAGATCTGCCTGCCCAGGTACTCACTCTGTTCTTCTTCTGGTTTTCTCTTTCTAACAACTGGCAACTGAGTGATGTTTTTCTGATTAAAAGGCAACAAACAGGGAGTTCCCATCGTGGCTCAGTGGTTAACGAATCCGACTAGGAACCATGAGGTTGTGGGTTTGATCCCTGGCCTTGCTCAGTGGGTTAAGGATCCGGCGCTGCCATGAGCTGTGGTGTAGGTCGCAGACACAGCTCAGATCCCGCGTTGCTGTGGCTGTGGCGAAGGCCGGCAGCTACAGCTCCTGTTAGACCCCTAGCCTGGGAGCCTCCATATGTGGCAGGTGTGGCCCTAGATTAGGCAAAAAGACCAAAAAAAAAAAAAAGCCAACAAACAAAGCCACTTTGAAAAAATTTTGAAAGACAGAAAAGATAGCAAAGTAAATATAATTTACCCATAAATTATCCTATAACCCATTCTTAGTAAATACTACGTTTTGACCTAATTCTATTTAAATGTTATGGCACGGTTAATGTTTTTGCCTCAATTTTCCATCACTTTGATGTTAAAAAACAGCTAGCCTTTCTTACCCGGTCTGCTTCAGTGTGACACCCCCAAAGACATATGGTGCCACCCCTTTTCCCCAACTCCTCCCCCTTGGGTTGCTGGGAAGCGGCAGGGTGTGGGGTGTAACTTACCTATTCCTTGTGGATTGGCCTTCAGCTCTCCAACAGTGTAACTGTGGCTTCTTAATGACGGACACAGGAAAAGACTTTGTAAAGAACAAAGGTCTTTGCCAACACATGGAAGTATTATAAGGCAGTGTTAAGTAAAGTGTGCATTTGTGGACACTCAGCCTTTCACTCTAGTTACAGGGTAACCAGCTAAGAAGTTACTGAGCAATTACTGTAATGCAAAGACACAGATGCCTTTGAACAGAACAAAAGCTTTCACATCATTGAAACAAAAACTATGAATTTATGGTGTAAGATTATAAACTGTATTCATTTTATTGAATTTCAAATAAAAGAACTTTTAAGATTATTTTTCCTTAAGGGCTGCAGCACATACATACATGTAAATATTCTGTTTTCAAATGAAACAGTTATCCTTGGGGAAAAAAAAAAAAGAGTCTGCTTGGAGTTCCAGTCATGGCTCAGTGGAAAAGAATCCAGCTAGTGTCTGTGAGGACGTGGGTTCAATCTCTGGTCTCACTCAGTGAGTTAAGGATCCCTCGTTGCCATGGCAGCTTGGATCCCGTATTACTGTGACTGTGGCGTAGGCCAGCAGCTGCAGATCCAATTCAACCCCTAGACTGGGAACTTCCACGATTGTGGCCCTATAAAGAAAAAAAAAGAAAAAAAAGTTCTGCTTGCCTTGCATGTGCAGACTGAGGGGGAGACAGCCCAGTTCACAGGCTTTGGAGTACCTAGGTTTATTTTATTCTTTATTTTTTTTTGTCTTTTTGCCTTTTCTAGGGCCGCAGTTGTGGCATATGGAGGCTCCCGGGCTAGGGGTCTAATTGGAGCTGTAGCCGCCAGCCAACGCCACAGCCACAGCAACGCAGGATCCAAGCCGTCTCTGCAACCTACACCACAGCTCACGGCAATGCTGGATCCTTAACCCACTGAGCAAGGCCAGGGATCAAACCCGCAATCTCATGGTTCCTAGTCGGATTCATTAACCACTGAGTCACGATGGGAACTCCAAGACCTGGGTTTAAATTCAGCTCTTTACCAGGAGTCTGAGCAGAGGCAGTAAGTTATAACCCCTCACTGCTTGATTACCCTCATTTCCTAATAGCAAGAATATTGTAAAGAAAAAATGAAAAGAGTCTTCTAAAGTTTTTATCACACTGCCTAACATTTTGATCAGTGAAGGATAACTGTTGGTATAACATTTATAAATTATATTTTAATGTGTTAATATGAAATATGATCATTGGTCTTCAACACCCTTTTCAATCTCTTCAGCTGTCAAGAGCTCATCTGTCCAGTGTGTCTTTATCCACTATCTGCATACTTTCTAGCTTCCTCTTCTGTGCCAATGAGATGTACATGCAGAATGCCAAGTCTGAAGTATCCTGACTTTATAACTGGATGGAATAATCTTTATCCAGTTTCTATATGTCAACAATTGCCACATAATGCTGTGTAACAAAACACCTCAAAACTCAGTGGCTTAGCAGAACCATCCTTCATTTTCATTCTAATGTCTATAGGTTGGCTGGTGTCAGCTGGTCCAGGCTGGCCTGGGCCCAACTGCAAATTATGTATACGAATGTTCCACGTGTCTCTCTCATCCTCCCTAGACCACAGGGCCACCCAGGACATGTTCTTATCACAGTGATGGCAGAAGCTCCTCGAGGAGCAATGGAAACTAGGCTCAGGACTAGTACACCGTCACTCTTGCAGACCTTATTGGTGAGAGCAAGTCATAGGACCATGCCCGGCCTCAATGAGGCAAGGAGACAGATTGGACCTCCAGTGGAAGAATTGGAAAAGTCCACAGCAAAGAGCAGCAATGTGGAGAGGGTTGAATTGGCATCAATAATGCAGTTGAGCATAGTTTCTTGAATTCTTCTTGCTGATCCTCCACTTCTTATTGGCTCATTGTATGCCTCAGCCTCACACTTCAGAGCCCAGGCTTGAGTAACTGTAGGATTCCTGAGAGAAGGCTTTCCAACATTCGTTGCATGCACAGGGTTTCTCTTCAGAATGAATCCTCTCTCTGATGAGTTTTGATATCCTACTGAAGGTTTTCCAACTATCAGGACATTCATAGGGCTTCTCCCCAGTATGAGTTTTCTGATGTGTCTTTTTCTTTGTTATTATTTTTAAAGTTTATTTGAGAGTAGATCTCTTTAAAAATACCTGATGAATTATATTACATTTATAGGTGTACAACAATCATCACAATCAAATTTTTATCGCATTTCCATCCTAAATCCTCAGTGCATCCCCCCACCCCCCAACCTGTCTCATTTGGAAACCATACGTTTTTAAAGTCTGTGAGTCAGTATCTGTTCTGCAGAGAAGTTCATTGTGTCCTTTTTTTAAGATTCCACATGTAAGTGATGGCATTTGATGTTGGTGTCTCATTGTCTGACTGACTTCACATGGTAATTTCTAGGTCCATCCATGTTGCTGCAAATGCTGTTATTTCTTTCCTTTTAATGCCTGAATAATATTCCACTGTGTATATGTACCACATCTTCTTTATCTTCTCCTCTGTCGATAGATATCTAGGTTGTTTCCATGTCTTGGCTATTGTGTAGAGTGCTGCAGTGAACACTGGAGTACCTGTGTCTTTTTGAGTCATAGTTTTCTCTGGTCTGATGTGTCTTAAGACCTACCTTACAAGTTAGAATTTTCTACATTTTGCACATTCGTGGAGTTTCTCCTCAGTATGAATCCTCTGATGTATAGTAATTTCTATTTTACTTCTGAAGGCTCTTCCATGCTTTATATTCATGTGGCTTTTTACCAGTATGAATTAGCAATGCTTAATGAGGTGTCCTTTCTGGGAGAAGGCTTTCCAATTTATAGTACATTCATAGGGTTTCTCCTCAGAGTGAATCTTCTGATGTCTGATGAGTGGAGGCTTCAATCTGAAAGCTTTCCCACGTATATTACATTCACAGGGTTTCTCTCGGTTATGAATTATCCGATGCCTGATGAGGGGTCCTTTTAGAGAGAAATATTTCCTACATTTGGTACATTCATAGAGTTTATTTTCAGTCTGAATTGTTCAGTGCTGACAGAGATCTGACTTACATATTTTTCTCCTACAATCAGCACATTTATGGGTTTCTCCCCAATGTGAACTTTCTGGTGTGTCTTGAGATCTGCCTTACCAGAAAAGCCCTTTTCATGTTCTGTACATTCACTGGCTTTTTCTCCCATATTTATCTCTCTAGTGTATAATCAGTGTCTTACTTTTGAAGACCTTCTCACATTTTTTTGCTGTCATAAGGTTTTTCACCAGTATGAATTAACTGATGTCTTAAGATGAATTTCTGTCAGACCCACACCACAGTAGCAACATGAGCTGCAGCAGTAGACTGCCAAATCCTTAACCCACTGAGACACAAAAGAACTCCCAAGGCTTTCAGACAGTTAGAATACTTCTACCCTTTTAATTGAGCATAATTTCTTTCATTAAAAAAAATTTCTTAGGGCCACACTGTGGCAAATGGGAGTTCCTGGGCTAGGGGTCGAATTGGAGCTGCAGCTGTGTAACAAAACACCTCAAAACTCAGTGGCTTAGCAGAACCATCCTTCATTTTCATTCTAATGTCTGTAGGTTGGCTGGTGTCAGCTGTGGCAACACCAGATCCTAATAAGAAAGGTCAGGGATCAAACCCGCATCCTCATGGATATCAGTCAGGTTCTTAACCCAATGAACCACAGCGAGAACTCCTAATTGAGTGTAATTTCTCTGATGAATGCGAAGTTCTGATTTACCACCTCTAAGATGACTTCAGAGTTTGCCTTGATTTGCCAAAATTTGCCAGTCTTCTAAAATGGAGCAAAGCAAGGCATCCCTTGTGAATCAATCCAACATCTCAAAGGGGAGAAATATTCTTCAGAAACTCCCACTTTGGTGGTTTTAAGTCTAAATTCTTCACCTGAAAAGACAAGAAAGTAAAATCAGCCCAAGAAGACCTATAAAATCAGACAGAAACCGGAGTTCCTGCCTTGGCTCAGCAGTAACTTACAAAGTAAGTATTCCTCATGGATGACTAGTACCCATAAGGACACAGGTTTGATCCTGGTCCTCCCTCAGTGGGTAAAGGATCTGGCATTGCCATGAGCTGTGGTGTGCGCTGGCAGCTGCAGCTCTGATTCAGCCCCTGGCCTGGGAACTTCCATATGCTGCTTTATGGCCTTAAAAAAAAAAAAGGAAGTTCCCATTGTGGCGCAGTGGTTAATAAATCCGATGATTAGGAACCATGAGGTTGTGGGTTCGATCCCTGGCCTTGCTCAGTGGGTTAATGATCCTGCGTTGCTGTGGCTGTGGCAAAGGCCAGCGGCTACAGCTCCTGTTAGACCCCCTAGCCTGGGAATCTCCATATGCCGCGGGTGCAGCCCTAAAATGACAAAAGGAAAAAAAAAATGGAAAAGAAAAAAGAGACAAATACCAAGCTATGCAGCCTACACTTAGATTTGTTACTCTTTAGTTGTTGATCTGGCTCTTGGCACATAGTTGGTGCTTGATAAGCAATTGTGAAAAACACAAGCATCTTATCCTGTTATAGCTCCTGTTCTTTGAATCTGTATTGATCATTATTTCCTTCCCCTGTTTCCTCATCCCTAGATACTTCTTGTGTTGCCTCTGAAACCCCATTTTCCTTTGACTCAAATAGTAAATCTTGACACTTAAGGCTTCTATTTACTGTTTATTATAAACTTGGGCTTTTCTCAAATTTTATTCTCATTTCCTCAAAACAAACAAATCAACCAATAATAAACTCACTAGACTGTGCTGCCACAATGTTTAAATTACGTATGTAATTCCTATGCTCAAAGCCCATTCATGACACTCTTAGGCCAACAGATCCAATTATCTCTAGTATTTCACTAATACCCACAAGTATATTCTGTTCCAATAGGATCAGAATATTTATTCTGTACAAAGTAAGATTTATTGCAAGTTTTTGTGTTTATACATGCCCCTCTCTACCACTTAACTTGCTTTTCTTCTTCCTCCCTAGTTGTTCAAAATGTATGTGTGTGAGGGTGTGTGTATCTGGGAGAAACTAGTGTACCATGCTCTGAAATAATACTTCCGCCCAAACTCCTCATACTGCCTTCATAGGTCTCTTTCCATGAACTCCTAACATAGTCACAATAACACGGCTCCAGTCTGCACCGAATGCCCTCTAGAACTCATGCACAACCGTGGCTACACAATCTACCTCCTCCATCCTGTGGATTCCCTTACTCATATTATTTGCTGAATCTTGCTACTTATAACTAACTCTGTGTCATGCGATGGGATCTTTCACTAGGGAACTTAATGAGCTTTTGGGCCCAAGCAACATTTCTGTAATTAACTCTTTGTGTGTGTGTGTGTGTGTGTGTGTGTGTGTGTGTGATTTTTAGGACCACACCTGCAACATATGGAAGTTCCCAGGCTAGTGGTCAAATCAGAGCTACAGCTGATGGCCTACGCCACAGCCACAGCAATGCTGGATCTGAGCTGCGTCTGTGACCTACACCACAGCTCATGGCAACGCCAGATCCTTAACCCACTGAGTGAGGCCAGGGATCAAACCCGTAACCTCATGGTTCCTAGTCAGATTTGTTTCCGCTGAGCCGTGACGTGAACTCCTATGTTAATATTTTAAATGTTTGTTAGAATTCTCCCATGAAGACATATGGGCCTGAAGATTTCATTTTCAGATGTTTAAATTTTAACTTCAGTTACAGGGCTACTCATATCTATTTCATGCTGTGCTTTTGTTGGAGTTCTGCTTTTTGAGGAATTGTTGCATTTTTTTCTCAGTTGTCAAATTTATGTGTGTAGATTTGATTTGGTATTCTTTTTATTCCTTTGATGTCTGTAGGGTCTACACCGGTATCTTATATTTCAGTCCTGTTTTTGGTAGTTTATGTCTCTAGAGACTTGTCAATTTTTTCACCCTTTCCATAGAACTAGCTTATTGTTTTGTTTCCTCTTTTTTCTATTTCATTATTTTCTGCTCATTATTATTTCCTTCCTTCTTGCTTTTATTTTGCTCTTCCTCCTCTAGTTTATTGATGTGGGGACTTAGGTTATTGATTTTAGAATTTTCTTCTTTTCTGATGCAAACATTTAGGGATATAAAACTTTCTCTCACCATTACTTAGCCTGCAACCTACAGAGTTTGATGTTTTGCTTCCATTTTCATTCATGTTGAGATATATATATACACACACACACACACACACACACACCTATATATGTATACTTTTTTTTTTTTTTCTTTTTAGGAACATCCAGGGCATATGGAAGTTCCCAGGCGAGGAGTCTAATTGGAGCTACAGCTGCTGGCCTACACCACAGCTCAGGGCAATGCCAGATCCTTAACCCACTGAGTGAGGCCAGGGATTGAACCTGCATCCTCATGGATCCTAGTCAGGTTCGTTAACCGCTGAGCTACGAAGGGAACTCCCATTTTGATATATTTTTAAAATTTCCTTGGGACGCCTCTTTTGACCCATGGATTATTTAGAATTGTGTTGTTTAACTTACAAGTATTAATTTCCTGTTATCTTTCTGTTACTGATTTCCAGTTTGATTCCATTTTGTCCAGAGAACATACCCTTCATAGAGAAATTCTTTGCTTATTGAGGTGTAGGGAAGTCATTTTGGCTTATACATGATTCAAAAGCCTGAACTTTGTGTGAACTAAAACAGCCTGACTCAGGGCCTGTCAAATACACACAGCGCATCTGCTTTAACCATTAAGGTAAAGAATGTGTGTTTCAGGAGTTCCTGTCATGCCTCAGTGGAAATGAATCTGACTAGCATCTATGAGGATGAAAGGTCGCTCCCTCACCTTGCTCAGTAGGTTAGGGATCCAGCATTGCCATGAGCTGTGGTGTAGGTCGCAGACTCGGCTCGGATTTGGTGTTGCTGTGGCTGTGGTGTAGGCCAGCAGCTATAGCTACAATTCATCCCCTGGCCTGGGAACCTCCATATGCCATGGGTGCAGCCCCCCAAAAATAAAAGACTAAATAAATAAATAAATAAATAAATAAAGAATGTCTGTTTCAAAGATAAGGATAAATAATTCTCTTCCTATAAAATCCAGTGTTATTACTTCTTCAGAGATAAGGTTCCCTTCCTAGACTCCAAGGTCCTCCTCTCTCACTGTATATGTACTAAATCTGTCTTCTGGGGAAAAAAGATTTTTTTTTTTATTTTGCCTCAGCCACAGCATGTGGAAGTTTTCCGACCAGGTACTGAACCTGTGCCACAGCGGTGACCCAAGTCACTGCAGTGACAATGCCAGCTCTTTAACCTGTTGTGCCACAGGAGAACTCCTGTCTTCTGAAATCTTGAAGGAATATACCCCTGTCATGTTTGATGTATATTCTTTGTTGTGATGTTATGCTAAACATCATGCGTCAGTGGAGTGGTTCCTCAGAGCTGTCTGACAACTCTCTCCCTGTTTGCAGTTTTCAGTTTGGCTCAAATAAAACTCTTACATTCTTTTTTTTTTTTTTTTGTCTTTTTGCCTTTTCTAGGGCTGCACTCGAGGCATATGGAGGTTCCCAGGCTAGGGGTCGAATCAGAGCTGTAGCTGCAAGCCTTCGCCACAGCCACAGCAACACCAGATCCTTAACCCACTGAGTGATGCCAGGGATCGAACCCGCAACCCCATGGTTCCTAGTCGGATTTGTTAACCACTGAGCCAGGAGCGGAACTCATTACATTCTTATCATTGATAATTTACTGATTATTTCCATCAAAAATCTGTAAGATTTCACCGCAATTAAATTTATGAGTTTGTGTTATGGCCCAGGTTATGGTATCTCTTGGTAAAGGCTCCATAAGGGCTGAAATAGAATGTTTTATTGTGCTGCCTGAGAGCAAAGTCTTTAATAATTGCAGATTCAGTATTAATATTTGACGGTGTTTCGAATCTACTGGAGTACCGGAAAAGCCAGGGGCTGCTTGGGGTGACCAGCTCTGGTTGTTTCTGGCTTACTTCCGGGATACCTGTCTCCGCTCCCCCTTTCTGCCTTACACACTCTTAACTACACAAATCTACATCACTTCAACATGGCCGCCCACAGGCCTGGGTGACTCCATGGGCGCCGCCATATTGGCTCCGAGTCTAACCCATTTAGAGTGGGGCGGAGTTGATTAAGGCGCCATGTTGAGTGCTGGCAATTTTCAGCGCTGAAGCCACTGCTGAGCAGGCGCACACCGGGGCGGTGCCTGAAGACTACCGCCAAGGACAGGGAGGGATCCAGAGAGAGGAAGTGGGTACCGTTGTAGTTTTTCTAATTAAATGACTGCTGTCCTTAAAGAGCGTGGGTGAGGGGTTGGTGAACGCCGAGAGCGTCGAGGGTGGGCGTGGTTGCTGAGGGAAGGAAGAGGCAGGCGTCTGTGATGTCCGTGATGAACAATCGGATCAGTGATGGAGGCGGTCAGTAGATGGAAGAGTGGGGGATCGACGTGGTTGTGACGGTGGCGGCTTCCCGGAGGACTGAGAGAGAACGTGGGGTCTCTAATGGTGGATTCGCGGAGGCAGGGGGTGGGCGTGCTGGGGTCTGTGATGGTGGATTCCCACGCGAAGTGATGATGGGGTCTGTAGGATTTTTGATGTTGGATGCGTGAGCGGATTCCTGGATTCTGGGGGTTCCATGCGCGGGGTGGGGGGTAAACTGTGGGGCCTGAGTAATAAAGGCCCTCAGGAGGCACCGCTGGGCTGAAGCATGGTTTTCACCTTAGTCTTACACTTTATCCAAACAAAGAAAGTACATCAGTCAGGCCGGGGTATACTCCTTTAAAATTTCAAATGTGACAGATTTAGTACATGTACAGCCGGGCCCTGGTGTCTGGGAAGGGAACCTTATCTTCAAGGGAGTGTTAACACTGGATGCCATCGGAAGGGAATTATTTATTCTTATCTTTTAAATAGGTTTCTTTACCTTTAATGGTTAAAGCAGATGTGTCCTGTGTGTTTACAGGCTATTTCAGTTCACAGAGTTCAGGCTGAACCGTGTATAAGCCAAAATGACCTCCCTATACCTCAGTATGTGAAATTTTTCTTTATTATTCTCATGGCACATTTTTCTAGAGATTTGAAAGATATATGGCGGAGTTCCTGTCGTGGCTTAGCAGAAGCAAATGTGACTAGTATCCATGAAGACACCAGTTCCATCCCTGGCCTCGCTCAGTGGGTTAAGGATCCAGCGTTTTGGGGAGCTGTGGTGTAGGTTGCAGATGCAGCTTCGATCTGGTGTTGCTGTGGCTTAGGCCAACGGATACAGCTCGGGTTCGACCTCTAGCCTGGGAACCTCCATATGATGCAGGTGCAGCCCTAAAAAGACAAAATAATAAAATAAAATAAAAGATATATTTCCATCAGTTTACATATACATATCAGTTTACCTAATTTTGATCCGTCCATATCCAGATTAGTAACTATTTTGTCATTCCTAATATTTATGTACCATTTTTCCTTGCCTTTTTTATTACAGGCATCTCAAGGTTTATTTTACTGGCCATTTTGAAATGCCAATTGTGTTTATACTCTACTATTTTTATATTAATTTTATCTTTTTAGATACTTTCTCTTTTTTCTTCATTTGGTGTAAATTGTCATTGTTACCCTATTTTCCCAGTTTTATACTGGATACATTTAGGAGTATAAAGTTTCTTTCAAATACATATTTATCTTTGAAATGTATAATTTCAGTTTTATGTTCCACCGTGACCCTTTTTTTTTTTAATTTTTGCATTATAGTTGGTTTACAGATTGCTATCAAATTTTCCAACTGCACCGCGTGGTGACCCGGTGACATGTCCGTGACCCTTAATTATTCAAGTTTTTTCATTCCCAAATTATGAGTATTTTAATTGTTTTAAATTTGATTGTATTGTCATAAACTGTGGCCTGCAAAGTGTCAACTTTTCAAAATTTGTCAAGATTTCCTTTGAAGACAAGTTACAGAAGTTACATTGAATTTTGTTCAATGGATGTAAGAGAAAGTGTATTTTCTGTTTGTGTGGTACAAACTTCTCTTTATGTATATTAAATATAGCCTGTTGGTATTTTTCAAGTCTTTCTTCTTTCCTATTTTTATCTACTTGATTCATCCTTTTCTGAAAGAGATAACAATAATCTCTCACTAATAGTTCACTTTGTGGTTCTTTGTGCTTTTTTGCTAGTGTTATTTGTGTGTGTTTGGGGGAAAGGCATACATCCACCTAATGGTTAATAGATTTGATATCATTTTTTTAATTCATTTGATGATATTACTGTAGGATCCCTCTTTCCAACAAGAAGCAATTTGAGCCTTGACTTTCACTTTGATATTTATATTGCTGTCCCTGCTTTCACTTTTGTTTCATTTGGATGATTTATCTTTTCCTAGGGCTTTATTTGTATTTGTTTCATTGTTTAGGTTAACTACTTGTAATAGATACATTTTGGTATTTTCAAAACTAAACTGTAGGAGTTCCGGTATTGGTGCAGGCGAAACGAATTCGACTAGGAACCATGAGGTTTCGGGTTCTAATCCCTGGCCTCGCTCAGTGGATTAAGGATCCAGCGTTGCTGTGAGCTGTGGTGTAGGTTGCAGATGTGGCTCGGATCTGGCGTTGCTATGGCTCTGGCATAGGCTGGCGGCTACAGCTCCGATTAAATTCCTAGCCTGGGAACATCCATATGCTGCAAGTGCAGCCCTAAAATGACAAAAAGACATAAGCAAACAAACAAACAAAACTAACCTGTAACCTAGTTTCTGTTTGTCAATAGGATAATTTTACCTTTCCAGTATAGTGTAATAATGATTTACCTGATTTTATACTTGCTGTTTTAATGTTTACAATTTAACTCATTATTCTCTGCTTTTTTTCTTTTTCATAGTTTTATTGGATTGACGGAATTTCTGTTCATTGTTTACATTCAACATCCCAGATAACTTCTGTCTTTACCTGAGATAGTTAAAAATGTTTTGTCATAGGATAGTATTCCCTTTAATGGCCTCCTACATCATCATCATTGCCCTTTTTAATAATTATATCTCTCTTGTAAAAATTAGTGCTGAACAGTATTTTTCTGTTTGATATTTTTTATCTGATCCATTTTACAAGTTTCTGGAATACTTTTGTGGGTATTTTCCTCAGATAGTGAAAGAAGATATTCTGCAAGTGCTTTTACTTCTGAAAATGTCTTTCCCTGAGAAGTGGTCTCCTTTAGATACTCCTTCTAGTATCAGTTTAGCTGTCATTACTGCAGATGAGGCATCTTGATTTTCTTAATTCTTTCTCTGTAAATAGTTTTTTTTTCCGTTTGTACTTTAGATTTATATGTACTTTATATTTTATTTTATTTTATTTTATTTTATTTTATTTTATTTTATTTTTTTGCCTTTTTGTCATTTTATGGCCGCGGGTTTTTATGGCTGCACCCGCGGCATGTGGAGGTTCCCAGGCTAGGGGTCTAATCGGAGCTGTGGCCACTGGCCTGCGCCGCAGCCACAGCAACGCAGGATCCGAGCCGCGTCTGCAACCTACACCACAGCTCACGGCAACGCCGGACCGTTAACCCACTGAGCAAGGGCAGGGATCGAACCCGCAACCTCATAGTTCCTAGTCGGATTCGTTAACCACTGCGCCACGACGGGAACTCCTGTACTTTATATTTTAAAATTTATCTTTAAAATTCAAGAATATTCCTAGATTTGTTCATTGATTGAATTCCATACTGTGTCCGTGTTTGTGTGCAAGTTTGTGGGAGAGGGTAATGGTATAGTCCTAGTGAGTGGTATGGATAGTGGGATGTGTCCTTGAATGATTTCTCAGGGCCTGTTGCAGGTGCAGGTGTGTCTGGAATTGGAGTCTTGGGATCACTGATGGAGATGCATGGTAGGTAGTGTAGACAACGAATGTCACCTTCCAGTTCAGTAAACAAAGGATGTTGTGTCCATCAACCCATGAGCCACTGTAGTTGCCCCTGACAGTGCACCCTGAGGGGAGTTCAGGTTGGAGAAAACCAAGATACTGGCTCTAGATAGTTAAGGTGCATATCAGAAGAAGGATTTCAGGAGTTCCCATCGTGGCTTAGCGGAAATGAATCTGACTAGCATCCATGAGGACGCAGGTTCGATCCCTGGCCTTGCGTGGGTTAAGGGTCCAGTGTTGCCATGAGCTGTGGTGTAGCCAGCAGCTATAGCTCCGATTTGACCCCTAGCCTGGGAACCTCCATATGCTACAGGTGTGGCCCTAAAAAGACAAAAAAAAAAAAAAAAAGGAAGAATGATTTCAGTAAGCTCAGATTCTTACATCTTCTCATACAAAAAAATGCTAAATTCATTAACTGGAGATGTCTGAATTTTTTAAAATTAATTTTTGATGTCCCAACTCCCTTTTTTTTTTGGATTTGGTTTTGTTTGTTTATTGTTTTTTGGCGAAAACTCCCGTATATCCTGGCTTCCGCTTCCCTCTTTGGAGCTGAGAGGCTGTATTCTGGGCTTACATCCTTAGTAAGTCCCCTGAATAAAAAATAACTCTCACCTTTCAGGTTGTGCATTTTTTTTTAGACCAATAATAGTATAAAAGTGTGGGAGCCAGTTATTGGTGCATGCGGTATTATGATATAATAAGAAATACATATTTTGGTTTTCCCCACACATAGCTCTTTTTTTTGTTGTTGTTTAGGGCCGCACATGTGACATATGGAGGTTCCCAGGCTAGGGGCCCATCGGAGCTACAGCTGCCAGCCTGCACCACAGCCACAGCAACTCAGGATCTGAGCCACATCTGTGGCCTACACCACAGCTCATGGCAATGCTGGATCCTTAACCCACTGAGTGAGAACAGGGATCAAACCCACAACCTCATGGTTCCTAGTGGAATTCTTTTCTGCTGTGCCACAATGGGAACTCTGGCTTATTTATTTAGTTATTTAATTAGGACCCACGCATAACTTTTGACACTGTGATCATTTCCTGAATAAGAGCTGCAGGGGCATCTTTTGTTCCTGGCTCCTGAAGTAGCTTCAGAAGGATAACAGGGAAATGAGTGTTTTTTTTGTTGTTGTTATAAATAAGTTTCTTTCCTTCCTCCCTTCCTCCCTTCCTCCCTTCTTTCCTTTCTCTTCTTTCCTTCCTTCCTTTTTCCTTCCTTTCCTTTCCTTTCCTTTCCTTTCTTTCATGGGGGGTCTTTTTAGCCCCATACTTGTGGAATATGGGCTTGAATCCCATAGCAATGTGGGATTCAAGCCAAGTCTGTGACTTACACCACAGCTCATGGAAACATTGGATCATAACCCACTGAGCAATGCCAGGGATTGAATCCGTGTCCTCATGGATACTATTAGTTGGGTTCATTACTGCTGAGCCATGATGGGAACTCTGATAATAAGTTTCTTTCAGCCACACCTGAGTTATGTTAATGAAGTGATGTTTGGAAAGCTCCTAAAGAATCACTGAATGGAGGCTGGTTGCTAGAAGAACCACGCAAGTTAGAGTGTTAGGACTTGAAACCCTAAGGTTGAATCGGTCACCAATGGGTACTTATTTAATCCATCTTCTGTACATAGTGAAGCCTCCATAGAAACCCAAAAGGATGGAGTTTGGAGAGTTTCTGGATTGAACACATGGAGATTCTGGGAGTGTGATGTATCCGTTCTGACATATTTTCACAAGTCCATATCTCCTATATGACTGTTTCTGAGTTATATTGTCATCTAATAAGTAAAATCTTTTGAGTTCTGTGAGCTACTCTAGCAAATTAATGGAACCTTCCCAGGAGGGGGTCCTGGGAACCTCTGGTCAGAGGCACAAGTAACAACCTCAACTTGGCGATTGGCATCTGAAGTTGGGGTTGGGACAGTCTTGTAGGACTGAGCTCTTAACCTGTGTGGTCTAATGGTGTCAGAATTAAGTTGTAGGACACCTAGATGATGGTGTAGAATTGCTTGGTGTGAGGATCCTTTCTCCCCAACACACACACACACACACACACACACACACACACACACACACATGCACGCACACTTGGTGGCCTGAATTATTAAGAAGAGAGGAAAATCACACAGGAGGAGTTTTTCCTTTTCATGACGTGAGATTGAATGGTGTAGAGCCAGGACCTTGGGGTAGAGGCGTTGGAGACTCTGTGATCAGGGACTATAGAATGAGTGATTGGGGCCTGTGGGCAGCAGGACATGGGAACCAGTGATTCTGAGGTGTGAGTAATGGCTCCTGGGGTGGAGTCACTGCGCAGCAATGGACAGGGCAAGCAGATTAAGGAATGGCAGTGAGGAATTACGTGCCAGGGTTGGTAATGACTTGAGGGGCTGGTGAAGTCAGGTAATGTTTGATATAGTAATTGCATTCTACGTGGATTACTGCTTTTGTAATCATAGGAGTAGGTAATATTTAATGAGTGCTTATGTGCCTTGCATGGACTGAGAGCTTTTCAAGTATCATGAGATTGGTTTGTTTATCTCTTTTAAGTACAAAGATGAGGAAACTGAGTAGTTCTCTTGTGGTACAGGGGGTTAATGATTGACCTGGCATTATCACTGCAGCAGCTCAGGTTGCTGTTGTGGCATTGGTTCAATCCCTGGCCCAGGAAATTTCCACAGGCCACCATGCAGCCAATAGATTTTATAGACAAATAGACAGATCGGTAGATAAAGACTGAAGTTAAGTTCTTCAGATTGTCACAGCTTGAAGGTGGAAGATCTGGAAGTCAGACATATGTTGATTTGGCCCCACACCTCATATATTTCCCCCGTGTCATTCTGTTCCACAGTTTGATGCACTCTTGGGAGCAGGCCTGAGAGGCTGTCACTGAGTGGCACTCTTTCTGCCAGGATCCCTCTGTGTGTCCACTGCGCCCTAATGATTCAGACCACTTAGTTGAGCTGTCAGGGTCTTTTTTTCAGACTCTAGCTGATTTTGGCCTAATAATCGCTGGCAGTCTTTGAACGTTCACTCAGCTTAGGGCTCCTGGGAAGACTGGAGTTCTAAGACAATACAGCGGTGAGGCCCGTTGTCAGTGTGCCAGCCAGGGATAACTTTTCTCGGAGACCCCATATCCAGTTTAAACCCCAGCTCTGTAGGATTGTGACAGTTCCTGTGAGGGAGGAGGGGGAAGCCCAGAAGCAGGGGTTTTCTTAGAGCTGAATTTGCTAAAATAACACATGTTCCTTTTCAGTGTGAATAGACCATGGCTGGTGTCTTATACTCCAAGGCTGTTCCCTTTCACGAGAGAGGTTTACTTTTTAAAGTTTTTAATAGAAAATTTCAACCATACACAAAATCTGAGAAAATATGACAGACCTCCAAATGCCCTCATCACCCAGTCTCAGTAATTATCAACTATTTGCCAGTGTTGTTTCACCTGTTTCTTCTCACCTGCTCTGTTTTAGCTAGTTTTTTTTCTTTTTTCTTTCTTTTTAGGGCCAGAGGTATGGCATATGGAAGTTCCCAGGCTAGGGTTGAATTGGAGCTACAGCTGCCAGCCTGCATCACAGCCACGGTAACATGGGATCCTAGTCACGTCTAAGACCTACACCACAGCTCACGGCAACGCCGGATCTTTGACCCACTGAGCTAGGCCACATCCTCATTGATATTAGTCTGATTCATTTCTGCTGTGCAACAATGGGAACTCCCTAAAATTTTTTTTTTTTGCCTTTTGTTTTAGGGCCACATCTGCGGCATGTGGGGGTTCCCAGGCTAGGGGTTTAATCATAGCTGTAGCCGCCGGCCTACATCACAGCTACAGCAACGCCAGATCTGAGCCATGTCTGCAACCTACACCACAGCTCACGGCCATGCCGGATCCTTAACCCACTGAGCAAGGCCAGGGATCAAACCCGCAGCCTCATGTTTCCTAGTCGGATTCGTATCTGCTGAGCCACAATGGGAACTCCTAGAATTTTTTTTTTTATTGGTTGTACATGTGGCATAAGGAAGAATCTGAGCTGCAATTGCAACTCACACCACAGCTACAACAATGCCAGATACTTTAACCCAGTGCACTGGGCCCAGGATTGAACCCAAGCCTCTGTAGAGATCTGAGCCGTTGCAGTTGGAGTCCTAACCCACTGTGCCACGGTGAGAACTCCCTTAGCTAGAATACTTTAAAACGAATCTTGGCTTCCGTGTCATTTTACCCACAAATACCAGTCCAACTGATGTGGACATTCCCATCCCCCGCATAACCACCAGGCCATTACCCATCTAACGAAAGTTACTGTAGTTCCCTAACATCATCTGATACTCAATCTATTGTTAGAGTTCTCTGATTATTGTAGATGAAGAAACTTGTCACCTGCCATATCAGTAAACAAAGGATGTTGCAAGCCAACAAGAGCCATTGCACCTGAGGGGATTCAGGTTGGAGAAAACCAGGCTACTGGCCTTAGTTAAGGTGCATATCAAAGAAATGATTTCAGTGAGCCCAGACTCTTGCATCTTCCCATTCGTAGAAAAGTACAAAATTCATTAACTTAAGATGTTTGAATTTTACTTAATTGATAGTAATCTTGGAATTCCCATTGTGGCTCACAGACATAATGTCCGTGAAGATACGGTTCCGATTCCTCGCCTCACTCAGTGGGTTAAGGATTCAATGTTGCTGCGAGCTGCGGTGTAGGTTGCAGATGCAGCTTGGATCTGGTGTTGCTGTGGCTGTGGTGTAAGCCTGCAGCTGCAGCTCCAGTTCAGCCTCTAGCCTGGGAACTTCCATATGCCACAGGAGTGGCTGTTAAAAAAAAGAGAAAAGTAATCTTTGGATGGTCCTGGGTTTTTTAGTGCAAAAATTCCTATATATCCTGATTCCTTCCTTGGTTCTTCGGAGCAGCTTCTCAGAGTTTAAGTCCTCGGCAAATCTGCCTCCCAAGTAAAACATAATTCTCACCTTTTAGGTTGTGCATTTTTTTCAGTCAGCATTATCTAAAAGAGACTTTTCAAAAGTTTTTCCTATGAAAATACAAATGTGGAGAAAGGCTTATAAAGAACCTCTGCCTAGGAGTTCTTTTATGGCTCAGTGTTTTAAGGATCTGGCATTGAGACTGCAGCTGCTTGGGTCACTGCTGTGGCACGAGCTCAGTCCCTGGCTTGGGAACTTCTGCATGCTGCAGGTGTGGCCAAAAAAAGAAAAAAAAGAACCAGTTTCCACAATTATCAACTCATACTCAGCTATCCCTTCCTCAAACATGTTTCTCTTTCGCTGGATTATTTTGAAGCAGCTCTAAAAGATTGTGTCGTTTTTACCCATACATATTTCAGTTTATAAAATTATTGTAATAAAAGAAGCCACAGTGCTTTTATCACACCTTAAAAACTATAATACTTTTAAAAATATAATTTTATGACCATTTTATGTGGATTAGATTGTTGGGATTTAGAGGCTTGATCAGATTCAGATTCTTTTTCTGTTTTGGGGGGAAACTACTTCCCAGATGTTAATGTCAGGAGGCACATAATGTTTGGTTACCTGTTTTTGTGATGTGAGCAGCCATTGATGATTGTTTCTTAGATCTGTATTTCATTAGGGGTGCAAATGAACATTTGCACTTCTACGGTTCCTCACTTTGTTGACTAAAAAAAAAATGAACAGTTGTGAGTTAAGTTTTATTTGGGGCAAAATGAAGGCTATAGCCTGAGAGACATCATCTCAGATGGCTCTGAGGAACTCCTCTGAAGAGTTAAGGAAGGAATTAATGATTTCAATACTGCAGTAAAGCACACATTTTGGCAAAGGAGTACTGCTAGTTACAAGGAGCAATTGTCTCTGTTAATGATTTTTTAGTGCTTTTCTAAAGATGAGGAGATGAGAGAATTTGGGCTCATAAGATCTGAAAATATCTGACTGTCTGGTCTGTTCTGCCAGTTTTTCCCAATGCCTCATTCCTGATCTCCATCCTGAACTCTTTTCAGGATGTATTGAAGGTCAGCAGCTGCAGTAGTTTGTGGCTTAATCTTTGTAGAGGCAGATGGCAAGTGCCAATTTTTATTTGGCAACTTGTAGCTGGAATAATTATAGAAAGAAGAAGAAATTATTTTGTGAACTGTTTGGTTACCCTAAGGTCCAGCTGTATAGGAAAGGCAGTAGAAATTCTTAACTCTCTTGCTTTTTTAAAACAAACAAGTAATGGTTTGATTCCACTACACTTTGCAAAGGTGCTAGAAATATTCTCTCTCTTGATCTGGACGGCAGATGCACAGGTGTAAAAAATAGGGAAAAATGCTGAATACCTAATACTCATGTACTTTATGTAAGTTATACCACATACACAAAAATTCACAAATAAGTAACCAAAATATTGTTTATATTAGAAAAGTGTATTTAATAGGAATACTGCTAATATAGGAGTTAGAAGCAAAAATAAATTTTAAAAATCCATCATGGAGTTCCCACTGTGGTGCAATGGATTAAGAATCTGACTGCAGTGGCTTGGGTCACTGTGGAGGTGCAGGTTCATTCCCCAGCCTGGTGCAGTGGGTTAAAGGATCCAGCGTTGCTGTACCTGTGGTATAGGTCACAGTTGCAGCTCGGATTTAATCCTTGGCCCTGAACTTCCATATGCTGCAGGTGTGGCCATTAAAAAAAAAAATGTCGGAGTTCCCGTCGTGGCGCAGTGGTTAACGAATCTGACTAGGAACCATGAGGTTGCGGGTTCGATCCCTGCCCTTGCTCAGTGGGTTAACGATCCGGCGTTGCCGTGAGCTGTGGTGTAGGTTGCAGACGCGGCTCGGATCCTGCGTTGCTGTGGCTGCGGCGCAGGCCAGTGGCCACAGCTCCGATTAGACCCCTAGC
>PVHT021183646.1:16444919-16473395 GCA_004024745.2 Catagonus wagneri
ATCAGCATTCAGATGATGATTTGTCCAACTTGTTTTATATTTAGATGCGTTTTTTGATGTATTTGTCGGAGAGGGTGAGCGCGACCTCTTACTCCTCCGCCATCTTGCCGCAGTCTCCTCACAAAATCCATTTTTAGTTTTTGGGTAGAGGCTTGGATTTAGCCTGAGTGCCATAGTTTTCTGACCTTTGTTTAGGGCATTGCCAGCTTTGTTGACCTGGTTGATGCAAGCCTGTAATATAGTTAGTGGGAAGAGAAGAGGGTTGTGGGAGCCAGACCCACTTCCTTAAGACATTGGCCTTATTGCAGCAGGTATAATTTTTACTCCCACTTGGTTGGTGGTAACTGAGTTACTTGGCTTTACCCAATGAAAAATAAGGCTGCACAGACCTATTGTTTTGCGGCGGCCACATGTTTGGCAACAAGCTAATGTTGCTGAAGGAAGAGGATAGATTTTGATAGGCAACTTTCAGTCTCTGCTTCAGATTATTGGCTCTTTCTGCTGTTATATGTTTCCTGTTAGGTGCATGTATCTATATCTCAAACCAGCCATAAAGAACTGAATCATTGTCATGTATTTACTGTTTGTAATGGTAAAGCTAATTCAGGATGACTGAGGCTAGTTTCATAAATAAATTGGTAGTTGGGACACAGTGGTTAGTAGGGAAAGGAGCAGGGAGATGAGTGAGGATTTACAGATGAAAGATAATAAGAAGCTGGACTCAGAAATACTCCTTTTTGCCACATAGTTTTTCACTGTTCTTCTGACACCTTATGTAGTTCTGACACCAGCTACATTTGTAGAGCTAGTATACTTCAGTTGAATCTCATCCTCCCCATTAACTAAAGGTTTGATTTGGGCAAATTACTTAACGCTTTTGTGGCTCAGTTTCCTCATCTGTAAAATAGGAACAGTAATAATACCAATGTCAAAGCGTTGTGATGATGTTTAAATGAATTAATATAGAACTTAGAAGAACACAACACATCTAAATGCTATTGTTTATTGTACAGTAAATGGAATATAAGTGCTCATTTATTGTATGCTATTACTTATAGATTTTAACACATTTATATTTTAGATATTTATCTATATTTTTTTATTATAATTATATAGAACTGCTCCCATTTCTCTGCGTTTACCCTGAATCCACTCTGCATATTATCCCTTCTATTTTATATTAACTGTTCTTTGTGTATTTTCTTTTTTCCTTTTTAGATCAAGTTATTGGTTTTGAAACATCACAACAGGGAAAGTCTGAAGAAGATTTAATCCGGTTTGAGAGAATTAATCTCTTCACAAGAGATGACCTATATTCTATTTTAGAGGAATTGTGGCAAGATGATAAACAGACAGGGAGATGTGAAGAAAACCAGAACAGACATTTAAATCATGTCACCTTTGTCAATACGGATACACTAGTTAATGAGAAGGACTATGAATATAATAAGGACATTGGAAAAATATTTCATGTAAACACATACCTTGTTCCTTCAAGAAAAAGACTCTGTGACTCATTTCAAAAGAGTTTGAAGACTATTGTAAGCTTATGTAATTATAATAGAAATAATACAACAGAAAATTTTGATAAGTTTATTGGATATGATAATATTTTCACTCATGTGAATCCTCACACACAAACTCATGCTTCTGAATATAATCAAAACAAAAAACTTCTGAGTCATAAGCAAGCTCTTAGTCAACATCAAAAAATTCATACCGGGGGGAACCTCTGTTTGTTTTCTGATTGTGGAAAACTTTTTACCCATAAGTCACACCTTTTTGCACATCAAAGGATTTATACTGGAGAGAAACATGAGGGCAGCAAATGTGAGACAATCTTCACTGATAAGCTCCAACTTGTTGTACCTCCAAAGGTTTATACAGAAGAGAAACACTCCGTATGTACTGAATATGGGAAGGATTTTTCCCTCAGCTCAAATCATGAGAAAACTCACACTGAGGGGACTGGCTATAAATGTAGTGCACATGAGAAAGCCTTTCTTCAGAAGTCAGATCTGTTCCAACACCAGAGAATTCATACTGGAGGGAAAAAACCCTGTGATTACAATGAATGTGAGAAAAAAGTCTCTCAGAATTCAAACCTCAGTGTACATAAAAAAGTTCATGCTGGAGAGAAACACTTTGAATGTACTGAATGTGGAAAATCTTTCACGAGGAAGTCAACACTAAGTATGCATCAGAAAATTCACACAGGAGAAAAACCTTATGTATGTACTGAATGTGGGAAAGCCTTCATCCGAAAGTCACATTTTATTACACATGAGAGAATTCATACTGGAGAGAAACCTTATGCATGTAGTGACTGTGGAAAGTCCTTTATAAAGAAATCACAACTCCATGTGCATCAGCGAATTCACACAGGAGAGAATCCCTTTATATGTACTGAATGTGGGAAAGTCTTCACCCACAAGACAAATCTCATTATACACCAGAAAATCCATACTGGTGAGAGACCCTATATATGTACTGAATGTGGGAAGGCCTTTACTGACAGGTCAAATCTCATTAAACACCAAAAAATTCATACTGGAGAGAAACCCTATAAATGCAGTGACTGTGGAAAATCATTCACCTGGAAGTCACGGCTCAGGATACATCAGAAATGTCATACTGGAGAGAGACATTATGAATGCAGTGAATGTGGGAAAGCATTTATTCAGAAGTCAACACTGAGTATGCACCAGAGAATTCATAGAGGAGAAAAACCCTATGTTTGCACTGAATGTGGGAAGGCCTTCTTCCACAAGTCACATTTTATTACACACGAGAGAATTCATACCGGAGAGAAACCCTATGAATGCAGTGATTGTGGGAAATCTTTTACTAAGAAATCACAACTTCATGTTCATCAGCAAATTCACACAGGAGAGAAACCCTACAGATGTGCTGAATGTGGAAAGGCTTTCACTGACAGATCAAATCTTTTTACACACCAGAAAATTCATTCTGGCGAGAAACCCTATAAATGTAGTGACTGTGGAAAAGCCTTCACTCGGAAGTCAGGCCTCCATATACATCAGCAGTCTCATACTGGTGAAAGACATTATGAGTGCAGTGAATGTGGGAAAGCATTTGCAAGAAAGTCAACACTAATTATGCATCAGAGAATTCACACAGGTGAGAAACCTTATATTTGTACTGAATGTGGGAAGTCCTTCATCCAGAAGTCACACTTAAATCGACATCGAAGAATTCATACGGGAGAGAAACCCTATGAATGTAGTGACTGTGGGAAGGCCTTTATTAAGAAGTCACAACTCCATGAACATCGTCGAATTCACACAGGAGAGAAACCATATATGTGTACTGAATGTGGAAAGGCCTTCACTATCAGATCAAATCTTATCAAACACCAGAAAATTCATACTAAAGGGAAACCCTATAAATGCAGTGACTTTAGGAAAGCCCTCAACTGAAAGCCACAACTCAGTATACATCAGAAATCCAATACTGGGGAAGTGGAGTGTCCAATGCCACAATCATGGCGTGGGGATACAAAGTTGTGAGAAGCTATAGCTTAACTAAGAAACAAGAGGTAACCAAAGTCAGCTTTCCTTTATGTAGTAAGAAGTATGATTATCTGGATCTCATAGCTGATTCCAGTTTTACACACATGGGGAGACAATTGGAGAAAGTGTTTAAGCAGTGAGTAATGGCCATGTTTGGTTACTCAACTGATACTGAGATTGTCCAGCCCCTGCAAATAATAGTACATACACAAGGAGGTGATTTGGTGATCTTTTTTGTTTCACATTTTGGAGAGCCAGTTTTATAAATGCAGGGCTGTTGAATTTTCCATGCCTAGTGGCAAAAATATTCTATATTGACCAAAGGAATTTTTTAATGAATAGATTTCTAAGAAAAATTTTCATTGTCCAGGCACCCTAAGGACACTGAAATCAAGGCAATGGTATAGGCAATTTGGGTCTATACTGAAGAGAAGCTAGATGTTTTTGTGAAAATTGACATAAAAGACATCAAGAAGAATGCTACTTTTTTCCTTTTCTTTGAGAAGCCAGTATTATTTACTGTTTATAATATCTATTAATGTGTGGAAATTTAGATTCATAAATTTTAAATTTACAACTTGACTTTGAGATTGGCAAGTCACAACCATAGACTTGCCTTAATACTCACAGTCATCTTAAGGTAACCAATATGTTCCCCTGTTTACTAATTCTCTGCTGTGGCAGCAGGTAACTCATGCCCAAGAGGTATAAAGTTATCCCAGCCTGTATCCTAAAAGTGATCAATGATGTAAGCAGCAGTCCTGTAGAGTGTCACACTAGGAATGGCCCTGAGATCATGGAACTTAGCCAGTAGTTACAGATTTAGCACTCTGGATTCTCAGCCTTTTGCACAGAAACCTCTTCTTTTTACTGATATCTGTTTGAAAAAGAGACAAGTTAAATATATTTATATATATTTGCTTTTTAGGGGCCCACTTGCAGCATATGGAGGTTCCCAGGCTAGGGGCTGAATCGGAGCTACAGCTGCCAGGCTACACCACTGCCACAGCAACGCATCTGCGACCTACGTCACAGCCCACCACAACGCTGGATCCTTAATCCCCTGAGCAAGGCCACAGATGAAACCCACAACCTCACGGTTACTAGTTGGATTCGTTTCCACTGTGCCACAATGAGAACTCTGAGAAAATGGGTTTTAAAAACTCTTTCCTTCCAATTTTAATACATTCTCTACGTATTTATTACATGCAAAGTTACTACGAGGCAGTTGTCTTGCATTTGAGCTTGTTTTAGAAAATACAGTTGCATACTTGGAAGAGCACTTCTGTCTCCTCTCAATCTCTACAAATCTTAATTTTTGTTTTCAAATCCTCTATACTCTTAGACTTTTTTTTTTGTTTTTTATTCTATCAGATACGGAAATAAATGTGTTCTACTCTTCCGGAATAATTGTGAATTTATCTCTTAGAGCTACCAAGTTTGTCTTATATAATTTGTTTTTACACATATTCAAATTTGGAATTGTTATATTCTTTCTGGTTAATTGAAACAGTCATTTTGAAATGTCCCTTTTTATCTCTAGTGTTGTTTTTGGCTCAAAATTTACTAAGATATATTAATATAATATGCATACTTCGCTTATTAAAAGCTAATGTAAACTAGTACTCAGACCTCTTTCTGGGTAAGGTGAAGAAAGAACATTAACTTTGTTTATATCCTTCTTGATTTGTATGGTATTGATGTCATCTATTTTTAATTCTGTATGTAGTTAACATGCTCAGTTATAACTTTCAGGGTCAATATTCATTTATATTATTCCACATATTTACCCTTTTTGTTACCTTTTCCTTCTTGTCCTTTAAGTTTCCTTCTAGAATCTTTTTATTTTTTTTCCTGACTGAAGAGCACTTGTTAATATTTCTTTTTGTATATATTTGTTAGTGTCAAATTCTAGTTTTGTTTGTTGGAAAATGTCTTTATTTTGCCATCACTTTTTTTTTTGGCCACTTCCTGCAGCTTGGGAAAGTTTCCAGGCCAGAGATTGAACCTGCGCCACAGCAGTAACGACACCAGATCCTTAACCCATTGAGCCACCAGGGAACTTCTCTGCCTTCATTTTTACAGGATATTTTTATTAAGTGTAGAATTCTATGTTGGCAGGCAGTTGTTTTTTACTAGAATTTTGAGGTCTTTTGTTATAATTTATCTTTCATTGTTTTATTGAAAAGTAGCAATCTAGTTACCTTTGAAGGTAATGTGGTTTTTAAAATTCTTTTTTCTCTTTTAAAATTTATGTCTTTGTCTTAGGCTGTCAACAGTTGGACACTGATAAGCTTCAATACAATATTCCATGTATTTATCCCGCTCAGGGTTTGCAGTGTTTTTTTTTTTAATTCTGTAGCTTAATGGGCTTTTTGTTTTTACACATTTAAGGAAATTTCTAGTTACTATTTATTCAAATTATGCATTTGGTTCATTATCTTCCTCTCCTTCTCTTAGTGTTGGCCCCATTGTTTAGGTCCCCTGTTAACCTTTTTCTGTTGGTTGTTTCTCTTGGGTTTTGGGGATGTCTTGTCTTCCCATATACCTGGTGCCTGTAAATCAGCTGCCTAGGCAGTGTATATTAAAATTTTTTGGCATAATTAGATGGTCTGGACGCTATCTAACATCTTTCAGAGAGGACTTTTCCTTTGCAGCTAGGAGCAAGAGCAATCCTTGATTGCCTTCATCCAATCATGTTTTGAGATAACTTGAAAATGGGCTTCGGTCCCTATGAAGGGTTGCCTGTTTTGTTAATTTTTTTTCCTTTTTCCTTTTTTTTTTTTTTTTTTTTGGCTATGGCATGCAGCAGCTTGATGTAGGATCTTAGTTTCCCAACCAGGGGTTGAACCCAAGCTGCAGCAGTTACAGTGCCAAGTTCTAACCAATAGATCACCATGGAACTCCCCCCCCTTTGCTCTTATTCTTAGGGGCTACCCTCAAGATTTAGGACTTTGGGAGATTTTTCAGGTCCCTCCTTCTTAGAAGGAACTTAATTCTACTATTTGTCCCTTTAATCTCATAAATTTGTCAAAAAACTGTCTTAAGCTTCTCTTGCCCAGTGTTTGCTTTGAATTAGCAAACAGCTCTTTTTAATAACTAGTTGCAGATTCCAGAGGTTAATGTCTTGTCTCTAAACTTATCCCTGCAGTTTTCCACTTCCTTAGTGGCTCTCCAATGCCGTTACCAAAATTAAATGTATTTAATATTTTCTCCCCTCTTTTTTAGTTCTCAGAGGGAATTCTGGTACAGATTACCTACTCTGTCATTAGCAAAAGTTTTCAATTCATGGATATAACCATTCCTCTTTAAGGAATACAGAATCAAAATATATATATTTTGGCCATGCCCATGGCATGTGGAAGTTCCAGGGCCAGGGATCTCGAACCTGAGTCACACCAGTGACCCAAGCCATTGCAGTGATAATGCCAGGTCCTTAACCTACCACGCCACAAGAGAACTCCCCCAACATATTTTTTAAAATTACCCAAACTTTCCAAACCAACCTAAAAATGAAAGTGCTCTGATTTGCAACATTACTCCCAACTTTTGTTGCTAAGAGTTAAGACATTCACTCTTTTGTTAAACACTTTATAAACTTTGATGTGTATGAGAAAATTACTCTTGTGTTGTCAAATTTTATGGTAGCTGCCAAACTTTAGCAAAAGGAGGAGTTTGACTAAGAGACTCTCACTCTTAGATTTCTTCTTTAATAATATGGTTTTTTCATTTGGATAATTAATAGAACATTAAGTTAATAAAATTGGTGTTAAGAGCCCAGGGGTTTGTAAGTAAATGATTCTCAACCTGTTTATTCTCAGGTGCATTTTAAAAAAATACAATTCTACGTTACCAAGCCAAAAAAAAAAAAAAAACAAAGCAAAACAAACAAACAAACAAAAAACGCAAGAGATACTTCACCTTTTGTAAACACACTATCTATCCCTGGGAAGGCTGTTTTATGGGCCTTCATATATCTCAAAGGGCATTTGCGAATTGATTGAGGAATGGGTGATGGAAAATTATCAGTGGAATATGAGAGCTTAATCTTAAATATGCAAACCCCAAGGCCAGTATAAATTGACTGTGGGAAATGTGGGGTATAGACTTGACTAAGGAAAGTGGTATGAGTTAACCATATCTTTTTACAACAGCACTGTAATAGAGTTCATTTGTACTTAGTAAAACTATCTTAAGCCCATTTTACAATATAAATTTTTCTTATTAAAAAATTTTTATTTTCTTTTTAGGACAACACCTGTGGCATATGGAAGTTCCCAGAGCTGCAGCTGCAGGCCTGTGCCACAGCCACAGCAACACCTGGTCCAAGCCACATCTGTGACTTATGCTGCAGCTTGCAGCAACACCAGATCCTTAACCCACTGAGAAAGGCCAATAATTGAACCCACATCCTCATGGACACTATGCAGTGTTCTTAATCCACTGAGCCCCAACAGGAACTCCTATTTTTTTAAAAAAATTTTTTTGGCTCTGCCCACAGCATATGGGCTAGAATCAAACCCACACCATAGGAATGACTCAAGCCACTGCAGTGACAAAGCCAGATCCTTAACCTGCTGCACCATGGGAGAACTCCTATAATGTAAACTTTTTAATAAAAATGCACCTTATGCTATTTTTTCAAAAAGTAATCTCATTCTGTGAATTCAGGAAATGTAAGAAAATAATTCAAACCAATATTTATGCATCACATAATTCATAGAGGGTTCTTTGACTTAATGTGGGTAGGGCTGCATTCATAAATTATACTTCATTATAGAAATTCACTTTGGAGATAAAAACCTGTAAAAGCAGTAACTGGAAATCATGACATCTGGAAGTTATCAGAAAATCTCTGCTAGAGGAAAATAAATGCACTAAATAGGGGAATAGATTTATTCAGAAATCAGTTTTCATTATTTATACATGATTGAAATTGTGTACCTTGAAAGTAAGTCTTCTCACACAAGTCAGAATTGATTATAAATTATTCACACTACAGAGACCCTATGATTATTGTATATTGTAAGTTACATGTAGTTTGTTAAAAAGTCTTTGTCCATGAGTTATACCTTACTGGACATTGAATACATAATTGAGAATAAGTCTTCTAAGAATACATCATTTTCTTAAAAGCCCATAAAATTTACTTTGGGAAGAAACTACGTATTTGATACAATGGAAGAAGTCTTCCTATAGAAGCAAATTATGCAAGAAATGACTCATTTTATTTATTGGTTTAACTTCACATCCACATCTCTAGAATCACTGGGAACAAATAAACTAATCCAATAATCACCTTTCTTTTAATTGAACAAATGTATTTCTTTTGTTACACCCGTGGCATGGCAGAAATCAAACCTGCAATACAGCTGTACCAGGGCCACAGCAGTGACATCCATAATGTGCTCATCTACAAGGGAACTCCCTAAATGTATTTTAACACACACATGTACACACACATAGAGCTGTATAAATGTGACTTTTGTAATATATTTTATCTTGAGTTTTGTACTTTCTCCACTCTTAGCAACTCTAGCATCAATGGTCTGTCAGCAGGTAAGCGATGCTGAAGAATTTCCCACATTTTTCTTTTTACTCATAATCACATACAGGCACTTTAATATGTTATCTGTGCACACATATAAGACAAATCTGTGTTTCCATTGTCTTAAAATGGGATTGTATTATACATACATTTTTGCATATTTTGCATTCAGTCATACTTTTAACCAGCTAAAGAGTCCATGGTTAGGACATGCCATAATTTGTTCAACCACTTTGCCACCCCCATTCACATTTCCTAGTGACAAAATGTCTGAAAACCATCTTGAAGAGGTGGCATAGCACCATGAGCTAGTGGACAGACACAGTCATGCCTTTACCTACAGGAGTTTATTTTTCCCCCTGTAATATACTTCTTAGGAGTGAGAGATGGATTGGATTGTGTTTTCTTATTTAATAGTGGTTGCCAGATTTCCCTGAAATAAGACTAGCATTTCATGTTTTTAACATTAGTATAAAAATGTGTCCTTCCTCCCTATTAAAAATAGATGTTACTCTGACCTTGAGTTTTATTATTTCAGAATGACAACTAGTTTTATTTTAATTTACATATGTTAATATGCCTATTTAAGTATTTCTTGGACAGTTTGCTAGTCTCCAAGTTGCTTTTATAAACCATATATTTTTTCTTTTTGGATTGTCTTATCAATTTTTACCAGCTTTTTATATATGAAAGGTAGTAACTACTTTTAAAAAAACTACTGCTTGTCTCTTGACTTTGTATATTTTCCCATTCATATTTTAATTTTTACATGCTTAAATATGCCCATCGATTCTTTTACATTTTCTGAACTTCTAGTTGTAGTCAAGCTTCACATATTATAAGATTTTTAAGTGTTTGTGGGTTTTTTGGTATGTCTTTTGGGAAAGTGATTCTTTTTCCCCCGTTGGGTATGTGTAGCCGTTTTCACAGCTGTAGACACTGTTGATTGAGCAATTCCAGTACTCCTCTCTTACTATTTACCCCATAAGCATCTTTTGAAGTTGGTAGTGGCCAAATGAACTGACTCAGGCCAGGAGGAGCAAAACTCTAGCAGTTCTTGGAGATCTTCACTTTCTTTAGAAAAGGGACAGACTGCTTTCTTTAGAAAAGGGACTGGCTGCTGTCATTAACTTACCCTTCCTGTCTTGTACATGATGCCTAGGGCAGTGGCAGCATTTTCTCAATCATAGAAGAAAGGCCAAGAGAATCAGAGACATGCCCTGATATGTATTTAATCAACACTAGCATCAGGTTACTTCCAGACTTTTGCTATATGATAAAAATAGATTTATTTTGTATAAACCATTCTATTTTAGGTTTCTCTTGCACCTGAAAGTATGCCTAAATTTATTCAGGCATCAAAATTTATAAAGCAGTCCATCTTTCACTATTAGAAAGTTTTTTCTTTTTTTCTGAATCTGCGGCATATAGAAGTTACAGGACCAGGGATCAAATATACACTGCCGCTGTGAACTATACAGCTGTGGCAATACTGGATCCTTAATCCAGGGATAGAATCCTTACTTCCACAGCAACCAGAGCCACTGCATTCAGATCCCTAACCCACTGTACCACAGCAGGAACTCCCTAAATAAAGATTTTTTTAAAACCTCAGTAAACTAGATTCTCCACAGAATCCTAAGGTAGAGAGATAGCAAAATTAAACAAATGTGTAAAAACAGCCACAGATACTGGGCCAATTAATAGGACCTGAAAGAAATACTACCTAGGGTAAATGATTTCCTAGAAAAACATAGTTGATCAAAATTGAAAAAATTGAAAAAGTCAATGATCATAACAAAATCATAAATATCATTACAGGACAACCTTTTAAAATATACCAGGGAGTTCCCATTATGGCTCAGCAGTAATGAACCTGACTAGTATCCATGAAGACTCAGGTTGAATCCCTACCCTTGCTCAGTGGATTAAAGGATCCAGCATTTGCTGTGAGTTGTGATGTAGGTCACAGACGTGGGTTCACATCCCATGTGGCTGTGGTGTAGACTGGTGGCTACAACTCTGATTAAGTTCCTAGCCTGGGAACTTACATATGCCATGGGTGTGGCCCTAAAAATGAACAAATAAATAAATAGTACCAGGACCATAGGCAAATACTTTCTTAGGATACAAATAAAAAACTATAAAAAGTGATGTTTGATTTATCAAAATTAAAAACTTGTCCTTTGAAAGACACTGTTAAGAAAAGTAGTAAGACACAGAGTGGGAGAGAATATTTGGAGTAGATATCTGACAAAAGGTTTATATTCTGAAAATACAAAGAAATTTACAACCCAATTGCAAAAAGGCAGATATCCCAATCATAAATGGCAGCAAATTCAAATAGAGATCATTCATGAAAGAAGATATGGAATGGCCAATAGGAACAAGAAAGAATTTTCAGCATTAGCAATCAGAGAAATACAAATTAAAATTATACTGTACACTCATTAAACACTCATACACTCATTAAACTGTACACTCATTAAAGACTATACACTCATTAAAACACTGTAAACTATACACTATGCACTCATTAAAAAGACTAAAAATGGTTGACATCATTATGTGTTGGGAGATGTGGAGCAACTGCAACTCACGTGGCAAATGAGAATGAATACAAAATGACACTGTAAAATAGCTTGGCAAATTACAAACAGTTAAACATACAACTAACATAAAACCCAGCCATCCCACTTCTGAATTTCTTACATGAAGACTTGCACATTAATGTTGATAGCAGTTTTATTCATTAAATAGCTTCAAAGTATAAATAACCCACATGTCCACCATCACGTGACTGGATAATCAAAATGTGGTACATTTGTAAATGAATACTACAATACTTTTCAGCAATAAAAAGGAATGGACTACTGACATATGTAACATGAATTTCAAAATCATTTCTAGAAAAAGAAGCCAGACACAAAAGGGTACTATATACTGAATGATTGCATTTATATGAAAGTCTAGCCATGTAAACATAGTGAAGTGACAAGGATCAGTGGCTGCCTGGGGCAAGGAGCAGAGGGAGTGATGGCCAGCAAAGGGGTACAAGGAAAATCTTCTGAGGATGATGATAATGTTCTGTATTTTTATTGTGTTGGTGTACACAACTGTCAAAATACTTTAAATTGAACACAATGGATGCAGTTTATTGTATATAAATTATATCAATAAAGTTGATTTAAAAAATAGCATGAAAAGATGGATTTATATCTTAATTTAGTTCACAGTTAAAGACCAGATAATTTTGGAGTTCTCACTGTGGCTGAGCAGAAACAAACCTGATTAGTATCCATAAGGATGCAGGTTTGATCTCTGGCGTCACTCAGGGGGTTGGGGATTTGGCATTGCCATGAGCTGTGGTATAGGTTGCAAACACGGCTTGGATCCTATGTTGCTGTGGCTGTGGTGTAGGCCAGCAGCTGTAGCTCCAATTCAACCCCTAGCCTGGGAATTTCCATATGCCACAGGTGTGGCCCTAAGAAGAAAAGAAAAAGAAAAAGAAAGAAAAAGAAAAAGAAAAAAAACCCCAGGTAATTTTATTCATTCAAATTCTTCCACATCCTAGAGATAGTGTTTTCCAAAGCATTTATTTCTTTTCATTGCTCCGTTGCGGTTAAAAAATATGTTATCACTGTATGACCATCATAGTAAATACGAAAATAATTCTTGACTTGTGACACATGACTACGGATGCTTTTTAGCAAATAGAACCTTGCAGTATATAAAATGAAAATTTTTAGTGATTTTAATTCTAAAATTCAAGAGTGATGGATAACAAGAAATTAGAGTAATTAATTGCTATAAATTAAAATATGAAAGTATATGTTTGTCAATATTTATTGAAAAGTATTTGATTTTTAAAAATTAATTTTATTAAAGCACAGTTGATTTACAATGTTGTGTTAATTTCTGCTGCACAGCAAAGTGATTCAGCCATACACATACACATATCCATTCCCATGTAGGTTACCACAGAACTTTGAGTAGATTTCCCTGTGCTATACAGCAGGTCCCCAATGATTATCCATTCCGTATACAAAAGCATGCACTTGCCATTCTCAAACCCCCAATTTATCCCTCCCCCCACAACACTTCTGCTTTGGTAACCATAAATTTGTTTTCAAAGTCTGTGAGTCTGTTTTGTAAGTAAGTTCATTTGAATCATTTTTTTTTATGTTTGGCTATACTCACACCATGTGGAAATGGGCCAGGGATCAAACCCAAGCCACAGCAGTGACTGAACTGCTGCTGTGACAATGCCACATCTTTAA
Source organism: Catagonus wagneri (assembly GCA_004024745.2). Taxonomy (NCBI): domain Eukaryota; kingdom Metazoa; phylum Chordata; class Mammalia; order Artiodactyla; family Tayassuidae; genus Catagonus; species Catagonus wagneri. Next base: position 16,458,281 of record PVHT021183646.1, read on the forward strand.
TCTGCTGAGTCACATGGGAAATCCTGCATTTTTTAAAATTCTACATGTTAAGTGATATCATATTTGCAATGAATACAAAAGTCAGTCTCTGTCTGACTTCACTTAGTATGATAATTTCTAGGTCTGTCCATGTTGCTACAAATGGCATTATTTTGTTCTTTTTTTACAACTGAGTAATATTCCAGTGGTTGCAGCGACTTTGAAACCATATGATGAATACTACTAGCCAAAATCATCCATACAAAATAAAACTGATAATGATTAAAATCAGAAATATACAAATTCTTAAAATTTTATCATTGTGATGTTGCATTTTATTATTGCACATGGTAAATTATCACTGAATGAACACTGATGGAAGAAAAATAATTTTAAAAACACTTTGATCTGTACAGCTAAAGAAATGATTGAAAAAAATGAAAAGACATTCTACTAAATGGAAAAAAAATTTGTAAACCATGTATTTGATAAAGGGTTAATATCCAACATATTAAAAACTCATACAAGTTAATAGCAAAAATAAAATTAAAAAATAATGCAATTTAAAAATGGGCAAAAGGCCTGAATAGATCCTTTTTTTGTCTTTTGTCATTTTTAGGGCCACACCTGCAGCATGTGGAGGTTCCCAGGCTGGGGGTTGAATTGGAGCTACAGCTGCCAGCCTACACCACAACCGCAGCAATGTAGGATCTGAGCTGCATCTGCAACCTACACCACAGCTCACGGCAACACTGGGTCCTTAACTCACTGAGCAAGGCCAGGGATCGAACCCGTAACCTCCTGCCAGCTGTATTCCATTGCTTCAGATAGCTATTGATTTCTTGGAATTTAACTCTGGACCCCAGTTCCCAAATGAGGGCGAATCCAAAGTTTTTCCACTTTGATCTTTTGCTTCAGCTATTTGTGATTGTCATGACTGCAGAGTAGTTTACTGAAGAGGATTTTATTCCAAGCAAAACAGCAGTCTTCTGTGTCTAACAAGTCGACACAATCCAGTAGAAAATCTGATGGTGGAAATGGATGGCTCTTTCCTAGGGACTTGAAATGGGTACTGTCATTGTGGCATGGCATAGAGGTGATTTTTTTTTTCAGATAATCTAGAGCCTGATAACACCCTTGTTCTGCAGGCATGACTCCAAGGAATGAGGCATGTCCCAGGCCAGAGAAAAGAGGCTGAGATACTGAACTTTTGAGCTATTTAGCATCTTGGCCAGGAGTAAGCCATAGGCCCACCTCCAAAGAGTTCTGAGCATCCTGCATGGCCCTCAATGGTTCACGGGGGTTGGGGGGGCAGGAAACCCTACTTCCTAGGTGCTGGGGCACATGAGCAACCTGCCCACAGACTTAGGTGGCCTTTCCTGAGGACGGAAGTCCTCTGGACGATTGAGGTGGCACCCTGGCAAATTTAGGACAACTTGCGACTGGCTTTGTCAGTCCGAGGGAAACGCTGTTTAGCCACACTCCCTGACATTTAATGAGGGGCCTGTATTGCCTCTTCTCCCCCCATGTGTTTCCTAAACCGCAGCTGCCAGACGGTTTATTCTCAACACTCTCAAGTATTCTTTTAAAGAACCTTATTTACAATAGGATTCAGTCTTTAAGGGCCTTGGTGAGTTGAAACTTTTTCATGCTGTGGCGTTTGTACAAGTCTCAGGATTGTGTCATGGCAGAAACCCCAGTGAAGATTCAGAGAGAGGGCAAGTCCCGCCCAATGAGTTAGGGACACAGGGATGTGCTTGGTGAGTCAGACAAAGTCCTTGGACTCAAGGGGAAAAAAAATTGTGAACACACTTTTATTATTTTTTTCCTCATATGTTCTCTGAAAGGTTATAAAAATGTATATTTCATTAATGCATAGAAGATCATTTGCCTCCCCTCAGCTTCAAGTACACTGTATTATTCACCTACTCATTTCTTCAAAAGATCTTTGCTAAACATTGGTCATGTGCAGACAATAGGGGTATAATGTGAAAGCAGATGAAAAAATATTGAAAAAGTAAAAAGGAGGTGTATTAAAATACACTGTTTTATATATAAATATATATATTTTGTTTTATTGGAGTTTAGGTAATTTACAATGTTGTGTCAGTTTCAGGTGTACAGCAAAGAGATTCAGTTATACATATTCATATATCCAATATATTTCAGATTCTTTCTCCACATAGGCTATTACAGAATATTGAGTAGATTTTCCTGTGCTACACAGTAAATCCCTGCTGGTTATCTATTTTATATATAGTTGTGTGTATGTGTTAATCCCAGTTTACTAACTTTTCCCTTCTGCCTCATTTCTCCTTCAGTAACCACAAGTTTGATTTAGAAATCTGTGAGTCTGCTTCTGTTTTGTAAATAAGTCCTTTTGTGTATTTTCAAGTTAGATTCCATATATAATTGATATGATATGATATTTTCTTTATCTGACTTACTTCCCTTTGTATGTTGCTGCAAATGGCATTATTTTGTTTTTTTTTTTTTACAGCTGAGTAATATTTCATTGTATATATGTACCACATCTTCTTTATCCATTCCTCTGTTAATAGACATTTAGGTTGCTTCCATGTCTTGACTCTTGTAAATAGTGCTGCAGTGAACACTGAGGTGCATGCATCTTTTCAAATTGTTTTCTCTGGATAGATGCTCAGGAGTGGGATTGCTGGATCCTACGGTGGTTCTAATTTTAGTTTTTTAAGGAATCTCCATACTGTTTCCATGGTGGTTGCACCAATTTACATGCCCATCAATACGGTCGGAGGATTCTCTTTTTTCACACCCTCTAGAGTGTGAAGTAGACTTTTTTTTTTTTGGTCTTTTTGGGGCCACACCTGTGGCATATGGAGGTTCCCAGGCTAGGGATCGAATTGGAGCTACAGCTGCTGGCCAACACCACAGCCACATAAATGCCAGATGTGAGCCTGTCGTTTGCGACCTGTACCACAGCTCATGGCAACACTGAATCCTTAACCCACTGAGCAAGGCCAGGGATTGAACCTGCATCCTCATGGATACTAGTCAGGTTTGTTAACCACTGAGCCACAACAGGAACTCCTATTCTTTGTAGACTTTTTGATGATGGCCATTCTGACTGGTGTGAGGTGATACCTCATTTGTAGTTTTGATTTTGCTATTATCGGTATTGAGCATCTTCTCATGTACTTTTTGGCCATCTGTCTGTCTTCTTTGGAGAAATGTCTATTCATATCTTCTGATAATTTTTTGATTTTTTTTTGATGTAAACCTGCATGAGCTGTTTGTATATTTTGGAGATTAATCCCTTGTTGGTTGCTTGTTTGCAAGGATTTTCTCCTATCCTGTATGTTGTCCTTTCTCCTTTTAATGGTTTCCTTTGCTGTGCACAAGTTAAGTTTATTTAGGTCCCGGTTGCTTATTTTTGTTTTTATTTTCATTACTCTAGGAGGTGGATCAGGTTTTATATTTTAAATTTGTCAAAATCAGGAGTTCCCGTCATGGCTCAGTGGTTAATGAACCCGACTAGGAACCATGAAGTTGCGGGTTCGATCCCTGGCCTCGTTCAGTGGGTTACGGATCCGGCATTGCTGTGAGCTGTGGTGTAGGTTGCAGACGCAGCTCAGATCCCGCGTTGCCGTGGCTGTGGTGAAGGCCGGTAGCTACAGCTCCGATTAGACCCCTAGCCTGGGAACATCCATATGCCGCGGGTGCAGCCCTAGATAAAGCAAAAAAAAAAAAAATTTAAATTTGTCAAAATCAGAATTTATTATACTTTTTTTTGTCTTTTTGCCTTTTATCTAGAGCCACACTCACAACATATGGAATTTCCCAAGCTAGGGGTCTAACAGGAGCTGTAGCTGCCGGCCTTCGCCACAGCCACAGCAACGCAAGATCCGAGTCGCGTCTGCAACCTACACCACAGCTCACAGCAATGCCGGATTGTTAACCCACTGAGCAAGGCCAGGGATCGAACCCGCAACCTCATGGTTGTTAGTCGGATTCGTTAACCACTGAGCCACGAAGGGAACTCCAGAATTTATTATACTTTTGTTTTCAAAGGAATAACAATTATGTGGAATACTTTAAAATATATATTTCTTTGCTTATCTCATTTTCAAATCAAAATACTTCCATGGTTGACATTTTCTCACAGCACAGTGACAGTCTTAAATATTTAAAAATATAAGTTTATTGAAAAATCTTTTGAGAATTCCAATGTGACTAGTATTGTTAAAAATAATAATATGCAGGCTGCTACCAAATTTTTATAAAAATATAATTAAAAGGGAGTTCCCATTGTGGCTCAGAGGAAAGGAATCCAACTAGGAACCGTAAGGTTGCGGGTTCAATCCCTGGCGTCGCTCAGTGGGTTAAGGATCTGGCGTTGCCGTTATCTGTGGTGTAGGTTGCAGATGCGGCTTGGATCCCACGTCGCTGTGACCCTGGCATAGGCTGGCAACTATAGCTCTGATTAGACCCCTAGCCTGGGAACCTCCCTATGCATCTCGCAGATGTGGCTCTAAAAGGACAAAAGACAAAACAAACAAAATATAATATAATAAAAAATTGTGAATCACTTTTAGAAGATCCAAACACAGTGTAATGTTTAAAATACCAACCATTGCACACTGCTTAAGACTATTTAAGACGAAATGTATTAAAACTTAAAACTTCAGAATACTTAAAATACAAGACAATGTTCATTATTAATAAATTTTCTCCTGATAAATGCAAAATCTGAAGGTATTTAGCTTAATTTGGCATATCTCCATTCAAAAGGTAAAATTAGGATATCTATGACCTTATTTTTAATTTTAAGCCTCTTTCCCATGACTCAATATTTTTATCTGTAGAATCTTCCTTGCCCATTTCTTTACTTTTTCTTTCTCTTTACTTTCTATATCACAAAGCTTATTCCTACATCTGGTTAGAGCCTTCTAGTCTCCTAACGTAGTTCAAAGTTACTTTCTTACACTGGTTGTAAATAAGGGGAGAGGCCTTAATAATAAGCATGCACCTCTACATATAATCAGGATTTTTTTTCTTGTTGAACGCTTTTTACATTTTTTACATTGTTCACCATGTCATCTCATTATGACAACTGTGTAAAAATTTGTGATCTGTTTACACCAAATGCTTTTGATTTCGGCACTGTGCACTTGCTCATATGATTTCATGTTAAATGTTAGTATAATATAATTTTGGATTTTATTTTTAATTATATATACTAATATATGTTTTACATGTTTGCACTTATTTGTATTTGCTGAATATCCACAATTAAGTGCAATATTAATTTGCATAGGTTGTGGATTGCATTTGCTCCTTCTCACAGTTGGCCATTCTTGTTGTGTTAAAAGTACTTTTTAATTTTTTTAGTTTTTTACTTTTTATTTTTAATTATTTTTGGCCACTCCCATGGCCTGTGGAAGTTCCCAGACCAGGGATAAAACCCATGCTGCATCAGTGACCTGAACTGCTGCAACAACAATGTCAGATCTTTAAACCCGCTATGCCACCAGGGAAGTAATAAAATAATTTTTTAGAATAGACATTGAGACATCACATCTTTCTATTGAACAGTATTTTAAAGGTTATTATATTTTAAATTACAGAAGCAGAAATTTTATCAATTAAGATTATGAAATGTGGGAGTTCCCACTGTGGCACAGTGTAAACAAATCAGATCAGGATCCATGAGGATGTGGGTTTGATCCCTGGCCTTGCTCAGTAGGTTGGGGATCTGGTGTTGCCATTAGCTGTGGTGTAGGTGGCAGATGAGGCTTGAGTCTCCTGTTGCTGCAGCTGGGCTGTGATGTAGGCCAGCAGCTATATCTGCTATTTGACCCCTAGCCTGGGAACTTTCATATGCTGTGGGTGCAGCCCTAAAAAGCAAAAAAAAAAAAAAAAGAGAGAGAGAGAGAGAAAGAGGATGTGAGGGAGGGGAGACATATGTAGTGAGCACAGGTGGCAAAATAGATTCCAAGCAGAGGGAAGAGCAGGGTAAAAATGCCATAAAAAATAAAGGAAACTGACTGGCTTGTTTGAGGCAAGTGGGGAATAGTGTGTGGCTGAAGTTAATTGAGCAAGGGAGAGAGCCCTTAGAAATATAAACAGGCTTGTCAGCCATTGCAAGGATGTTGGCCTTTACTCTGAGTTAAATAAGATATTAATAAAAGGTTTTAAGCAAAGGAGGGATATCATCTGACTTAGTCTGCTTTGTACTGTCAATTTACTACTGTCCTACCAACTGGCTAAATAATTAAAAAACTCAGAAGCCAATTAGGAGACTGCTGTAATAACTCAGGTGAATGCTCAGACCAGGCCGTTATCTCTGGAGATGGTGATGAGTGATCAGATTATAGATGTGTTTTTGCAGGAAGAACCAGGGCCAGGTTCATGGATGTGACACAGGTGATTCACTCAGAAAATCTCATGCTTATTTTCATGCTCTCCTGTATTCATCTTGAAATTCTTTTTCTCTCTCTAGATTTATTGAGATAAAATAGACATATAGTATTGTGTAAGTTTAGAATGTACAACGTAGTGATCTAATATACAAACATGTATGGTGCAAAATGGTTGCCACAATAAGTAAATATTAATATTTTTTTATTTAAACATTTTTTTTGGTTTTTAGGACTGAACCTGCAGCATATGGGGGTTCCCAGGTTAGGGGCCTAATCGGAGCTACAGCCGCCAGCCTACACCACAGCCATAGCAATGCTGAATCTGAGCCTCATCTGTGACCTACACCACAGCTCACAACAATGCTGGATCCTTAACCCACTGAGTGAGGCCAGGGTTTGAACCTGCATTCTTATGGATATTAGATTCATTTCCACTGAGAAACGATGCAAACTTCCATTGATTTTTTAAAAGAAGGGTTCTATGTATTTTATCTTAGGGTGATAAAAAGTCATTGACAAAATTGAAATTCTTAATTGGGGAATTGCATGATCAGATAAACACAATTAAAAGTTCACCTTTTCAGCTCTGCAGAGAATGGATTGGGCAGGGAGAAATAAATAGGGGAGATCAAGGTTACCAGAATTAGAAGCAAAAAATATTAAAGTAAGATAGCAGCATTTTTGAAACAACTAGGCACAAGTGCAGAGGACAACTACCAATGACGTTTCCATGTGTTGAACGAGATTTTGTAAAAAGACCTCTAACCAGTGGTTGTTGGGAAACTGACAAGAATGAAATAACTGACAACTCATGCAACAACAACAAAAAAACAAACAACCCAATTGGAAAATGGGCAGAAGACCTAAATAGACATTTCTCCAAAGGAGACATAAGGATGGCCAACAGGGATATAAGAAAATGCTCAATATTACAAATTCTTAGAGAAATGCAAATCAAAACTATGAGGCACCACCTCACACTAGTCAGAATGACCATCATTAATAAGACAACAAATAATAAATGCTGGAGATGGTGTGGAGAAAAATGTACCCTCCTCCACTGTTGGTGGGAATGTAAATTGGTACAACCACTGTGGAAAACAGTGTGGAGGTACCTCAGGAAACTAAAGATAATCCACCAATTCCACTGCTGGGCATATATCTGGACAAAACTTTCATTGAAAAAGATACATGCAGTAGAAATTGACAGAACACTGTAAATCAACTATAATGGAAAAATAAAAATCATTTAAAAAAGAAAAAAGAAAAAGACACATGCACTTCTATGTTCATAGCAGCGTTATTCACAATAGACATGGAAACAACCTAAATGTCCATCAACAGAATAATGGATTAAGAAGATATGGTAAATATATACCATGGAATATTACTCAGCCATAAAAAATGACAGACTAATGCCATTTGCAGCAACATGCATCTATTTAGAGACTCTCATACTAAGTGAAGTAAGCCAGAAAGAAAAAGACAAATACCATATGATATCACTTATTTGTGGAATCTAAAATATGGAACAGATGATCCTATCTAAAAGCAACAAACAAACAAAAACCAGAAACAAATCATGGACAAGAAGAGCATAGTTGAGTTTCCCAAAGGGGAAAGGAGAGGGAATGGGATGGATGGGCATTTTGGGGTTTTTTGGGAAGGAAACTGTTATAGTTGGAATGGATGGGCAATGGGATCCTACTGTACAGCACATGGAAATGGGTGTAATTGGGTCAGTTTGTTGTACCACAGAACTTAAAACATTGTAAATCAACTATACTTTAATCATAAGAATAATACAGAAAAAAGAAAAAATAATGAAATGATTGGACACAGTCCAATGATCCAGTCTGTGGGGTATCGAAGGCTACTAAGATGAAGACCGAGCAACTTGATACAACTCATAGATACTAAGATATTTTGTCCATTATTTTGTTTTAACCTACATAATTTTAGAGATGTTGAGGTTACCTATAGAGACAATGGGGATTAAGAATCGATTTGAATTAATGAAATTTGAAACTAAGCACTTATTCATGTCAGACACTGTGTTACGTGTGTTATCATCTCACTGAATTTTCACAACCACCATCTGAAGGAGGTCTCATTCCCCTTACACAGGTGAGAAAACTGAAGCTCAATTTAAATTATATGTCAAGGGAAACGGGGATTATGAAACTCGTTCAGGAAGGCACACTGCCAAATAGCAGCTTTGGAAATAACCAGTGGTCACTGACGTTAAAGCCTGTGTGGTGTTTTTGCTCTATCCTGCTCTGAAACCCTTTAGATCCTCACATCCTCATACACAGTGTTCAGTAAAGACTAAAGCGAGGTGGAATTTATATTCGATATAAAGTTAGGCTGGGAAGAGTGTAATCATTGCTTCCCCGGGTTGTAGGAGCATAGGGTAGAGTGATAAAGAGAAGGTGACTATTATGATCATTCTTTTCCCCAACATGGCGAGTCATATATAATTTTGTTTTATGATGACTTCTGATAACTAAAGTGGTAAAATGTTAATAAGCATACATAATTCCACAGAATAAGGTCATCACAATGATAGAAGAAATAAAACAAGAGTTACAACATAGTGACATTTTGGAAAAATATATAGGATCAGATCATTTTTCTTTGTTTGTAACAGCTTGTGATTATTTCTATGCATGAATTTCTAAACTCAGGACAACGCTTACTGGGTTTTCAGTTAAGACTGAGCTGAAATTATGGGAAAACTTTAACAAGATATGATTTGACATGTGGAAAATCCTATAGATAGTATAAGACATTTTTAGGGGAAGAATACAAAAGAGGGAAAGGTTGATGATTGTTGTACACCTGTAAATGTAATAAAATTCATTAAGTAATAAAAAAGGGAAAAAAAAGAAAGGTACAATAAAGCATGAGAACACCTTTAATAAAAGTGACCTAATTCCTTTGCTACAGATTTACAAGCTCAGTATCTCATGAAAGTTGTCTAGTCTTGAGAAGAGGGAGGAAACTGTACAATTTCTATTTATTTATTTATTATTTATTTATTTATTTATTTATTTATTTTTTGTCTTTTTGCCCTTTCTAGGGCCGCACTCGTGGCATATGGACGTTCCCAGGCTAGGTGTCTAATTGGAACTGTAGCTGCCGGTGTACGCCACAGCCACAGCAACGCCAGATCTGAGCTACATCTGCAACCTACACCACAGCTCACAGCAACACTGGATCGTTAACCCACTGAGCGAGGCCCGGGATTGAGCCCACAACCTCATGGTTCCTAGTCAGATTTGTTATCCACTGAGCCACGACGGGGACTCCGAGGAAACTGTACAATTTCTTAAAAGGTCAAAGTCAAGGCTTAGACAGATTTTAATCTTATAAGCACTGCCAGTTTCCCCAGTTACCATGAGACCAAAAAAATCCCCATAAATGACCTTGTTATGTTCTAGGACAGACTGAGGAAGGTCCATGAAATCTTTGCCAGATAAGCTAGAAAAAAATCAATCACTCACCATCAGGAGACCGTGATTCTAGGAGACTTTCTGGTGTTAACGAATTTGTAATTATGTGTGGTGGATGGATGATAACTAGGCTTATTGTGATGATCATTTTGCAGTATATGTAAGCAGTGAATCACTATGTCGTACACCTGAAACTGACATGTTAAACGATAATTATATCTCAGTTACAAGGAAAAAAAGAAGGAATTAGCCTGTCCAAAATGGGATTAATATCCTTATTCTGCCATTTAAGAAACGTGTAATTTTTCAAGTTTACTGGGGTTTTATTTGCTTAGTTTAGTAACTATGACAAATGGAAACAGTAGTAGGATTTATACCCTGGAGTTAGTGTAATGGTTAAATGAGTTTATATATGTAAACTGGGAACTTTGTCTGGAAAATAAGAACTCCATAAACGTTAGATACTATATCATCATCATCATCTTGATATTACTGTTAATATGTCATCATCACCAACATTTTCCACTTTTGTAACTTTCCCTTTGGGATTTGTTCAGAGTGCTTAACTATTTTATGCCTCTTTCATAGTCATCATTTTCCTTCTTTATTTTTCTATATTTTTCCTTCCTCTCCCTCTCATTCTTTTTCTTCCTTCACTTCCTTCCTTTCCTTTATAATTTCATATTTTTAATTATTTTAAATATAATATTTGATTACCACAGATAATTATAATAGAACCTAAATGATAATGAATAATCATAAACTAAACATTATAACTACCACTCATGTTAGGAAACAGAGCATGATTTCTTGGAAGCCCCTGCTTGCCCTGCTCTGGTTCAATCAACCTGTCCTCTTGTTTACCATGAAATCACTAATACTGAACTTTTTATTTGTCATAATTTATCTCTAAGTATTTTTTTCCTAGGTCTGTTTTTCTAATCAATACATAGTTTTAAGGTACATGTTCAAAAATTTTATAGAAATGGAATTTTACTGTATGTAGTCTTCCGTATATTATTTCCCCACTTAGTATTTCTGGAACCCAGGGTAGATTCATGCTGATTTTAGCTCAAGAGCGTTCACTGTTATTACTTGCTAAGGTTCCATTATATAAGTTTACCACAATTCTTTGAACTATTTTATTGCTGATAGAGTTAGCTCTTAATTCTTTTACTCTCACCAAAAATGTTTCTGTGACCATTTTTGCATATATTTCTTGGTTCTTGTATTTAGTAATTTCTTTAGGACACAATCCTAAGAATGAATTGTTGAGTAATTGCATATACATAATTTTACAAGATAATGTCAAATTATTTTTCACAAGAGCTATCATGCTTTACATCCCAACTAACAATATATAAGGATGTGGGCTATTCCAGAGCCTCGCTTACACTTGATAGTGTCTTTTATTTCCCCATGCTGCATCAAGAACTTAAAATGAAATTTACCTGGAATTCAAGGCATAAGGGTCTATAGTATTTTGCTAGAGGCATGTATTGTTTTATCATAATCAGTTAAAGGCATGTATTGTTTTATAATAATCGGTTAAAAGTTTCATGTTAGAAACTTCTAATATATCTACTACTTTGGTAGATGAGAATATTGGGAATAATAGTTCAACGTAACTGGCCTTCCCATGATCAAGCACAGAGAAGAAAAAAAAAGTTATAAACCAGTGGGCTCTATGATTAGACAGTTGGAAACATAACATTGCTACATGAAGTTTTTGTCAAGCTGGCGGGCATTCTCTATGGAAAGGTTAGGGATCAAGGATACAAAGATTAAACTTCTCTGGCATGATTTTCTGGAAACAGTACAGAGTCATGCCAGCAAATCCTGGTGTAAAGTCTGACTTGTCTCAGACAGTTTGCCTTCTACTGTTCTTCAATTCCAATGACAATGGCTAAAAACATCAGATGATATTGAAACTATCTGCATATAGGTTTCTAATGATTAAATACTTGAGAAAAAATAAATCTCTTTATCTATACTTAAGATGCTTTATAATAGAAATTTCTGTGGTTTCAAGGTTAGAAAAGTATATACATACATATATATTTGTATGCTTATGTATACACACATATGCATATATATATATGTATATATGTGTGTGTGTATGTGTGTGTGGGGGGGGGTGGGCAAAGATTGCTTGGGAAACAAGAGTCTTACAAAAATTATCCGACCCGCAAAAATTCCATTTGGGCTTCCAAATTTGCATTAGTCTCACCCACAGTTTGAAATGTCATGCCACCTTCTCTTCACCATCAGTACCACCTATTGATTCCTATGTCCCTAATCTTTGGAGGGCAACTCAGAAGCATCGGTAGATGCTTCTGCCTATGACAGGCACATTCAGAATTGCCCCCAAACACAGATTCAAATGAAAAATTAAAAAATAATATATTAAAGAAAAGTCGGGATGTATATTTCTTTTAGAGTCAGAACTTGACCATCATAAGATTTACAAGCTGGTTTATTTTTCTCTGATTGCTTCCATTTTTATAAGCACAAAAGAGAGTGTTATCATGATGAATCTAAAATCACTTTGATGGATAACATACAACCTGTTCAAATTTCTTTCCTTGTTGCTAATTAAGTAATTCAGGTATTTTTCCATTGATTACTTTTTGTTTATTAATTGATTTATTCAATACACAGTATTCGGTCATAAGATGATACATAAAAAGTCAATAAAATATTTTCCCTGCTTCTGAAGACCATGATCTACTGTAGTGCTAACAAAATATAATGTGTTGAACACATGAACATGTTAAATTTTCTAGCAGCCAAGTTAAAGAGTAAAACAAAAAAGCTAATTTTAATAATATACTTTATCTCAATATATTCGAGATATTATTTCAAAATGTAATCAATATAAAAATTTTTAGTGTGATACTTAATTCTCTTTTTGGTACTATTTTCAAAATTCAGTGCATATTTTACATTTATAGCATAGTTCAAATTGGACAAGCCACATTTCAAATATTCCTCAGTCATATGTGGTGAGCAGCTGCTGTACTGGACGGTTAGTGGATAGATGCTATTCATTTTTCCAGGGTGAGGAAAATAGCAAATAAACACAGTGAAATCAACATATGATGAGGGGTATTTACAGAAATCCCAGCTAATCTTAGAAGACTGAAGGTTTTCCAGAAGAAATTTAGGCCTAAGACTGGTAGTGAACAGGAATTACACTTGTAAAACAGGGAAGCACAAAAAGAGAGAGGGTTTTCCTGACCAAGTGAATAACACGTCACCCTGAGACTCTGAAATAATTCTTGTCCAGGGAAGGATATGCACTGTATATGGCATTGATTTTATACAGTGGATGAATGTTTAATATGCAATGTAGAATGAAAAGATTCTGGGGTTAGGAATGAGGGTTCCTAAGGTTAGTTCCTGAGAGAGGGCAGAGGTCGGTGGCTGCGACGATTGCGGGAATAGGACAAGGAACAATGATATTCCAGGATTTGTGGAGAGCAAAACCAGGACTGAGGGAACCGAGGAAGTCTGGTCCTGCAGGGGAGGCAAGCCTCCATTGTTAGGGAAGAGGAGAGGAGGAGGGGCTGGCCACCATAGGAAGCAACTTGAACTAGTGCACAGGGCAGGGCGACGGTGAACCGCCAGAGAGAGCGGAAGTGGGGAGGAGCCAGTGGAGGCTGCAGCTGTGGCAGCGGGAGTGGAGCCGTGCCTTGAAGCCCGTGGGCGGAGTGCAGTGCCAGGTTGAGGACCCAGGCGCCTGCGCCAGCCAGCATCGGCAGGGTTGGTGGGGCCCTGGGCCGGTCCACAGACCTAGGCGACTGCGGCAGCCCACAGAGTTGGTAGCTCTGGTGGGCGGAGCAGTATGCGACCACACGGAGCTAGCTTTTGCAGAGGAGTGGGGCCGGTGCCAGCCGCTGCCGCCCGCCCCAACAGACGAGAAAGCATCAGCGGAAGGGCGGAACAAACTCCAGCCTGCTGAGCCAGCCTCTGACGGGTACCACTTGTGGTTCCAGTCACCTCAAAGAGGACTTTGCAATCAAACACTAGTTTCCCATGGCTCTCACTCCCAGGGGAAATCATACTTCCTGCTGCTGTTATTGCCAAATGCTTAAGACACCTGGTAGATCTGCCTAGAGCTCACAATCACTTCCCAGGGCTGGGCAACTAGGAGTGGACAGCGCCACCTTCCTGCAATTGAGAGCATAGAGACTAGGCTCCCACTGTTGACTTTAGCCATTCATTCCTACACTCTCACAGAGAACACTCAGAGTACCACTGAGATAACAGCCTGCTCATTCCAAAGAAATAGACATCAAATAGTCAAACTCCTACACCAAAAATAAATGGTAACCCCACCAAAAAATACAAAGGGGAGCTCCTCCCTAGAAGTAGCCTTCCAAGTCTATAGCGTGGCCTCCCCAAACTCACAGAAAAAGAAAACCACAAACAAGATGAAGAAGCTCAAAAACCATTCCCAGTCAAAAGAACAAGACAAGTCTTTTAAAGCAGCCAGCAATGAAACTGACCTCTGTAGTCTGTCAGAAATGGAGTTCAGAAGGGAGGTAATGAAAATACTTGAAGAATTAAGGCTGAATATCCAGAAATTAAGAGAAGATGCAAACAGCAATGCAGAGTCCTTCAGAAAGGAGCTAGAAATCATAAGGAGGAGCCAAGAAAAGCTAGAAAACTCATTTGCAGAGATGCAAACTGAGCTAAAGGCAATAAAGAGCAGTTTGAATAATGCAGAGGAACGAATTAGTGATGCAGAAGATAGAATAATGGAAATCACGCAATCAGGACAGCAGACAGAAAATCAAATGAAAAAACATGAAAGCAATTTAAGAGATCTCTGGGATAATATAAAGAGGCCCAATTTACGCATAATAGGAATTCCAGAAGGAGCAGAAAAAGAAAAGGGCATTGAAAAAATATTTCAGGAAATTATGTCTGAAAACTTTCCAAACCTGAAGGAATCTGACATCAGGATACAGGATGCTCAGAGGGCCCCAAGCAAGCTAAACCCAAACAGACCCACACCAAGGCATATTATATTAAAAATGACAAGAATTAAAGATAAAGAGAGGATCCTAAAGGCAGCAAGAGAAAAGCAAAGCATTAAGTATAACGGATCCCCCATAAGGCTGTCAGCTGATTTCTCTACAGAAACATTACTGGCTAGAAGGGAATGGCAAAATATATTTAAAGTGCTGAAAGGAAATGGCCTGCAACCTAGAATACTCTACCCAGCAAGAATATCATTTAAAATAGAAGGGGAAATAAAAAATTTCCCCAACAAAC
>PVHT021183646.1:16476591-16567472 GCA_004024745.2 Catagonus wagneri
CACTATTCACAATAGCCAAGACATGGAAACAACCCAAATGTCCATCGACAGATGACTGGATTAGGAAGATGTGGTATATATACATGATGGAATACTATTCAGCCATAAAAAAGGATAAAATAATGTCATTTGCAGCAACATGGATGGAATTAGAAACCCTCATACTGAGTGAAGCAAGTCAGAAGGAGAAAGACAGATGCCATACGAAATCTCTTATAACTGGAGTCTAAAAGACTGCACAAATGAACCTCTCAACAGAAAAGAAAATCACGAACTTGGGGAACAGACTTGTGGTTGCCAAGGGGGCGGGGGAGGGGTGGTGGAGGTGTGGGAGGGAATGGGGATAACTAGTGCTTTAATGATGGAATAGCAAGGAGCTCCAACTGTATTGCACGGGGAACTATATCTAATTACATGTGACAAATCCATATATGTACATGTAATCGGGTCACCACATGGTGCAGTTGGAAAATCTGACTGAAATCTGTAAACAATCTATAATGCAAAAAAGAAAAAACAAACAAATCTGCCTAGGAACCATTACGTTGTGGGTTCCATCCCTGGCCTTGGTCAGTCGGTTCAGGATCTGGCATTGCCATGAGCTGTGGTGAAGTTTGCAGATGCAGCTCGGATCCCACGTTGCTGTGGCTGTGGTGTCAGCCAGCTGCTACAGCTCCTGTTAGACCCCTAGCCTGGGAACCTCCATATGCCATGGGTGTGGCACTAGATAATGCAAAGAGAAAAATAAAATAAAATAAAAAATAAAAAAATAAACTATGGCTAAATTAGGGAAAAGATATGACATTCAAAAAACAATATGGCAGAAGGAGTACAAAAGTAGATCTTTTAGAACTTATTTGAACTTAAATGATCATCAATTTAAAACAACTAGGCATTTTTTTAGATCCACATATATGAAGCCCATGGTGTCCATATATCAAAAAACTTCAGTAGATATGTAAAACCAAGAGAAAGGAACATAAGCATAACACTAATAATTATCATACTTCTACGGTAATGGAAGAAACTGACAGCAGGCGAAAACAACACAACAGAGAATAACTACAAAAACAACTGTCAAATAATAACAAAAATGGGTGTAAGTACATAGCTATCAATAATCACTCTTTGTCCCATTATACCCAGCTGCACAGTGTGATGAGAGGGTTACACATACATATATGGATTCATCACAATTGGTTAGACATAGTTCCCAGTGCTATACAGTAGGATTTCCTTGCTTTTCCAGCCCAGAGGCAACAGTCTACAACTATTAACTCCAGACCCCCCTACCAATCCACTCCTTCCCCCACCCTTTTGGCAACCACAAGTCTGTTCTCCAAGTCCTTGATTTTCTTTTCTGCAAGGCATATATCCAGACAAAACTTTCCTTGAATAAGTCACCTGCACACGCATGTTCATTGCAGCACTATTCACAATAGTCAAGACATGGAAACAACCCAAATGTCCATTGATAAATAACTGGATTAGGAAGATGTGGTATATATACACAATGGAATACTACTCAGCCATAAACAAGAATAAACTAATGTCATTTGCAGCAACATGGATGGAATTAGAGACCCTCATACTGAGTGAAGTAATCACTTTAATGTCAATGAAGTAATGCTCCAATCAAAATTCACAGGGTTGCCAGCTAGATAATATTACACCTTTAGCCAAGGTCAATAGGTTAGGGTTAGAGAGGGGAAATAAACGAAATAAGAAATACAAAAGGAAAAGTTACAACTGATGTCACAGAAATGTAACCAACTGTAAGCAAATGTTATTAACAGTTATATGCCAATAAATTGGACAAACAAGAAGAAATCTATAAATTCCTAGAAACACAATTTTTAAGAATGAATTAGGAAAAACTGATAATCTGAAGAGACAGTATTTAAACTCAATCAGTAATCAAAACACTCCCCTAAAACAAAAGTTTAGGAACATGTGGCCTCCCTGGAGAATTCAACCAAACATGTATGGAGGAATGAATACCTCTCATTCTCAAACCATTCCGAATAAATAAAGAGAGAGAAACACTCCCAAATTGATTCTATAAGGACACCATTTCTCTGACACAAAACCAGACATTGCAAAAAAGAAAGTTACAGGTCAATATCCTGAATGAATATACATGCAGAAATTCTCAAGAAAATATTAGCAAACCAAACTCAACAATTTATACAAAGGATCTTACACCATCATAAAGTACATTTTATTCCAAGGATGCAAGAAGGTTTTCATAGTCACAAATCAATCAATGTGACACATCACATTAACAAAACAAAGGGAAAAATTTCATGAGCATCTCCACAGTCACCAAAAAGCCTTAGACAAAATTCAATACACATTCACAATTAGAAACTCTCAGCAAAGTTGTTGTAGAGGAAACATGAGGTACGAGGTAGATGGGCCCCTGTGCTGAGAACAGCTGTGACTTGTTAGGCTGAGTAAACTGGGCCTGTCTTCTCTTGAACCCCTCAAGGAGAAAGTTAATGCCAGGAGCTGAGCTCTGCTGGACTAGAAAGAGAGGACCACTTCAGGCACTCCTGGGGTCAAAGAAGTCTCCTCAAATACACATGAACAGGAAGACTCCTTTTCAAAAAGGGAGGGGGTGCAAGGCCTTAATAAGTCCTGATACCAGCCAAAACCTTTGCTGTGGAATCCACCTTTGCCAAAACATTTTAACACATAGCGGGCAGGGTCCAGTTCCCAGTCCAGTGTATGAAATAAAATAATTGGCTAAAGGTAAACAAAGACCTGGAAGAACTGCCCTTTATAAGTGAGTTAGAGCACATTTCAGGTGTGCTCCTCCCTCAGGGGATCACTGCACCCACAGTCCTCTTTAGGCTGCATATTATGTCTGTGCTTCTTAATTAAATAAGCTCCTTCTCTGTGCACTGTCCCACGTGCTCTACTGGGACATTAACAATAAATTTTAGACCTGTTTTCACAGTCTTTGCCTCCTAAAAACAGTCTGGCTTTCAACAAGGGACAAGTACCAGTGCGATTCTGCTTCCAGCCTCTAGTTGTCTAGAGGCTAGGATTTCTGGTTTCCACCCAGGATGCCCATGTGCAATCCCTGAGCAGAGAATTAAGATCTCACCTCAAGTCATCACTCACTGCTGTCTCTCTGAAATCACACATATCTCAACATAAAAAAACCACTTATGGCAAGCCAAAATAATCCAATTTTAAAAGGGCATAAGACCTGATACATATTATCCCCAAACCATATTCAATGGACAAATACATGAAAAGATGCTGATATCACTCAGATCATCAGGGAAATGTACATTAAAAGTGCATGAAATATTTAGCTCAGAAAGAAGAAAGGAAAAGACTTGTGCAGCAGGGAGATAGTTTACAATCCAAAACCATGCAAACATCCTGAAAAAGGCAGTCCTACTAAAGATGCATAATACAAGAAAAATCTCATTCATATCTCATAGATGCAGGCACTTGGCATCTTGTGCAGGTCACTACTAAGAAAAGTACATTAAAACATGGTGCAGCAAACATGCCCCTATATATTAACCCAAATAGGGTGAAAATTTAGGCACACACACACACATACACACACAGCAATAAAATGTATATATGTGCTTTATTAATCAAAAACCTGGAAGAAGTCAAGATGCCATTCAACAGATGAACAGAGAACAAAATTATGACACAGTAGCTGGGGTCTCTTGAGGCAGGTTTCATGGGCTGCAGGAACAGGGAAAGGAGGTAAATCACAAGCTAGAGGAACGGAGGTGAAAATACTGGATGCAGATGTGCTAAAGCATAGGCAATGTAGACAGACATTACCTCCCATGAGCAGAAGCACAGGGGATAGATAGACACAGGGATGGAGTGGGATACAGACATGTAGGATGAGACACTGTAGGGGGTCCTATCAGATGCAGGGGCAGGAAATGGAAACATGCAAGGCAAGACAGCACTGAGGAGGGAGACTCTCACAGGTACCCTGAGCTGAGGATCAGCAATGGAAAGTGCAAACTGCAGTAGCTGCAGATAGAGGGGGAAGAAAATCTTCACAACAGGAGGACATACATAGTGGTTGCATGAGTTGGTGATAGTACAGAGAAGGTATGTGTGGCTGAAGACAGGCAAGGTGGAGGCACTGAAGGCAGACAGGATCTGCAGATATACAGTTTGAAAACACTAGAGGGAAAACATGGCATGTCAGGTTCATCTGTGCTTCAAGGACATTTATACCCTATGTGAATTTGTCAGAATGGAAGAGTCAAAGTCAGTGACCTCACTTTCCTTCTCAAAAAATTTAAAAGAAAAATCAAACTGGAACATACAAAATGAACACAATAACAAGGATAAGAGCAGACGTAAGTGAAATGTGAGAATAAACTAGGAAGTAAATTGTGTTATTTTTAAGTATTAAAAAATTAATGAACCACTAGAAAACTGATTAAGAAAAACAGAGTATACACACAGAATCAATATCAGAAGTCTCACAGAGTCATCATCTACAGTGGCTACAGACCTCAACCAGGTATTAATAGGATTTTATGAAATGCATACTATTAAATATATCACAACTTGGGTCAAAATGCACCACTTTTTAAAAACTTAGGGAAGCTAACACAAAAATGACAAAAGCATAAGAATACTGCTTATTTAATAAATAAAAAATTTTATGGGATAAATTATTTAAAAAATCAACCAATGATTGAAATACAACAAGCTTTCCATAAAGTACACTCTAGGCACATACTTACTATATGCTCAAATTTTCAAACACTTAGTAAACAAACCAACCACAAACCTGAGTTTTCCAGACTTCCCAAATTGGAGGAAACACTGGGAATATTTTTCAAATACTTTTGGCAAGCCAGCAAAACACTGAAACTGCAGTCTGACCGGGATATCAGATAACAAGAGAACTGGAGACCATCTATTTCATTGAGATATATGCAGATTGTCAAGCAGAATATTAATTGACTAATACAAAGCCAGGATACAAGTATCCACAATTAAGGATTAGCTCATGCAACATTTGAAAACAACAGTTTAGGCCCTAGTGGGGTCCAGCCTGCCCAACACGCAGGTAGTTCTGGGAACCTAGGGGAACTTATGGTCTCCCCTGCCAGATGCAGTCCAGCCCAGGCTGCTGAGGTGCCCTGTGCCACCCTCCAGGACCTCCCTTTGAGCAGGCAATGCACTGACCAGGCCAGCAGCCATTCAGATCTACTGAGCCTATGGACTCTGGGTAACTGAAGTGTAAAAACAAATCTTCCAATCAGTCCAAGAAAAGCTCAGAGAACAAAGAGAAAAGAGAACAAACAGATGAGGCAAAAAAAAGGCCAGGAGGCTGAGTAACCTATGGAAATTGAACTCACCTGACCCAGATCAGGATCAGAGAATCCCAGTCAGGTCCTTGAGGACAAGATGTCAAAAGGCAGGCCCAACAAGGAGGTGACATCACTACAAGTTGTGGGAAGTGAGAAAGAAATATGAGCATGAAAATAGAAGTTCTAACGGGAATTGCAGATGAAATTCCTTTGGTGGTTCATGCTGAGATATAACTTTTCTTCCCAGGTTTCAGATCTTTCCTTCATAATCAACATCTTAGGGGTGGGTTTTCTTCCCAACCAGCAGGGATGTGCCACGCCACTAACAGCTTCTCTTATCCTGATTAGCCCTTACTCACCTAGACTCCATCGTCTTTTCTCATCCCTCACAACCATCCAGTGTTCTCTCCCTTGCTCTAGCAGAATAATTACATCTGGCTTGCAAAGGGAACGTCCACCTTGAAAAAGCATAATGGAACTTAATAAAGACAGGATATGCTTGGCCAAGGCTTCAGAACAAAGAAGAGTAATGGGGCTGAAAAACATTCATATTACAATTACTTCAGTATCACAAGGAATCACAAGAACAGAGGTGTAGGAATACTGCCTCATTTATTTATTGTTTTTCTTTTTTGGCCAAACCTGCATCATGTGGAAATTCCCAGGCCACGGATCAAATCCAAGCTGGAGCTGTTACCTATGCCACAGCTGCAGCAAACACCAGAACCTTAACCCACCACACCAGGTGGGGGATAAAACCAGCACCTCCACAGAGATAAGCCAGATCATTGAACTATTACACCACTGCAGGAACTCCAATCTGACCTTATTGTATTTGCCAACTCATTAAGGCTCTATCTCTTGAGAAGTAATAACTGAGAGCACTGGTTTCAAATTATGCCTCTGTCTCCTAAGTCAATGCCGCCTCACTTTTCTCAGTTGGAAGAGTAATATATACCCACAGGTAAATAATAGTATGCAATAATATATAAAATATAAGCAAAATACTAAGAAATACTCATAGAAATGTTGTGAGGTTTGACTTAAAGTACTTGGATGAGTGAATAGTATACAGTAAGTACTACACATGTTTATGAGGTATTATTTTTGCTTTTTAAAAATATTTCACTGAGGAAATATTTAATTTTTTGCCAATATATTCATCTAACATTAGAAGCAAAGTTTATGTATTTTAAACTTTCAATCATAAATTAAATAAAAGATAATATAGTTGTCATAGTAAACTGAATGTATCCATTGAGTTTTAACAAATATTTTTATTTTTAACAAATTGTTAATTTAACCCAGAATCATAACTCAATGTACAGGCTTTTTAAATAGGGATGAAGAGCCAGATACCTCTGTCTTCCTAATCACATTTTGGTTAAGTTTATGGATAACAGACCATCTACAGCAGTATGAAAACAGTTTTCTTTAAAAATGGTTTTGCTGGGAGTTCTCCAATGTTGTAATGAGTTGCAGCACCTCCATTCTCACCACTGTGGCTCTGGTTGCTGCTCTGTGGCATAGATTTGATCCCTATCCCAGGAACTTCCACATATTGCCTTGTTGGCAAAAAAAAAAGAAAGAACCTGAAATAAACATTGCAACGCTCATTTAAAAAGTGTAAAAATAAAATGGTTTTGCTCTCAGTGTCTAAGAATTTGTAGCCAAGTCTCATTTAAGAGAAGCAATTACAGAAAAGGCAAAGGAAAATGTAAAGGTCACTGAATTACAGGTGAAGCTAAAGGTGCTATTTAATAGTTTAAGAGCTGGAGGTGCTTGTTCTCAAACCACA
Source organism: Catagonus wagneri (assembly GCA_004024745.2). NCBI lineage: Eukaryota > Metazoa > Chordata > Mammalia > Artiodactyla > Tayassuidae > Catagonus > Catagonus wagneri. Next base: position 16,483,711 of record PVHT021183646.1, read on the forward strand.
GAGCAGATATTCAACTAGTTTTTAGAAATATAGCCCTGAAATTCACTCCTGGGAGTTTCTAAATTTTTTAACACAGATAAACTTACCAACAGTGACAGCAAGTTTCTACAGTTCTCTGATATCACATCTCTGTACAGATTCCTCTGATTAGAGGTCAGGCATTCTCACTCTTCCTAAGAAAACTCTAAAGTCACATCTCTGAACATCACCAAATCGTGAAATGACAAACCCAAGTATTACTGGTCAGTTTATTTTTTTCTGTAAAGCGCCACATACACCATATTGTCTCTGCATATCCTTCCCTTTTCTTTATAAACAATTCTTTCAAAAAGTAATTAACTCATAGATTCTACAAAAACAGACCATGGGTGAATCTGGTTCACAAGCTATTGTTTTCTTACCACTGCTACACAAAAACTTCCTATATACTATGTGATATTTCATTTTACATATTCCCAAATATGGTCCAGTAATTATTAAATAGTTCCATGAAGCAGAAGCAATACTTTCTTAGATCAGTCTCCAAAGTCAAAATAAAAGTAAAAGTAAAAAAATGGAACCAGAGTTTGCACTGTGGCACAAGAGGATCAGCAGTATCTTTGGAGTGCTGGGATTCAAGTTTGATCCCTGGAGTGACACAGTGGGTTAAGGATCTGGTATTGTTGCAGTTGCTGCATAGGTCACAGTTGCAGCTCAGATTCAAAGCCTGGCCCAGCACCTCCATTCTCCATGGGGTAGTGAAGAGAAAAAAAAGAATTTTCAAAAAGAAAAAGAAAGAAACAAAACATGGACTTTTGCACAGAGAAGTAAACCATTAAATCACTGTACCACAAGGGAAATTACAGAATCTCTATTTAAAAAAGAAACAGAGTTTGCATAAAACTAAAGAATTTCTTCCAGACTATCAATATATATTTCATCACTATATATATCATTAGCATTTTCCCTTAGAATAACAAATCCTTTTTTGTTGTTGTTGTTGCTTTTTAGCACTGCCACTGAAGCATATGGAGGTTCCCAGGCTAGGAGTCAAATTAGAGCTACTTCTGCTGGCCTATGCTATAGCCACAGCATCTCAGGGTCTGAACTGCATCTGTGATCTACACCACAGCTCATGGCAATGCCAGATCCTTAACCCACTGAGTGAGCCATGGATTGAACATGAGTTCTTATGGATCCTAGTCAGATTCCTTTTTGCTACACCATGACGGGAACTTCCCTTTACTAAATGTTTTAAATGTACTACATAATATTCCATTTTATGAATATGTTAAACGATTTTATTTAGAAATTTCTAAAATTTTAAAATTACTAAATTTTGAGGTTACACAAAATTTCTAAAGCTGTAATATCCAGCACTTTTAGGCACCTGTGGTTCCTGAGCACATGATCTGTGACTAGTAACAAATTTACATATTCTGCTGTAAGTAAAAAATACACATCAAATACAGAAGACTTTAAAAAGAAAAAAGAATATAAAATATTGCAATATTTTTAAATTAATTACACTTTTTATTTTATTTTCTAAATTTTAATTTTAATTTTTACATTATACCCAGCTGTACAGCATGGTGACAGGGTTACACATACATATATGGATTCATCACAAGTGGTTAGACATAGTTCCCAGTGCTATACAGTAGAATCTCCTTGCTTTTCCAGCCCAGAGGCAACAGTCTACAACTATTAACCCCAGATCCCCTACCATCTAGTTCCCTGCCCCACCCATTTGGCAACCGCAAGTGTGTTCTCCAAGCCTTGATTTTCTTTTCTACATAAAAGTTCATTTGTGCAGTATATTAGATTCCAGTTATTAGTGATATCATATGGTATCTGTCTTTCTCCTTCTGACTTGCTTCACTCAGTATGAGGTTCTCTAATTCCATCCATGTTGCTGCAAATTACATTAGTTTATTCTTTTTTATGACTGAGTAGTATTTCTTGTGTATATGTACCACATATTCCCAATCCTATCATCTGTCGATGGACGTTTGGGTTTTTTCCATGTCTTGGCTATTGTGAATAGTGCTGCAATGAACATGCATGTGCAGGTGTCTTTTTCAAGGAAAGTTTTGTCTGGGTATATGCCCAAGAGTGGGATTGCTGGGTCATATGGTAGTTCTATGTATAGTTTTGTAAGGTACCTCCACACTGTTTTCCATAGTGGTTGTACCAGCTTACATTCCCACCAACAGTGCACACTTTTCTCCACACCCCCTACAGCAATTGTTGTTTGTGGACTTGTTAATGATGGCCATTCTGACTGGTGTGAGGTGGTATCTCGTGGTAGTTTTGATTTGCATTTCTCTAAACATCAGTGATGTTGAGCATTTTTTCATGTGCTTGTTGGCCATTTGCATCTCTTCTTTGGAGAACTGTCTATTTAGGTCCTTTGCCCATTTTTCAATGGGGTGGTTGTTGGTTTTTTTGCTGTTGAACTGCATATGTTGTTCATATATTTTTGAGATTAAGCCCTTGTCAGTTGCATCATTTGACACTATTTTCTCCCATTCTGTAAGTTGTCTTTTTGTTTTCTTTTTGATTTCCTTTGCTGTGTAAAAGCTTTTCAGCTTGATTAGGTCCCATTGGTTGATCTTTGCTTTCATTTCTGTTGCATTGGGAGACTGACCTGAGAAAATATTTGTAAGGTTGATGTCAGAGAATGTTTTACCAATGTTTTCTTCCAGGAGTTTATTGGTATCTTGTCTTATATTTGTCTTTAAGCCATTTGGGGTTTATTTTTGTGCATGGTGTGAGAGTGTGTTCTAGTTTCATTGATTTGCATGCAGCTGTCCAAGTTTCCCAGCAATGCTTACTGAACAAACTGTCTTTTTTCCATTTCATGTTTTGCCTCCTTTGTCAGAAATCAGTTGACTGTAGGCATCTGGGTTTATTTCTGGGGTCTCTGTTCTGTTCCATTGGTCTGTATGTCTGTTTTGGTACCAGTACCACACTGTCTTGATTACTGTGGTCCTTTGATATTGCCTGAAGTCTGGGAGAGTTATGCCTCCTGCTTGGTTTTTGTTCTTTAGAATTTCTTTGGTGTTTCTGGGTCTCTTGTTGTTCCATATAAAATTTTGCATTGTTTGTTCTAGTTTTGTGAAGAATGTCTTGGGTAATTTGATAGGGATTGCATTGAATTTGTAGATTGCTTTGGGTAGTGTAGACATTTTTACAATATTTATTTTTCCTGCCCATGAGCATGGAATATCTTTCCATTTGTTTGTATCTTCTTTGATCTCCTTCATTAATGGTTTGTAGTTTTGTGCATATAAGTCTTTCACTTCTTTGGTCAAATTTATTGCCAGGTATTTGACTTTTGGGGTGCTATTTTAAAAGGTAAAGTATTTTGGTATTCTTTTTCTAATATTTCATTGTTAGTATGCAGAAATGCGATTGACTTCTGAAGGTTAACCTTATATCCTGACACTTTGCTGAATTTGTCTATGAGTTCAAATAATTTTGGGATTGAGTCCTTTGGGTTTTCTATATAAAGTATCATGTCACCTGCATAGAGTGACAGTTTTACCTCTTCTCTTCCTATTTGGATGCAATTTATTTCTTTTGTTTGTCTGATTTCTGTGGCTAAGACCTCCAATACTATGTTGAGCAATAGTGGTGCGAGTGGGCAACCCTGTCTTGTTCTGGATTTTAGTGGGAATGCTTTCAGCTTTTCTCCATTGAGTATTATATTTGCCATGGGTTTATCATAAATGGCTTTTATTATGTTAAGGAATGCTCCCTGTATCCTCACTTTGGTAAGAGTTTTGATCAAGAATGGATGTTGGACTTTGTCAAATGCTTTTTCGGATCTATTGAGATGATCATGTGGTTTTTAACTTTTCTTTTGTTAATGTGGTGTATGACATTGATTAATTTGCATATTTTGAACCATCCTTGTGCACCTGGGATGAATCCCACCTGGTTGTGGTGTCTGATCTTTTTGATATGTTTTTGGATTCGGTTGGCTAAAACTTTGTTGAGAATTTTTGCATCTATATTCATCAAAGATATTGGCCTATAGTTCTCTTTCTTCATGGTGTGTTTGTCTGGTTTTGGAATTAAGGTGATGTTGGCATCATAGAATGTCTTTGGGAGTGTTCCTTCTTCTACAACCATTTGGAAAAGTTTAAAGAGAATGGGTACGAGTTCGTCTTTGTATGTTTGGTAGAATTCACCTGTGAAACCATCTGGTCCTGGACTTGTAGGGAGTGTTTTGATGACATACTCAGTTTCATTTCTGGTGATTGGTCTGTTCCGTTGATCTATTTGTTCCTGAGTCATTTTCGGCAGGTTGTAAGTCTCTAAAAATTGTCCATTTCTTCTAGGTTATCAAATTTGTTGGCATACAATTGTTCATAGTATGCTTTCATGGTTTTCTGTAATCTCCATTGTGAACTCTCCTTTTTCAGATCTTGTTTTGTTTATTTGGGTTTTTTTCTCTCCTCTTCTTGGTGAGTCTAGCCACATGTTTGTCAATTTTGTTCTCAAATGCACATGAAACATTCTCAAGGATAGAGCACATACTGGGGCATAGAGCTAACCTCAACAATTTTAATAGTATAGAAATTATTCCAAGTATCTTCTCTGACCACAAAGGCATGAAACTAGAAATCAACCACAGGAAAGGTGATGAGAGAAAACAGACTACATGGAGACTAAAAAACATGCTACTAAGAAACGATTCGGTCAATGAGGAAATCAAGAAAGACATTAAAATATACCTTGAGACAAATGAGAATGAAGACACAACCACTCTAAATCTATGGGCTGCTGCAATAGCAGTACTCAGAGGGAAGTTCATAGCAGTACAGGCCTTCCTCAAAAAAGAAGAAAAATCTCAAATTGACAATCTAACCCATCACCTGAATGAATTAGAAAAAGAAGAACAAAAACACCCTAAAGTCAGCAGAAGGAAGGAAATCATTAAGATCAGAGAGGAAATCAATAAAATAGAGATTCAAAAAACAATAGAAAAAAATTAATAAAACAAAGAGCTGGTTCTTTAATTAATTACACTTTTAAATAATATTTTGGCTATACTGCATTAAATAAAATATTAAAATTTTCTGCACACTTCTTTTTACATTTTAAATGTGACTAAGAAAAAGTTTATATATGTGCCTTGCATATTTTTCTAAATTCGTTTTCTTTATGGCCACACCCAAGGAATAGGGAGGTTCCCAGGCTAGGGGTAGAAATCAAAATTGCATCTTACCTCCACAGCCACAGCCATGCCAGATCACAGCTGCATCTGCCACCTACACTGTAGCTCACAGCAAGGCTGGATCTTTAATACATTGAGAGAGTCCAGGGATCAAACCCACATCCCTATTAATCCTTATTGTGTTCTTAATCTGCTGAGCCACAAAAGGAACTCCTATTATTCTAACTTTAAAAAAATTATCATTCAAGTGTGTCCTTTTGTGGTGCATCAGGTTAAAGATCCAGAGTGGTCACTGAAGCAGATCCAATTGCTGCTGTGGTACAGGTTTGATCACGGGCCTGGGAATATCCACATGTTGCAGGAGTAGCCAAAAAATTATTATTATATATTTTTAATGAAATTTATATGGGATCTACTGTGATCAGAAGGATTAATTTTATATTTTTAATATTGGACAGTGTTGCTCTAAAGTGTTCTCTAGTACTGAGAATATCATATCAGTTGTCTCCCTCTAGGGGCTTCTTTGCCATTTCTGGACTAAGACTGAACACAGGAGACATTGAAAAATGTGGTCAACTCACACATGGATCTAGATGGAGAAGAGGGGGGACCACAGGAAGGGCTAGGCTGTCTGGTCCCATCCTTGACTAGAATGGGGCAGCTAGGAGGAAGTTGTTAGAGGGGACACATTTAGGAAGTTTTAGGATAATGATAATGTTCACACAACTTGAAAAAAATTACAGCATTTCAAATAGAGAGAAATATCAATTTACATGAACCATGATTTCAGAGTTGCAAGAGCTGGTTAGTTTTTCTCAAGGGTCATTTACTGGAAGCAGAGTCACAGAAGCCAAGAGCTGGGGGAAGAGTTGGATGCCATAAGAAGAAAATTGCCTCAGCTCCCAAACTCTGAAAACTCACACAACTTCTCCGGTTCTAGCATACAACACCCCTTCACCCCCAGAACACACAGACAAGTTATGAAAGCTAAAAGGTAGGTTAGACAAATATATGCCCTCCCCAAACCACAGGAACATCATTGCACAAAGACAAACCAAGAGCAGGCCTACCTGCCTGTAAGCACATATCCAGATATTTGAGCAGAAGGGACTCTAGTAAGTCCCCCACCCCAGGGAGGCTGATCTGGGCCTGAGAATTAGCTCTCCAGATCCATCTTCCCTCGTTCCAACCTTCCCATTTGAAAAGTCACTACACCATCTAAACCAGAACTTCCTTCTGTGATACAGGGATCTGGCTTGCCTCCCTAAATCTGAAGACAAAAATTGAGTACAGACTAGAAATTCACAAGCTTTGCCACACATTGGAATCACCAGAAGATTTTGAAAATATACTGATGGCCTGAATCCCATCCCTCAAACCTTCTAATTTAATTGTATAGATTGTAATCCTGAGTGTAATCAGGATTTGTAAACTTTTAACCCTTTCCCAGGTGATCATAATGGGCAAGTTTGGCAATCAAACTCTGGAGGCATCATAATCACCTGGAAGGTCTATTAAAGTACACTCTGCAGGGCCCCACTCCTAAAGCTTGGCATTACTAGGTATGGGGTAGGGCTTGAGAATTTGAATTTCAAAAATGTTGACACTGATTCTGCTCATCCAAATGCCAGAATTTGAGAACTATGTGCACAGACCATGTTGAGCAGTCTTTATAATAGCCAAGCTGTATCTCACACTGGGAGCCCTTCCTCCAGGTGGAACTACCTTTCCCAGAATCCTCAGTGCTCACTGTTCACCACTTTCCTACTAAAATCAACAATATAGGTTTTCCCTTAATGGATCAGTGTTAGTGAACCTGATTAAGATACGCGAGGGCTAGGGTTCAATCCCTGGCCTCACTCAGTGGGTTAAAGCATATGACATTGCTGTGATCTGTGATGTAGGTCTCAGATGCAGCTAGGATCCAGTGTTGCTATGGCTGTGGTGTAGGCCAGCAGCTGTAGCTCTGACTGGACCCTTAGCCTGGTAAATTCCATATACTGCACAGGTAGCTCATAAGAAGCAAAACAGCAAGAAGAAAAAAATTATCAATATTTCCTACATGATCTCATTTACCAACACATTTCTCTTAATATCCAGGCTGGGGAAAGAAATGAATTTGTGAAACCTGAGTACAAATAATTATCTAGAAAGTAGAAATAGCACACTAGTTAAAACTCACTAAAGTTCCTGGTTGCCCCTGAGAAATTTTCCCTGGATTAGAGCTGCTGTTCCCAGGAAAAAGCCTTGTCTCCCCCACCCTTCTTGTGGGCCCCATGGTGCAATGCTGTGTCTATTTCATACAAAGGTACTTGGCCTTTCCCTTTGTATGCCACATTTGACATGGATTAAGCCAGTATAAATAAACAAAAAAATCCTCACTAGTAAAGATGAGTCCCACTTAAAGGAACTGTAATATAAGATTTTTTTTTCTTTTGGCCTTTTCTAGGGCCTCACTGATGGCGTATGGAGGTTCCTAGGCAATGGTCAAGTTGGAGCTATAGCCACTGGCCTATGCCACAGCCACAGCAACACAGGACTCAAGCCATGTCTGCACCCTACACCACAGCACATGGCAAAGCTGGATCTTTAACCCACTGAACAAGGCCAGGGATTGGACCCCGCAACCTCATTGTCCCTATTTGGATTCATTAACCACTGAGCTACGAAAGGAACTCCTAAAAGATTTTAAAAACTAATATCTCATATTACTAAGTCTGTTGGGAAATGGATGTATGTGCTATGATATAGAAATAATAAAATAATATGTGGAAAATGGTTACAGTGGGACCAAAAAATACAGAAAGAACATAAATAGCCTTCAGTATGGTTAAATAAATTATGCATTCACATGACAGAAAACTAAACACGCACTAAAAATAAAGGTCAAACTCTTATCTGATGTCATAGAAAGATGGTCACTACATATTGCTAGAGGAAGAAGAAAGAATAGAAAATAGTATTGTAGTGTGATCCTGTTGTTGGCAGGAAAACTATATAGTATGCATATACATATATGCATGTATGTAAAATAGTCTGTGAAAGTTACTTGGAATAAAATTTTTGCAGTTACCTCTACTGGATGTTATCCCAGGTGATCTTTATTTTGTTCTTCTTTAGAGTCTCAATCATTTTAATCAAAAAATTTTAAATATGTATCACTTATACCTGGACATACATTAAAAACAGCTCTACAAGTTATATCACAAAAAGCCCCAAGAAATCTATCCCTGGTACCTTTCCCTGACCCAATCTTCCAAGTCTACAGGCAACAATCTTTACCTCCTTTATATTTTTCTTTTGGTATTTAAACACTGTAGATTCAAATAATATGCCAATATTACTACTAATGAATTTTCAGTTTTAAACATTATCTTTTGACTTCTTACTATGGAGCAGTGTAGTTTTAGCTCTCTTGTATCCACCTAGCATATACATGGCTGCATCTCCCTATCCTTCTAATATGGTTTTGTTCTATTTCAGGGTAAATGGATATTTAATTTCTATTATTATGACTATGTAAATACCATTACCAACTGAGCTATGTTGTATAATCAGATTATTTTGCCTTCGTTGCCTAAGTCTTCTTCTCTGAGATTCACCTAATTTTTTCTATGCTTAGATTTCTAGGTATTTTCATCCATTAATTTCTCAAAGTCTGAAATAAAGGATCAAGAAGATGTAGCTTCTGGCATAAAATATCACAACTGCCCATTTCACACTCTAAGAATCCTTTAGAAATTCAGCAAAATACTTCAGAGTATCACCTGGACCCTCACTTGGCAAACCCCAATACTATATTCCTAAATGTTCCTATCTATGAAGTCCCATGAGGCCTTGAGGTGAAAAGCTGATCCTGGAGGTGAAAACTTGGTTAAATATAGGGCCTAGAAAGGCTGTTGAAGGAATTTCTTAAGCAGTTTTAAATATCAGTTCCCAATAACTGACCTCTTAAATAATTTATGAAACATCCAGGAAACGGAATAATAAAATAATCACTAAATGTTACATTTTAGAAAACTGTTAAGGAGTGGAGAATACCCAAGATATACTGAAAGAAAAAATCCACTTACAAAGCAATATAAAATGATTAGATATTTTAACCCATTAAAGTGAAAGAGAGACATCAACAGATGGAGAGAATCTCTTAATATTTCAATTCTGAGATTTAAAATTAATTTTGAATTAAAATTGTTTCTCAATTTAATTGCTATCCCTGTCTTAAGAATTATCAATACTTTAAGACTTCTCAAACCAAAAGGGGATCACAGGGATTTCACCTTTCTCTATATATTCATGAGGGTACTATGAAAATCCATGAAAGTAATGAATTGGTCTTGAAACCTAAGAATTAGAGGACTTCCTGTGTGACTTGCAGCATAACAATTCAGTGCTGCTTCTAGGAACTGGAGGCCTTGGTCTCTTTAAAATTTCCAATTAATGTTATCTGATTCTGAAATAAAACCTTATACAATTCCAAAAATGCCTGTAAAATAACTTGGGAGAAAATATGCTCTAAATATTAACAGTGACTATTTCTGCATATTGGTTTTCCTTTTATTTCTTGTTATGCTTTTTTAGGGCCGCACTCATGGCATATGGAACTTCCTAGGCTAGGGGTCGAGTTGGAGCTGTAGCTGCAGGCCTATGCCACAGCTGCAACAATGCCAGATCCGAAAAACATCTGTGACCTACACCACAGCTCACAGCAACACTGGTTCCTTAACCCACGAGCAAAGCCAGGGATCGAACCCGCAACCTCATGGTTCCTGGTCAGACTCGTTAGCCACTGTGCCATGATGGGAACTCCTATTCCTGCCTTTTTGGACTGCAGATAATTTTAATTTTCTTCTCTTTTAGTTTCCTTAATTACTAAATATTTGAGAAGCCTGCATTAAATCCAACATCACAAGAGTGGTTTCTTTGTTATTCACTTTAAAGTTCATTTTTTAATGATTTGGGAAGATGGTGTACCTTATAGTCACCTAGTAAAGCGTGATTAAATAGGACTGCATAAGTGGAAATAAAAGGGACATCAAAATGACTGGAAAAATAATTCTTTCCGATGACTGAATATTGCATTTCTTTTTTTTTCAGGAGGGTGCCTCCATGGCATGTGGAGCTCAGGGGCTAGGGATTAGATCAGAGCCACAGTTGTGACCTAAGTCACAGCTGCTGTCACACAGAATCCTTAACGCACTCCATGGGGCCATGGATGGAGCCTGTGTCCCAGAACTCCCAAGAAGCTTCCAATATCATTGCACCAGAGTGAGAATTCCTTGAATATTGTTTCATTAACACCCAGAGATCCTTCTGTAAAGTACTGCAATGTGATTAAGAGATGCAACAGACAGAAAAAAATGCTTATTTCACAGCAGCTACTCAGTAATTTGAGTTAATTCCTCTTGCCCTCCAATGAAGAACCAGTTATTAAATCCTTTCAAAAGATCTTATTAATCCTTACCTGAGTGTCCAGAATTCATAGGTAACAACGATTTCTTAAAAATTTTTATTCAGAACAATAAACACTTCCTAATTTTATATTATATGCTTTTACTTATAACTGCTTAGAAATAATCTTTATTATTGTATAACAATCCATCACATAAGTGATGTAACCATTTCCATATTGCTAAATACTAATTTTTCTTTTTTTCGTGGCCTCACCCTTAGCATATGGGCATTCCCAGGCTCTTAACTCCATTTGCTGTGGAGGCACAGGTACAATCCCTGGCCTGGGGCAGTGGGTAAAGGATCCAGCATTGCCCCAGCTATGACTTGGATTCAAGCTTTGGCCAGAGAGTTCCATATGTGTCAGTGCAGCCATTGAAAAGGAAAATGAAAACAAAATATAAACTTCCAACAGAGCTATTTCCATACCTAGGATCCTTTGGAAAATCTCTTCACAGAGCAACTGCATGTGTAGCACAATGTTAACTGTAGAACTGCATTAATGGGCACCAGAAAAGGGGAATCTATATATTAGGCCCCCTGCCTCTAGTTATGTATGGAAATCCTAAGGCCCAAATACATAAGTAGATCCTTCTTAAGAAGGACATTCCAAGGGTAAGAAATTAAAAATATCCCATCTCCCAAAAATCAAATACATTTCATGGAAACAAAGAAGCAGCACAAACTCACAAAGAACCTGGTTTTTAGAGGTGCAGCAGCGATTTGCTTCACTTCACAGGACTTTTCTAGAGATTGACAGGGCTGGTGGAAGCAAAACAAGGTTCATTACACCACGGATTTTCATGACTCTGTAAATACCCACCCTCCATGCCCCCTTGAACCTCACTACCTGCCTCCTGGATGCATAACAGAAATGAGAAGGTCTGTGCAGCTGGGTCTAGGTTCAGAGCTAAGAGATCACTGTAGTTCTTACTCCACAATGGTTCACCCCCAGGGTGGTCCACTGTAGGTTTGCACAGACATTTCATTCTGAGGCTCTACTTCCCACTTCTCTCTCAGGCCTTTTCTCTAAGGCTGGGCCTTTGTGGCTGAGGTGAGGAAGGTGGTGCCAAAGACATCAATGTCTCTCAATGCAGAAGAGGCCAGGGAAGCACCCAATTTCTGCTGCCCATGCTCAAAGACCCACCTCCAGATCCCAGAACTTCAAGCCTTAACGCTTGAGGAAATACCTAGTGGGCTGAGTCCCCAGAGCCCACCCTTGGATCTGGTCCAGAGAATGTGGCCCATCCTGCCCTCATTCTCTTCAGGAAAGAATAAATAAATCCAGGCAGTAAGTAGGACAATGTGTCCCATGTTCCAGTCTGGACTACTCTCATAAGACCTGTTCCTTGAATAATATTTGGCCATACCTGGGACTGAAACAGAACATTAAATATTAAAATAAAAGTCACACTTCTTTCTGTCAAGTGTTCCTCCTATCTCAGCCCCAAAGGTCTTTCAACATTTAAGTTTTATGCAGTGGAAGAGGTATTTCAGTAATGCCCATAAGAGGAAGTTGCTCCTTGGTTTTACAGACTTCGAACAACCAGAAATTATTTGGGAGGGGGTCCGTGGAATGTTATAATTTATAAAAGCAAACCAGAATTGGAGCTGGCTTTTGAAAACCTGCCTTTTTAATGTTTATAATCAATTCAAGGTAACACAGAAATGCATCCTCAAATTTAAAAGCAGGATTGGGAATAGAATGTTTCGCACCATCTTTCAAGTCATCACACATTATATTGCAATATTCTTTCCTTTAAGGAAAAATAGAGCAAAGGATGAATGACTTAGGTCACTTTACTCACCAAGCAACAAGTTTTTCCAACATTAGTTCAGGGCATATCTAGAAATTCAACTGCAAGAGATTATAATCAGACTGCTGGTTACACTACAGTGAAATGTAATAAGAAATAGACGTGAGCCAACCATGTTTGTTTAACCAGAATACTTCCATAGAAGGAAGTTCATACAGTTTATACACTGCATGTATGAATGGGCCAATGAAAATTTGATGGAAAGGTTAAAAAGAGAGGCTAAAAATTTTATGCTTCATGAATCAAAATCAAATTTGGCAAACACCTGAGTTCCTAGAATATTGTACACACATTTCCTTAACTAATCTTCAACAGTCCTTTGAAGTGGGAATTATTCTCATCTGACAGCTGATATTTATTCACTTGTCCACAGTCAGAGCCTTATGCCAATTGTGGAATCATTGCTCTGTTTCCTATATCATAATATCTTAATTGTATAACAGATATTAATTAAAATAATGTTGCCAGTAGGAAGCTTAATTACAGAAAATAATTATTGAAGAGTAAGAAATTATTCTGATATTCAAATATCAGATGGATTTATGATCTTCAACAATTGTAGAAATAATTATGTAGAATTGTTTTCTAATGCAGCAGGCATTATATTAACCCCATATCACTTTAAACTTAAATTTCAAAATTCATTTTCTTTTTTATTTATGATGAATTTTATTATTATAATTATAGCTGATTTACAGTGTTCTAGCAATATTCTACTGCAATGTGATCCAGTCACATATATGTATACATTCTTCTTCTTTTCTGACATTAACATGGTCCATTAAAAGTGACCAGACATTCTTCCCAATGCTATATAGCAGTGGCCCATTGCTTATCCATTCCAAAGGCTACAGTTTGCATTTATTAACCCCAAATTCCATCCTCTCCTACTCCCCCCCTCCCTCTTGGCAACCACAAATCTGTTCTCCATTCCTGTGATTTTCTTTTCTGTGGAAAAATACATTTGTGCCCTATATTGGATTCCAGATATAAGTGAAATCATATGGTATTTCTCTTTTTCTTTCTGACTTACTTCACTTAGTATGAGAGTCTCTAGTTCCATATGCATTGCTGCAAATGGCATAATTTTTGTTCTTTTTTATAGCTGAGTAGTATTACTTTGTGTGTATATACCACATCTTCTTAATCCAATTGTCTGTCAAAGGACATTTATGTTGTGTCCATGTCTTGGCTATTGCGAGTGGTGCTGCAAAGAACATGCAGGTGCATGTGAGTTTTTCAAGGAATGTTTTGTCTGGATATATGCCAGACATGTTTTGTCTGGGATTATTGGGTCATAAGGTAGTTCTATGTATAGTTTTCTAAGGTACCTCAATGGTGTTTTCCATAGTGAATCCAGAATTTTCACAGGCTTTTCACAAGGCTGAAGATGTGGCTCCAATCAAGGATTTCTGCAAAGGTGATATAGGCTCACAGCTGCAGTTCTGATTCCACCCCTAGCCTGGAAACTTCCATAAGTGAAGATCTAAATGGACAAAATAAATTTATTTCAAGCATCTTTTCTGACCAAAATAGCACAAAAATAGAAATCAACCACAGAGAAAGGAGAAAAAAAAGATTACATGGAGACTAAGAACTATGCCATTTAAAACAAAATAAAGGTTCAATGATAAAATCAAATTGGAAATTAAAAAATACCTTGAGACAAATCATAATGATCATTTTTGTCTGTTTTTGTTTTTGTTTGTTTTTAGGGCCATAACTGAGGCATATGGAGGTTCCCAGGCTGGGGGTCTAATTGGAGCTACAGCTGCCAGCTATGCCACAGCCAAAGCCACAGCAAAGCACGGTCTGAGCCACATCTGTGACCTACACCAGAGCTCATGGTAATGCCAGTCCTAAACCAAGACCAAAGTTTTTAGAAGGAAGGAAATAATAAAGATCAGAAAGGAGTTCCTGAGGTGGCACAGGGGTTTAATGATCTGGCTTTTTTCTGTGGTGTTGCCAGTGATCTTGGTCAAGGTCTGTGAATTAAGGAACCCACATTACTGCAACTGTACAATTGGTCACAGATGCGTCTAATATTTGATCCCTTGACCAAGGGCATAAGATTTAAGTGTGGCCAAAAAAGCCAAAAAATAGAAGACCAGGGAGGAACTGAGTAAACTAGACATTAAAAGAACAATAAAATCAAAACATTGTAAATCAATACTTTAACTTAAAAAATAGAAAATGTCAATAAAACTAAGAGTTTTCTCTTTGACAGGTTAAAAAGATTGACAAAAAAAAAGACACATAAGTTCAACAGACTAACCACCAGCAATTAAACTTAATATGTTATAAAAACATTCACCACAAACAAAAGTCCAGGACAAGACGCCTTCACAAGTGAATTCTACCAAACATACAAAGATCGTATACCCACCCTTCTTGAACTTTTCAACAAATACTGACTGATTCACCAAATACTGAAGCATATAACTAAACTTAACAAATTTTGGCATATAGAGAATACTTTAAGCATCTTCTCTGACCACAATGGCATGAAACTAGAAATCAACTACAGGCAAAGAGATGAAAATAAAAAAGACCACATGGAGACTAAACAACATGCTATGAAAAAAAAAGCAATGGGTCAATGAGGATATCAAAGGGAATTTAAAAATATACCGTGAAAATGATAATGAAAACACAACCATTGAAAGTCTATGGGATCCCACAAAAGCACTGCTTACAGGGAAGTTCATAATGATACAGGCCTTCCTCAAAAAACAAAATTATCTTCTACAACCTAAAAGGATGAGAAAAGGAAAAACAGACAAAACCTAAAGTCAGAAGAAGGAAGGAAATCATAAAGATCATAAAGTACATCAATAAAATAGAGATTCAAAAAACAATATAAAAAAATCAAGAAAACCAAGAGCTGGTTCTTTAAAGGGTAAACAAAATTTACAATCTTCTGGCCAGACTCAACAAGAAGAGGAGAGAAAGAACTCAAAGAAACAAAACAAATGAAAAAGAAGACACTTCAATGGATACTGCAGAAATACAAAAAAAAAAAAAAAACAGAATACTATGAGCAATTATATGTCAACAAATTGGACAACCTAGAAGAAATGGACAACTTTCAAGAGACATATAGACTGCCAAATCAGAATCAAGAGGAAATAGATCAGTTGAACAGACTGATCACAACATTGAACTGAATATGTAATAAAAGTAAACTTCACGGCAAAAAATGTCCAGGACCAGATGGCTTCACAAGGAATTTCCACCAAACGTGCAAAGAACTTATAATCATGTGTCTTAAAATTGTCCCAATGGTGGAAGAAGTAACACTGCCAAAGACATTCTATGAAGCCACCATCACCATAATACCAAAACCAGACAAAGATACGACCATACAAGAAATTAAGAGTTTTTTTTTTTTTTGCTTTTTAGGGCCACACCCACAGCATATAGAGGTTCCCAGGCTAGGGGTTGAATCAGAGCTGCAGCTGCCAGCCTACAGCAGAGCCATGGAAATGCAGAATCCAAGCTGTCTGTGACCTACACCAGAGCTCATGGCAACACCAGATCCTTAATCCACTGAGCAAGGCAAGAGATCAGACCCACATCCTCATGAATAATAGTCGGGTCCATTAACCACTGAGCCATGATGGGAACTCACATAAAGGACAATATTTTGGTGAATATTGATGCAAAAATTCTCAACAAAATTGGATCCAACCAAATCCAACTACATATAAAAAAAGATCACATACCATGACCAAGGGAGACATCCCAAGTTCACAAGGATGGTTAAACATATACAAATCAATCGATATCATACAGCACATGAACAAAAGAAAAGTAAAAAACCACATGATCATTTCAATAGGTATGTAAAAAGCATTTTTTGGAAAAAAATCCACCTTCTAGTCAATACAAAAAAAATCTCTTTCCAAAGTGAGTATGGAGGGAATATTACTTCACATAATAAATGTATATTATCTGTACATCCAATATAACCCTCAATGGTGAAAAGCTGAAAACATTCTCCTAAAATCTGGAGCAAGACAAAGATACCCATTCTAACCACTTTTAGTCAACATAGTACTGGAAGTCATAGACACAGCAATCAGACCCACAAAAATAAAATGTATCCAAATTTGAAGTAAAGAGGTAAATTTGGCACTCTATGCAGATGACATGACACCCTATAGCAAAAACCCTAAAGACTCCACACCAAAACTACACAAACTGATTGTAAAATTAAGAAAGTAGCAGGATACAAGACTAACATTCAAAAACTGGTTGCATTTCTGTATACTAACAATGAAAAGTTGGAAAAGGGTTAAAAAAATACTATCTTTTAAAATCACATGCCCCAAAATTAAATGCCTAGGAATAAACCTGACCAAAGAGGTGAAAGACTTAATCTAGGAAATTAAAGGGAATACAGAAAAATGGAAAGATATTCTATGCCCTTGGATCGGAACAATTAATATTGTTAAAATGGCCATACTACCCAAAGCAATCTACAGGTTTAATGCAATCCCTTTCAAATTACCCAGGATATCTTTCACACAACTAAAAGAAACAATCAAAACAAATATGTGGAACCATAAAAGACCCAGAGGTTTTGCCAAAGCAATTATGAGGGAAAGAAATCAAGCCAGAGGCATAAATCTCTCAGACTTCACACAATATTACAAAGTTACATTAATCAAGAAGGTGTGGTACTGGTACAAAAGCAGACAAACAAACAAATGGAACAGAATAGACAACCCAGAAATTAACCCGGACTCCTATGGTCAATTAACATTCAACAAAGGAGGCAAGACTATAAAATGGGCAAAAGACACTCTCTTCAGCAAGTTGTGCTGGGAAAACTGGACAGCTGCATGTCAATCATGATATGAGAACACACTCTCACTCCATGAACAAAAATAAACTCAAAGGAGATTAATGACTTAAAACTAAGAAAATCTGCTATAAAACTCCAAGAAGATAACAAAGGCAAAACATTCTCTGATATTAACTGCACAAATGTTCTCTTAGTTAATTCTCACAAGGCAATAGAAATAAAAACAAAAATAACCATTGGGACATAATCAAACTGATAAACTTTTGCACAGCCAAGGAAAATATAAAACAAAAAGACAGAAAAAGACAGTACAGAATGGGAGCAAATACTTACAAACAGTGCAATTGCTTCATCTGCAAAATATACAAAGAGGACACACAACTCAACAGCAAAAAAAAAAAAAAAAAAAAAAAAAAAAAAAAAAAAAAAAAAAAAAAAAAAAAGAAAAGAAAAAGAAAAAGAAAATCTAACCGAAAAACAGACAGAAAAGCTACATAGACATCTCTCGCAAGAAGACATAACGAGGCCCAACAGGCACATGAAAAAAAAAATTCAGCATCACTCATTATTAGAAAGATGCAGATCAAAACTACTATGAGGTACCACCTCACAACAGTCATTAATAAGTCTACAAATCACAAACGCTGGAGAGGGTGTGGACAAAAGACACCCCCCCACCCTGTTCATGGGAATTTAAATTGGTACAACCACTATGGAAAACAGTATGGAGGTCCCTCAGAAAACTAGATATAGAACTACCATATGACCCAGCAGTCCCACTCCAGGCCCTATGTGGACCAAGCTTTCATTCAAAAAGATACACGCACCACTGTGTTCATTGCAGCACTATTCACAATAGCGAAGACATACAAACAACCTAAATGTCCATCAACAGATAAAAGGATTAAGAAGATATGCTACATATGCACAATGGAATACTACTCAGCCTCAGAAAACAACATTATCTCATTGGCAGCAACAGGGTTGGAGCTAGAGACTATCACACTAAGTGAAATAAGTTAGAAAGAGAAAGAAATATCATCTGATATCGCTCATATATTGAATCTAATGCACAGCACAAATGAACTAAACTACAGAAAATAAACAAACTAGTGTACATAGAGAACAGACTTGTGGTTGCCAAGCAGAAGCGGGAGGGACAGGGATGGACTGGACATTTGACATTAATAGATTCAAACACTTGCCTTTGGAGTGGATAAGCAATGAGATGGAGCACAGGGAACTACAGCCAATCACTTGGGATGGAACGTGATGTAGGATCATGTGAGAAAAACTATGGTTTTACATGTAGAACGTTGTAAATCAACTAGAATACAGTTGTTCCTTTTTTTTATGAAGTTATATGTACCCCTAACTAAGCTCATGGCAGGTTAATTGACAATATCCAATATATTGAAGTCACCAAAAAGTCCACTTATTTGCAAATCTATCTATGAGATAGGTGGGGGAGGAGAGAGAGAAGGGACAGAGAAAGATCAACAGACACAAAGAAAGGTGGAAAGAGAGAAAGTGAAAGAGTCAGAGAGAAAGAGCACTGAGAGAAAAAGGGAATGAACACAGGAAAAGGGTAATGAGTATAACTCCCACAATTTTCCTAAACCAGTCTATATTTTAGAACCCAGTCACAATATCCATCCACGCTGGAAAGGTAGGGGTTACATGAGGATGTTTGACAGGCAGCAAGAATGCTGGGAATCATTTTGGGGCAGCCCACCACAGGTGCTGAGATGAGACACTTGGACTTGAACCAAAATATAACAGGAGGACCAGGAAGGTTGTGTGCCAGAGGAGTGACACCTGGATTTTATTGAATTTCAACTTTCCAACGATGGGACTAGGAAAGAGGCAACAAAGGGAATGACTTTCCCTACATCCCAGAGCAGAACCAGGCCCATCTCAGTTTTGCTTTCTTTTTTTCTTCTACTCTAGCCTTTTCAGTCACCTTTCTTTTGCCAAGTCTGTGCATGAGTTCCATGGGATACCAGCCCATAGGTTTTACAGGCACTCTCAGTTGTTAGATCTTTGTGTACTTGATGGCTTCCCAGGAAGTAGAGGTCAGAATGACCTCCACTGTGCATAAGGAAGATAGGGATAGCCTGAGATGCATGTGGCTTGTCCAGGCTCCTCCCTACATCAGTAGTGAGGAGGAGGAGGAGGAGGAGAAGCTGGGTCTGAAGTGAATTGCATCTTCAGAGTTAGGGCCCTGGTGGCACCCAGGCCTCCCAGGAGATTTTAGGGGTAGACTGTGTTGGTGTCACTGGGCTTGGACTTGCCCAGGGTTAGGGCTTGAGTTGCCAGCAGCCCAAATGTGCCTGCTTTTGGGCAGCTTTGTGGAAGGAGGAAGCCTGGCAAAGAGACCTCAGGAAGGAATCTCACTTCCCTGGCAAGAAAGGCCAACAGAATTTGGAACCTGGGTAACTAGGCACCCATATTCTACACAAGATCCTACACAGCTCACGTCATTGGAGACCCTTGAGGGAAATGTTATGTTGTGGCCTTGGGGAGGCCAAAAGTTACAGCAGGTTTCAATGCTGTGAGCACCGGGTGAGGTCTCACTCGAGATGCCTATGGCCATTTGCCCGTAAAAAACCAAAGGTAACAAGGGAGGCCATGGCCAGGCAAGTCCAGACCAGGCCACAACTCTGATCCTAGCTAGGTGGCCCTCTGTATGCTCCCAGTATGTGTCGAGGTAAGGGTGGTTGGGCTTAATAGGAGTTGGTCTGCCTGTAGCAAGAGTAGGCTGATGACGGGTCAGAAACCTGGTGGGCCACTCATGTCCAAAGTCTAGGTCAAAGCTGGTTGCATGAGGGTATGGAAAGTCAGAGCAGTGCTGTTCCACCCAAACTTTTAGGAATATCTCTTTCTTCCTGGGTGGATATCTCAACAGACACAATATGGGTCTGATCTGAGAGAAGGTCGTGTAGGCAGAAGCAGCAGTGAGGATGGTCATGCAGGACTCTGATACCTCTGTGCTGGGCTGAATGCTGGTCTTGTGGTTGCAGATTCCCACACCAGAGCTCAGTGAGGGGATGCTTGATGGGGTCACCCAGTCACTCTCTTGGTGTGAGGTGCTGGAGTGCCACACCACCACTGAGGGACAGCTCACCCCTGAATCCATATCTGATCCTGCAAGAAACACAGCCTGGTCAGGACAGGCAACACCTGCAGGGAGAACCTGAACCTGCTCCTGCAGTAGATCCAGAGATAGGTCAGGATTCACAATTACAAGGAGAAATTGTACCTGCTCCTGCAGGAGATCCAAAGCCAGGTCAGGATCCACAACTATAAGAAGAAACTGCACCTGCACCTGCACCTGCAGGAGACCTGGAAACACTTGGGGATCCACAACTCCTGCAAGAACTGACACCTGCTTCTACAGGAGACCCAGAGTCAGGACAGGATCCACAAATCTTGCAGGGAGACCCTGTATCAGAATCTGCAGTAGACCCAGACCAGGGTCAGGACTCACAACTCCTGCAGGGGAACCAGGACCTGCTACAAAAGGAGATCCAGGGTCATGTCATGATCCACAACCACAAGAAGAAATTTCAACTGCTCCTGCAGGAGACCCAGAGTCTGGTTAGGATCCACAACACCTGCAGTGGTAAATAGCACTTGATTCTGCATGAGATACAGAGGCACTTCACGATCCACAACTACAAGAAGAAACTGCAGCTGCAGGAGACCCAGAGCCTTGTCTGGATCCAAACACCTTCAAGGAGAACATGATCCTGCTCCAGCAGGAGATTAAGAGCCAGGTCAGGATCCACAACTATAAGAAGAAACTGCATCTGCTCCAGCATGAGATCCAGAATCAGGTCAGGATCCACAAATATAAGAAGAAATTACACCTGCAAATGCAGGATAACAGGAGTCAGCTGGGGATCCACATCTCCTGCAAGTACCAACACCTGCTCCTAGGTGCGACCCAAAGTGAGGAAAGGATCCATAACTCTTTCAGCGAGATTCTTATCAGATCCTGAAAGAGACTCAGACCATGGTCAGGATCCACAATTCTTGCAGAAGCAACCTGCACCGTCTTCGGTGAGAGATCCTGAGTCATGTCAGGATCCACAGCTGAGAGAAGAAACTATACCTGGGCATGTATGAGATACAGAACCAGCTTGGGATCCACAACTCATGCAAGAAATATCACGTGTTCCTACAGGGGACCCAGAGTAAGGACAGGGTCCAGTACTCCTGCAGGGAGATCCTGTCTCAGATCCTGCAAGAGACCCAGACCCAGCTCAGGATCCAGAACTCCTGAAGGGGTATCCTGCACCTGCTTCTGCAGGAGATCCAGAGGCAGTCCAGGATCCATAACAATAAGAAGAAACTGCTCCTGCAAGAGACCTGGAGCCATCTTGGGATCAACAACTCCTGTAGAAGCAAGCTGCATCTGTTCCTATGGAAGATTTCAAGTCAGGTCAGGCTCCACAACTCCCCCAGGGAGAAATTAAAACTGCTCCTTCAGGAGATGGAGATTTATGTCAGGAAGCACTAATGCAAAACAAACCTGCACCTGCTCCCGCAAGAGATTCTGAGGCAGGTCAAGATCCAGTAAGAACCTGCACCTACACTTGCAGGAAACCCTGAATCAGGTTGGGATCCACAGCTCCTACCAGAGAGAAGCTGCACTTGCTCCTGAAGGTGACCCAGAGCGAGGTCAGGATCCATAGCACCTGAAGGGAGATCCTACCCCTGTTCCTGCAGTAGACATAGAGCCCAATGAGGATTAACCACACCTCAAGAGAGAATGTGAACCTGGACCTGCAGGGACACCAAGAACAAGGTCAAGTGCTAAGATACCTGACAGTTAACCCACAACTACTACTGCTCCTGTTCTTGCACTTGTAGGAGCCACTTCAGCCGTCACTTATCCCATGGGCACAACAGCGCTGCTACCACTCTCATTGTCAATTCTAGTTCTACACCATTGACCCACTCCCTGACCTGATCATTACTTCTTTTGCCATGTCATATTTTCTGTATGTGGTTTTACTTATTTGTTCTTTCTGTTACATCTTTTCATGTTATATATTTTTATGTTCAAAATAAAATAATAATGATAAAATTAAAGTTTAAAATAATAACATTTAAACATTGTCCATTTTCGACTGTGTAATTCAAAAGCATTCTCAAAGTTGTGTAGCCATGACCACGGCCTAGCTTTGGACCATTTCATTCCCCAAAACAAAACCAAAGCAGAGCCCCCATTCCTCCCTCCCCCAGCCCCTGACAACTCTGAGTCCTCTTTCTTTCTCTGCATCTTTCCTACTCTAGATATTTCCTAGAAATGAAACCACATAAATTGTGGCTTTTAGTCTCTGCCACACATTCGAAGAAGGGATTGAGGAATATTTGCCTTCAGGTTGATTGGGAGTAATGGCTTTTGTTATGTGAAAGGGAAATCCAGATGAATTACACATGACATGTACAAAATGAAGCCCTTGCAGATAATATGTGCATAATCTCAGGGCAGACGCTACTGTTATATAATGTGACACTGAAGCCAGAAGACAGAATGGAAATGTTTAGCTCTACCAATGGTGCCATCACACATATGCACATACAAAAACCATACACACACATGTACACACAACACATAAAAACAGAAAGAGCAACATACATGAAAGGCACTTGGAAAGGCAGAAAACAGACTGGGAAATCATTCCACATAACCCCAAGTCACAGAAAGATGGAATAGCTCTGTGTTGAAAAACCTCTTAAACACCAGTGCTCTAATAAGAAAAAGAGCAAACAGAGAATTCCTATGGCCAGTTTGTGTGAGAGATGCTTGACCACTCAGATGAGGACACATGAAAATGTAAACATTATGGAGATAGCATTGGTCATAATCATACTGGTAGATTGTTAGTCGGGTGACCACCAGCCTAGGTGACAATGTGAGGGATCTGAGGGCCCCAGCAGATAGTTGACAGGGAAATATGAGCAGACATGTTCTGGTTCAATGAGACAACCATGTGCAGGAAACATCGAAGCCCCAAGGGTGCATCCCTTGCTTAGCAGTACTGATATCTAGAGTTGATCCTAGTAAACTTATTGTTCAAATTCTCCAAGATGTCTTTCCAAGTGTATCCATCACAGCATGGGTTAACTCACAGCATGAGTAGGGAATTGGAAACAACACAAAAGTTCTGAGAGGGGCTGGGATCCATGAGTTCTGGTCCACATGGTCAGATGAAGGCTGTGCTGCTGAGAAAGTGGGTGCAGGATCTCAACCTGTCAGCAGGGGAGACCTCAGGGTTTCTCATGTGGGACACATGGAGACCAAATATCTGCATCCTGGATTCCACTTGTACAATCACTTCTATGTGAAACCAGCATATATATGAATGAACCTGCTTGTGTGTGAGGGTGATAGAGAAAGAAAAAGAACAAGAGAGAGCCTGAGACATAGGCACCAAACCATTCATAACTGTTATCTCTAGAGGTGGGACTTGCAAAGCAGTTCTTTTACTTTCGGTGATATTTCCTTTCATGAAAATGGAATATGGTGGTATTCTTTAGTAATTCAAAAACAATGAAACCACATTTTCAGGGTCACACATTCATCACTAATCTAGGTAGTATAGAACACTTCATTTTAATATTGATAAGATCGTTACAAGGACACAAGCATTTATGAGAGTAAACTAATGAATTCTAAAGGAACTAAAAATCAAGAGACGGGCAAAACATTTTGGTGGCCCAAGTATAGGGCAGCTACATGGCAGTATGTGCTAGGCTGGGGCATGATTTGTCAGGAGATTCTGTATGTTCCCAAGCAGCCTCCTTTAGATATGAGGAGGAAGTCCAAAACTTCTACACTGAAAATTACAATAGCTGAGATCAATGAAGGAAGACCTACCTTCATGGGAAATGATCCCATATTCAAGGATCAGAAGGCTAAATTCTAATGAGATCTCAATAGTCCACCAATTGATCTAAAGAGAAAAGAATCCCTACCAAAATCCCATGTGGTATTTTGCAGAAACTGATGACTAATTGACAGTTCATGTTAAAACACAAGCGACTCAGAACAGACCAAGGCATCTTGAAAAAAAGAATATATCATGGCTCAGTGGTTAACAAATCTGACTAGGAATCATGAAGTTGTGTTTTTGATCTCTGGCCTCACTCAGTGGCTTAAGGATCTGGCATTGCCGTGAGCTGTGATGTAGGTCACAGAAGTGACTCAGATCTGTCATTGCTGTGGCTGTGGTGTAGGTCAGCAGCTGTAGCTCTGATTAGACCCCTAGCCTAGGAACCTCCATCTTCCACAGGTGCAGCCCTAAAAAAAAAAAGACAAAAGAACCCACCAATGGCCACAATAGAATGCCCCAAATCTCCCTGTCCACAATTTTGTCCATTGCCTCCATGATTTGACATTGCAGAGCAAAACCTTGATAGTGTATATGCTCACCATTTGATTCTAGTATTATAGTTAACTTCCTCCAAAACACATGCATTGGGAAAGCCTGGGGGTATCAGGCCTCACTGAAAACAAAACAAGACAAACAAACAAAAAAAACAAACAAAAAAAGAGCAGGGGCTATTGGCATAATGTTAAGAGAGAGAGGGAGGCAGGAAAAGTAGTCAGAGATGCCCACTCTTCCACCCAGGGCAGTGGAACATTCTGCAATCAAAAGGGATAATTTCACTCCACACCTAATGGAAAACCTATGCAAGAACCTCTAAGAACCAGACATAATATTGTGGTTCTAAATTCTGGAGTTGAGAGCCATTATGTGGATACGGCCTGAGGCAAGCAGAGAGGAAACAAACACATGTTTTCTAGTTGGGACTACTGATGTGGGAAGCAGAGGTTTGGGCAGAAGCACTTGTTCCCAGGGACTGTGTCAGTATGGAGTCCAGACAATGACAAGAGAGAATAGGTGGGATGAGGGCCTCTGGTGAATTCTCTAGGGTGCTTGTTAGAAAGGCACCATCTCAAGAGTTCCCTTTGTGACTCAGAGGTTAACTAACCCAATGCTGATCCACGAGGATAAAGGCTCAATCCCTGGCCTTGCTCAGTGCAAGGATCTGGCATTGCTATGAGCTGTGGTGTAGGTCACAGTCATGGCTTGGATCCAGTGCTGTTATTTCTGCAGTGTAGGCCACCAGCTGTAGTTCCGATTTGACCCCTAGCCCTGGAACCTCCATATGCCACAGTTGCAGCCCCAAAAAGCAAAATGTAAACAAATAAAATAAAAAGTAAAAAGGCACCACTTCAAACCCCACTCCAGCCCTCCTGCATCAGAATCTGAATTTTATTCTGAATTCCAGATGATTCACTTGCACTGCTCATCTAAAGACTCATCTTGGGAGTTCCCATTGTGGTGAAGTGGAAACAAATCTGACTACCATCCATGAAGATGCAGGTTTGATCCTTGCTCAGTGAGTCAGGGATCCAGTGTTGCTGGCGGGAGCTGTGGTGTAGTTCGCATACGTGGCTTGTGTCCCATGTTAAAACTTTCACTGTTGTAAGGTTATAAAAATAAGCTTTTAAATTTCTTAGTGTTTATATATTTGATCTTTCTGAAATTAATGTGGTACATTTTTAGCTAAGATTATTGTTGTATTCCTTTCTCAATAAGTCATCAAATATTTTGTTCATTTAATGAAGAATATATCCTTTCCTTATTGCCAAAAAGTACGTGTTTCTACCTATAATGATGGTTCTGCTCTCTTTTGATGCCTCTCCTATACTTTTATTTTCTGTTTATTTAGACAACACTTCATTTTCTAAAAATCCCAATAATCTACTGGAAAGGGCTAAATATGACCATGAGATTTTGAGGGGATTCAAATATATTTTTGCCCTTAGGCTTAACAAACCACTAAATCATGGAATGAATTTATCAACCAACATGATATTTGTAATGGAAGTTCCTGTTGTGGCTCAGTGGTAAACGAATCTGACTAAGAACCATGAGGTTGTGGGTTCAATCCCTGGCCTTGCTTAGTGGGTTAAGGATCTGGCATTGCTGTGAGCTGTGGTGTAGGTTGCAGATGTGACTCGTATCCTGAATTGCTGTGGCTGTGGCATAGGGCGGCAGCTACAGCTCCGATTAGACCCCTAGCCTGGGAACTTCCATATGCCATGAGTGCAGCCCTAAAAAGACAAAAAGACAAAAAAACCCCATAATGTTTGTAAGCAGTACTTATGATTTGAAATTCAAGTAAATCAATGAGTAAAACAAGCTGACTAGCTGTCAAAATATTAACAAATAAGTATTTTATCAATAGAAATACAGGACTCAGAATAGAGAAGGTTGGTCTTCCAAATTAAAGGAAAATTAAATTTAAAGTGTGTAGTGTATTTTCAAATTTAAGACAATCACTGCTTAGGTCTTTGCAAATTGCCTAGTAGTAAATAACTGGACAGTACATCATATGGGCAATTGTGGGAAATAATTGAGATTGGTGGTTTGTATTGTGGTGGGAAAATAGCTTCATGTGCTAATATGAAAAAAAGTTATATTCAATCTATGTCAGTTGCTTTGGTCCACTGCTCATTTGAGGAAATTTCTATGCAAGGAGGCACTTCATTCCCTTAGCTCCTGTTTGGCTGCCAAGAGATTAGGTATGTTGTCTGGTAACTGATTTACTCCTACTCTGCTTTAGGATGTGTGGGTGAGCTCACATTCTCATTCAAGGAGATAAAGGGTGGAAAACCTGAATTTCTTTTATTATTTATTTGTGCCTTTACTATTAGATTGGATTAAAATTATGTAACTCCAGACATTAATACTGAGAGTTGGCTCCAGTTTAATAAGGCCTTTCTTTTGGCTCCCTTTTCTTTCTCTTTCTCTGAAATTAGATACTCTTCTTTGCCTTTTGCTTTTTAGGGATGTAGCTGTGGCATATGCAGTCTCCCAGTCTAGGGTTTGAATCAGAGCTACAACTGCCAGCCCATGTCATAGCCACAGCAACACAGAATCTGAGCCATGTCTGTGACCTACACCACATCTCATGGCAAAGCCAGATCCTTAACCCACTGAGTTAGGTCAGGGTTTGAACCCACCACCTCATAGATTGTAGTCAGACTCACTTCTGCTGTGCCATAATGGGAACACCAAAATGATGTATTTCATACACAAAGTTAATCCCAGCAAGGAATCTATTAATAATGTGCCAAATAGAACAATATCATACCTAGCAACTCCATTGTTTATTTGCAAAGCTCAGTATTTTGGGTGTGTGAAGGATGCGATTTAAAAGTTTATAAATGAAAACTACAAAGCGTTAATCAAGGAGATCAAAGAAGATACAAACAAATGGAAAGATATTCCATGCCCATGGGCAGGAAAAATAAATATTGTAAAAATGTCTACACTACCCAAAGCAATCTACAGATTCAATGCAATCCCTATCAAATTACCCAAGACATTCTTCACAGAACTAGAACAAACAATGCAAAATTTTATATGGAACCAAAAGAGACCCAGAATCACCAAAGCTATTCTAAAGAACAAAAAGCAAGCAGGAGGCATAACTCTCCCAGACTTCAGGCAATATCACAGAGCCACAGTAATCAAGACAGTGCGGTTCTGGTACCAAAACAGACATACAGACTAATGGAACAGGACAGAGAACACAGAAATAAACCCAGATGCCTATGGTCAACTGATTTTTGACAAAGGAGGCAAGAACATAAAATGGGGAAAAGATAGTCTGTTCAGTAAGCATGCTGGGAAACTTGGACAGCTGCATGCAAATCAATGAAACTAGAACACACTCTCACACCATGCACAAAAATAAACCCCAAATGGCTTAAAGACTTAAATATAAGACAAGACACCATTATACTCCTGGAAGAAAACATTGGTAAAACATTCTCTGACATCAACCTTACAAATATTTTCTCAGGTCAGTCTCCCAAAGCAACAGAAATAAAACAAAGATCCACCAATGGGACCTAATCAAGCTGAAAAGCTTTTGCACAGCAAAGGAAATCAAAAAGAAAACAAAAAGACAACTTACAGAATGGGAGAAAATAGTGTCAAATGATGCAACTGACAAGGGCTTAATCTCAAAAATATATGAACAACATATGCAGCTCAACATCAAAAAAACCAACAACCCCATTGAAAAATGGGCAAAGGACCTAAATACACAGTTCTCCAAAGAAGAGATGCAGATGGCCAACGAGCACATGATAAAATGTTCAACATCACTGATGATTAGAAAAATGCAAATCAAAACTACTACAAGATACCACCTCACACCAGTCAGAATGGCCATCATTAACAAGTCCACAAACAACAATTACTGGAGGGGGTCTGGAGAAAAGGGAACTCTCCTGCACTGTTGGTGGGAATGTAAGCTGGTACAACCACTATGGAAAACAGTATGGAGGTACCTTAGAAAACTATACATAGAACTACCATATGACCCAGCAATCCCACTCTTGGGCATATACCCAGACAAAACTTTCCTTGAAAAAGACACCTGCACACGCATGTTCATTGCAGCACTATTCACAATAGCCAAGACATGGAAAAAACCCAAATGTCCATCAACAGATGATTGGATTAGGAAGATGTGGTATATATAAACAATGAAGTACTACTCAGCCATAAAAAAGAATAAAATAATGTCATTTTCAGCAACATAGATGGAATTAGAGACCCTCATACTGAGTGAAGTAAGTCAGAAGGAGAAAGACAGATACCATATGGTATAACTAATAACTGAAATCAAATATACTGCACAAATGAAACTTTATGTAGAAAAGAAAATCAAGTACTTGGAGAACAGACTTGAGGTTGCCAAAATGGTGGGGGAGGGAATGGGATGTTAGGGGGATCTGGGGTTAATAGTTGTAGACTGTTGCCTCTGGGCTGGAAAAGCAAGGAGATCCTACTGTATAGCACTGGGAACTACGTCTAACTACTTGTGATGAACCCATATATGTATGTGTAACCCTGTCACCATGCTGTGCAGCTGGGTATAATAAAAAAAATAATAAAAATTAAAAAAAAAATAAATCCAAAAAGTGTTTATAAATGATCAGAAATGTTTAAATCATCAGTATCAAAATGTCTTTGGGTGATGTAGCTGCATTCTTGGATTAGTCACAAATCAACAATGCGTCACTGAAGCAATGATAGGAATTATATTTCCCCTATTGTTTGTGCTATATCATAGGCAAATGGGAAAAGAGGTAGAAATATACAGGGGAAAGTTATAGAGTAGGCTGGCAAATTTAGATTTAAAGAACTGATAATCATCCATCACCTTACCTTGTAAGTTTGCTTCTGTATTTCTTTATCATTTGGGGTCTTCAGCTATTGTCTGTGTAAAAGAAGTCACCTTATTTATTTTAGTAAAGATAGGGTTTGGGTGTTTTTTTGATATAATATATAGGATAATCTGTAATTCTTTTGACTAGCACATGGCTCTAATATAGGAAACCATGACCATCAGGTAGACATTATAAGGAAACAAAAAAGCTCTGAAAATTAGTTTGTCTTTACAAAGTAATGATGATCCTATCATTGCCTTTTCTGTCTTCACTAGGATGGCATGTTCTCTGATTATAGGGTTTTACCTGTCTGATAGGATCCAAATATAATATTATTGAGGCAAATGGCATATTTGATTAAACAATATTCTAAGTAAATGATTGCTAGCACATAATTTCTAAATGCAGGCTTTGATGACAGGACTCTTCATAGTTTAAATTGTTCAGGAAGAGTAGGCACACTCATACAGAAGAAAAATATAAATATTGTGAGAGGAGAATCTTGGGTTATATATACACTTTTCTTAGGGGTAGGCTAAACTAAATCTTGTGTACTATAAGTTTAGGTCATTCCCCTAACACATCACCTTTGACTCAATTTTATCATTCTGTCATCTCAGGGAAAAACGTTCTTGGAAAAGTTCTTAAAGCAGAATGATACACTTTATAGGCAAAGATGAATTGAGACTTGGTTATAAAAATGCCAACCATCAATATCTATCTGCAAATCAAAATGTATTAGAACATATTTGAAGTCCTGGATGAATAAAATATCCTAAAATATTCTGATGATGCCAAAAATACCTACAAAAAGATAAATACTATACCCAGAGAAATAAATTCAAAATAAAAGATAATTTTCTCTCTCAGATTGTCTATCAAATATATGATCATGTCTGTTTTACTTACTTTGTATAATGATAGCCCTATTAAAACTCTTAAAGTTATTGGTGAAATTTATTTGCTAGCTCATGTTTCATATGCAACTGTTTTTCATTTGCTGAGCAATTCAATTAATCCAACAGCTCAGAATTTCTCTTTTATGGTCTATAAGCATTTGTCAAAATGATCATTTAATTATTTGTACATATTTATTGCTCCAGTGTCTTCTGATCAAGATAAGATGATTTCGGTTATGTTATCTGCATTTAGCTAATTCTCCAGAATATTCAGTGGCAGTTTACTTTAGTAAACAATTCTGTTAGTTTAAAGAAAAAAAAATCATTGAAATTATCCCATTCAAATTTTACTTCCAAAGATGTATATGATGACCTTGAAGGTCTTTACTTGTTAAACCTGAACTCAGAAGAGAAAATATTTTAAATGACTGGTCTAGTGATTTTTCTGTTATTTCCAAAACCCTGTGCCAATTCTGATGCCATTTAAACTATTAACATTTCATTTTTTATCTTATTTTCCTTCTTCCTTGAGGGCCTGGGAATATTTTACTGGTTTACAGACATCAAAAATTGTACTTTATCAGGTCCTTGTTGTTTTACATTTCTAAAATTATTGAGGTTTTTTTATGGTCTATAAGATTTTTTCTGGGATATATTTGCTTGTAAATAGACTGATCCTCAGTATGTTTTTATGAATTGTTAGGCAAAACTAAAAGAATGTCAAGTCTAAACATATTATTCTTGCCTACTTAGGAAAGGGTCTTCTATAACTGTACCCAATGTCTTGTGGATCAAGAGGTTTTCAAGTCTAGTTAATGGAAACAGGCACTATCCTTGGTCATGTCTTAGCACAAAGCAGTGAACCCTCTTATTCTTTCAGGTCATTCTTTCGCAAGCCTCTTCCTAGATAGATAACATTTATTTAACTTGGCTGACTATTAGATACTTAATCTTTACCATTCAAATTAATAGTATCTATATTTGAGAACATTTATAATGAAATGAAAGAATATATAGAAAGAAACTAGTTTTTAAGCTGCCATATGGATGCTTTTATTCCAATGTTAGCCAAAATCATGTGACAGCTGATGTTTACAATGAAGAAGAGTGCTATAGAATATCCAAAAGAAAAAGATTATAAGAGGATTGAGAGAGTCATATAAAGTTTGCAGAACTGGAAAATAAACTTAAGATAAAAGAAATGGTAAATCCAATATAACCCTAAAAGTAAAGTACACAAAGGGATTTGGTGATTTGAAGGAATGTATATTATACAGAAGTTGATTCCTGAAAACAACATTCTATTTAAGCAATGACTGTTTCTCTCCCTTCACTCTGATTGGGATAAGAAAAGTAATGAGTGACATTCTGCAATTTAAGCTACACAAACACACACAAACACATACACACAAAGACGTGCTAGTATTACACATATAATTCAACTGGCTGTTAAAGATAAAAGTGTCTAACTGAAAGCTGTTCCATAAATGGTAAGATACAACTGTGCTACAAGCCAGTTGTCAGGCATAAATCTAAAGCTAGTATCTATCCAGAGGCATTTATCTAAAGTTTATTAGGTCTGGCTACTATCCTTTTACTTGTCAAGAAGAAGAACTATTTTCAGACAACAGGGAAAATTTACAGGTACAGTGAATATAAATTTTAAGATTGGAAACTTGTGCTTTTATTTCTAATGTAAAACGAGTTTACACCCAACTGGTAAGTCAAATTTTACTTGATTTGCATGTAAGGATCCTATTCCAGGTAGCCAATAGAAAATTTTCAGGATATGAGAAAACATTTCATTCATTAATTCTATTTTACTTTTTTTTTGTCTTTTTGCCTTATTTGGGCCACACCCGTGACATATGGAGGTTCCTAGGCTAGGGTTCTAACAGGAGCTGTAGCCACTGGCCTTCACCACAGCCACAGCAATGAGGGATCCAAGCCGTGTCTGCAACCTACACCACAGCTCACGGCAATGCCGGATCCTTAACCCACTGAGCAAGGCCAGGGATCGAACCCGCAACCTCATGGTTCCTAGTCGGATTCGTTAACCACTGAGCCACGAAGGGAACTCCTCATTCATTAATTTTAAAAGTCTATGATAACTATAGTAGTGTACACAAGACAAACGGAACCAGTAAGATACAGATATAGATACAGGTGTAGATATAAGTAGAGATAAAGGAAAAAGGGTATTTTAAAAATGGAAATCAATTCATGGTTTTGAAGGCTGAAAAATCCCATAATCTGGCAGCTGGAAACTGAAAAATCAGAAGTGGCTTCGAGTTGTGCGAGTGTGAGCCCAGTTGCCACTTGGCCCCTGGCTCCTTCAGCTCATGACCATCCTTCAGGTCTCAGTTTTCTGCCACCATCCTCGGTTCCAAGAACCACACTGAGTGAGGGACACCAAGTCTGTGGTCACAGGGCTGCTGCCAAGAACCCCAGGCACTATGTGGTCTTCTGGGAGGGACTCTCCTTCTCCCTGCTTACCTCCTTTAAGCTTCCCATACTAGGCTCCACTACTCAACAACCGCTTAGCTCACAGGGACACCTTCACAGCCCTGAGAGAGAAGCTGGAAGTTAACGGTATACAAGATGGCTGACGCCCAGAGGGCCCTGCAGCACCACAGACGAGCTGAGGACAGGAAGTCCCGCTGTCTCACGAGAGTCCTGCTCTCTTATAAGAGTGCCTGGACTCCCTGGCTGCTGTCTGGGGCTTCCTCAACATCCTGCAGAACTGTTATGGAGACCCTGCATGCCCAGAGGAAAAAGAAGAAGTATGTGTTTCTGGGAATAGGGGACTTCAGTTAAGATCCACAACAGTGTTTAAGCTGTGCATCCTTAAAATGGGACCTGTGCAGTCTGTGAAGGTAAGCATTGCCCTGGGCCAAGCTGCTTGGGTAGAAGGAGGTCCAGGCAAGTGATGGTGGGTGCAAAGCCTGGGCCTCATGGAGACAGGCCTGGGTGCATCCAGTTCTGCATCCTCTCCTTGGCTTTCATCCTTCCATCTGTAAATTCACAAGAAGTCCCTCATTGGCCCAGCCTGCTCTGGAACCTGCAGGGGAGTGAGGGCCATGAGTAGTTTCCTTCACAAGAGTTCATGGATTAGAACAAGGGGACAAGACCTGCTCCAAAGAAACCAGGCACAGTACAGAGCCCAGCCCCCCAGACACCTAGGGACATTTGTTAAGGGGGATGGCTTGCTGCCATTATGCAGGAGCAGACACTGAGGCTCGATGTTGTCTCAGATGTGCCCAAGTGCCACAGTCAGGATAAGACAACCCCAAGTGGCCACCTCTCCTAGGCCACACCAGGCAGAATGGGGAGAGGATCTTAGACCTGAAAATTCTGCTGTAGATATTTTTTTGACTATAGTTTATTTACAGTGTTCTGTTAATTTCTGCTGTACAGCAAAGTTATCTAGTTATATATATATATATATATATATATATATATATATATATTTTTTTTTTTTTTATATTATCTTCCATCATGTTTCATCACCAGTGGCTAGATATAATTCCCTGTGCAGCAGGATCTCATTGTTTATCCATTTGAAATGCAATTGTTTGTATCTACTAACTGGAAAATCCCAGTCCATTCCACTCCCTCTCTCTCTCCCTTGGCAAACACAAGTCTGTTCTCCACGTCCATGAGTTTGTATCTTTTCTGCAGATAGGTTCATTTGTGCCGTATATTAGATTCCAGAAATAATCGATATCATATGATATTTGTCTTACTCTTTCCCACTTAATGTGAGAGTCTTTAGTTCCATCCATGTTGCTGCAAATGCTGTAGATTTCTTTATCTGTGTGAGTCTGAGAGGTGAATAAAAGTGTATTGTTGAGAGGTAGAGTGTGAGAAGTGTCCAGGGCATAGAGAAAGTGCAAGCACCTCAAAGGACACTCTACATCCGATGGGATGACTCAAAGACAGATGCCACACAGCAGACGTGAAGGCAAGATATTGGGGAAGGCTGGGTCCTGGGTGCATGGAGGAAGGGCAGCATCTCCCCAGGCCCATGTCCCACAGCCTTAGGGACTCTGCAGGAACTCATCAGGGGACAGCCCTCTGTGCAGATGGAGATTTTGGCTAGGGAATGGGGTGGGGGGCTTGCAGCCCTGTGGCCAAGCACAACACTGGACTGCACAGAGAAAAAGGGAGCCAGGGACCAGTATGCCTCACTTACCCTCATTGTCTGTAACTTGAAAGGAGATCCTTGTAGAAGTGCACATGTTCCAGGCTGCCCAGCAGAGCCCCCACCAGAGTGAGAGCCAATGGGTGGATTGGTTCCAGCCTAATCCAGCTTTCAGCTGAGTGGAGAGAGGAGGCAGCATGTACTATCAGCCCTGCCAGGTAACACAACCCAACCAGCCAGCCAGGAGAGGAAGGAAGCCTTGAAGTGACAGGGCTTTGAATCACTGTCTCCAAGGCAATGCGTGGGCACAAGGGTACATGCCTGAGCAGGCACAACAGCTGTGCAAGGCTGAAAGGAGGAAGCAAACTTTTATTTATGGAAACAGAGCATTGGGGAGCTGGGCTGTGCCAATCCCTGGGGCCAGATCAAGGTCTTGAGGCTGTGCCCTCTGCTCTGTTAGCTGGGGCCCCTGAGCTAGTATCTGCCTGGCACACTACCCAGTCACCTGGCCAGTTCAGGAGCATGAAGCATGGGCAAATTGAGGGCAGGGTTTGAGTGAGAGTTCAGCCCACATCCAGCCTGAGGAGCAATTGCAGAGGCCAGGGGTAAGGTAGCCTTCCCTTTCCAGGCTACCCCACACACCAGGACAGGTCCATGCCAGGTACTAGGGCAGGCGTGGGTGTGAGGACATGCAGCCAGACCAGGTGCTACAGAAACAGATCTCCAACATCAGGCACCTTGGCCACCAAGCCTGGGCCATGTCTGCTTCTGGTGCAGCCACCATCCTGGTTTCCAGCCACCACACCCATTTTCCCCCATCTCCTCCCCTCAGTCCCTCAGTATTCACCCTGTTCTCTGATGGTCCCAAATGCAGGAAACCACACCCAGGGTGCATGAGGGAGTTCTGAACCCAAAGACCCAGGGGCAATGCAGAAACCACTATCGTGAACAGAGATTTCATTTCCTTAAACAGCTATTTAAATATCTGAGCTGGAGTTCCTGTTATGGCTCAGTGGGTTACAAAAACTGACATAGTGTCTATGAGGATGCAGGTTCGATCCCTGGCCTCACTCAATGTGTTAAGGATCTGACTGGCTCTGATTTAAACCCTAGCCTTGGTACTTCCATATGCCACAGTTACAGCTGTAAAAGGGCAGTTGGGGCTGTTTCCTTTCTACCAGGATCCATTAGGATGGATATTTGTGTGTCAGCGTTTCTAAGCCCTACCTCACAGCCCAGGTATTATATATAGTGTCCTATACGTAATTCTATTCAACCTCCTAAAGCTGCAAGAAGATTTCTAGAATTGTTATATTTGAGTTCTGTTATATTTTGAGTGTGAATCAGATTACTGGAGTGTCCTGAAGAACAGCAGCAGGAGGGGCAACGGAAAGCTGCTCAATAAAAGATGCCACATTGAACTCTTCCTTTGTCCTTTTTGAGGTCCCTCTGAAACAGGGCAGAAGCCTCATGGGTTGGATTTGACTGACCAAAAGTGGAAAGGATCTACAAGGACTAAAAGGCAGGTTAATTGAAGTAACTACAGAACTTAAAACACACACCAAATAGATGATTGTTGGATATACCAAAGAGGTAGGTAGTGTTTATTCTGTACTGGAGAAGGTTTTGGCTGAGCTTCCCAGTTGCAATGCTTTATAACCTCATGGTCCTGTTATTTGGTGTTGTAATTCACAATTAAATAACAATAATATACCTGACACTGGGCAATACATTCTGTAATTCTGAATTTGGGCAGTATTTCTTTCCTAAGTTGCTGTTTACATAGCACCCCTGTACTGTAGTCCCTTTGAAAGAAAACAATTGTTTGCCAGGCAATTTACTCTGAAAGTAATAAAATTATTCAGTAACATGAAGTTTATATGGAATAATGTTCTACCTTTTTCTACAGTACAAATTCTATAGGATAAAATGTCGCTGAGAATCTAGAGTAAATCAGAAAACCTATATTAAACTCAAATCTTTAGTTCTCACTTGAAAAAATTTTATTACTTGATCTATGTTTGTTAGCAATATAAGCTACTTGATTTTTCTATCCCATAGCAAATTGGAAGCCCCACATTAGAAGTGGAAATATTCAAGGGGGTGAGCGGAGCAATAGGACTGCACTTGATGAAAGTATATCTCATGGTGTCCTACAACCTAGCATCTGAGAGGGGAACAAAAACAGTAAAAGGAAGTTCCCATTGTGGCTCGGTGGTTAAGAATCCAACTATGGTGGCTCGGGTTGCTGAGGAGGTGCGGGTTTGATCCATGTCCTGGTACAGAGGGTTTAAGGATGTGGCGTTGCTGCAGTTATGTCTCAGATTCAGTCCCTGACCTGGAAATTATTTCTTCAGTGGGTTCAGCCATAACACAAACAAAATAATAAAGCTTGCATCCATATACTGGCCCTCCCTAGCCATGTCATTGAGTCATTCATACAATGGTCACTATGTCCATTATCCTCTGTTTAAAGCAATAAGGAAGTGTGCCACTTATTGCTGTTTATCAAAATATGAAATTTATCATTGTGTAATTTTTGTTTGTCAGTTATCCTTATGACACTCTCACCTATATGAATTCAAGGACCATGTCAGTCACCTGCTCTTTCCTTGGTGCCTGGCACGTGGAGGTCATCAGTATGTATTTGTTCAATGAATGCAAAACTTAACATTTTTAAGAAATTAGGTTACTTGAAGTTGTAGCTTGTACTTTTATCTATTCAACCACTTGGTGTCTTTTGATTAATAAGTTTAATCTATTGAAATTTAAAGTAATAATTAATTGATTCTTGTAGTTACAGCTATTCTTAATACTTTTGTCTTTTACATTTTCAACTGCTGGTTTCTGTATCATCATTGCAGTATTGCATTATCCTCTATTTCCCTTTATCAGTAAAATTTATACTTTCTTATTTATCCTTTTGTTCTTTAGCGTCCTTTTGTTTCAACTTGGTGAACTCTCTTTAGCACTTCTTTTAGGCTGGTCAAGTGGTAACAATGTCTCTCAATATTTGTTTGTCTCTGGAAGCCTAGGTTTCCTTCATTTTTAAAGGGCTGTTTGTGAGATATCACATTCTTGGTAGATTTTTTTAATTCTCTCAGTATTTTGAATATATTACCTCATGCTCACCTGGCCTTCAAGATCTCTGATAAAAATTCTGCTTATTATCTTAACAGAGTTACATTCTTTTGAAGAGTCATTTATATTTTGCTGTTTTAAAAATCCTATTTTTAACTGTGGACAGTCAGATTTGAATATGCCTCAGTGTAGACATTTTGAGGTGCACCCTACACGGGGTCTTTTGGGGTTTATGATTCAAGATATCCTTTTCTTTCCCCAGCTTGTGCAGGAAATTCAGCCATTAT
Source organism: Catagonus wagneri (assembly GCA_004024745.2). Taxonomy (NCBI): domain Eukaryota; kingdom Metazoa; phylum Chordata; class Mammalia; order Artiodactyla; family Tayassuidae; genus Catagonus; species Catagonus wagneri. The sequence continues at coordinate 16,521,641 of PVHT021183646.1, forward strand.
TTCTTTAGATACTCTTTCTTATTCTTTCCCTTCTTTTTGGAATGCCCATTATGTTGTACTGTTTTTGTTGACTTTTTTCCTGGAAGTCCTGTATGATTTATTCATTCTTTTTTTTATTCCTTTTTACTTTTGCTTCTCTGAGTAGAGCACTTCAAGGAGCCCATCCTTAGCTCATTGATTCTTTCTTCTGCTTGTGCAAATGTCTGATGTTGAATATTTCTCTATTGAGTTTTTCAGTGCAGTTGTTGTCTTCTTTGCTCCAAATTTTCTGTTTTACTTATTTTTCAGGTTTACTTTCTTTTTGTTGAATTTCTTCTGTGATCATGCATTTTTTTTCTGATTTTGACTAGTTGTCTAGTCTCATAGCTCAGTGAGCTTCTTTAAGATGATTATTTTGAATTCTTGGTCAAACAGTTTCTTTTTCCATTTTTGGGGGGTTAGTTACTGAGACTTTGTTTTGTTCTTTTGGTAATATCATGTTTCCCTCCTTATTTGTGATCCTTTTAGCATATGTTGATGTCTGCACCTGCGAAGAAGTAGTCGTCCCTTCCACTCTTGAAGTAATGGCTTGGGAAGGAGAGATTTTGACTTAACAACCCAGCTAGAGGTTCTGGGTATGTACCAAATATTTTGTATAGCTGTGTCCACTTTAGTCCTCTCAGTCCTCCTTAAGAGAGATGTACTAAGCTTTGGATTTTGTGCCTTCTTCTGCACCCTTAGAACTGTGTAAGTTACTGGAATCTGCCTGTTTCTTTTCTATAGGGCTGTGCCATACTTGGCCAGGGCATGGGGCCTCTCTTCATAAAGGTAGTCAGAATTTTTCCTACCATACAGAACCATGTCAAGTGCTGAGATTCACCCTCCACATTTTGCCATGGAGTTTTACACACACTGAAATTCCTGAACACAGAGTTCAATGCTACTTCTGAGGCTCCCTCTGAAGGAGCAATCTCAGGTTGTGCCTCTTCTCCCAATTCTGCAAAGTCAGGTTGGCTGCTGAGATCTTCACTGCTGCTGAGGTCTGTATGTGATCTGGGGGAGTGTGTGTGGCACAATATGTGGGAATTTTTTTGTGGCTTTGGGGGTGTGCATGCCCTCAGTTGCTATGAGACTCCACCCTTTCTTTTGTTTTTAGGTGCTCCCAGACAATCCAGCCATGCCCATTTCTTCAGAGTTCTGGGCACACCAAGATAAGCATAGCTTTTATACATTTGCCCAAAAGGATGGAGTTCAAAACCCTCACCTGCTCGATTTCCTGCTAGAGAAGTCATGGGTTGACAGAGCTCTCTTAGCTCTGAATTTTGTCAGCCTTGGGGCGGGTTGATAATACTCTTTCTACCCTTTCAGTGCACCTTATCTTCCCATTTCGTGGTCTAGTATTTCTCAGCGGGACTCCACAACTCTCACAAAGGTATTTTTTTGTAGGTGTTTGTTATATCAGTGTTTCTATGGGGGAATGAGGTCTGGGACCTCCTTTTGTGCCATAATACTGAAATCACTCCCCCTCTCCAAGCACTCTTGGAACACTTTCCTCTTAGAATAAAACCAACACTTCATCCAGAGCCCTGGTTTTCTTAGAAGTCAGGCCCCACCCATGTCTCCAGCTTCCTCAGCTACCACTTTCCTCCTGGCTTAGCCTCATCCAGCCATACACCTGCCATTACTTCTCTCCCAGGGCCAAGCTCCTCAACATGATTATCTGTTCCGTTTTCCTGAAAAATCTTTTCCTTGGTGATCATTTTGCTGTCTCCCTCTTATCTTTTGGATGTTACTTCAGATAGGGGCTCCTAGGATAGGAGCTATTATTTTCCCTACCTAAGCTAGTCTTCCCAACCCACCCATGAACCTCTACCACATGACTTCTTTCTTCCTTCCTTGTCCATGTCGTGTATCACTCTACTCATTGCCAATCCTCTGTAGATTACTTTTAAGCATTTTCAAGTAGTAACATAACAGTCAGTGTTGAAGGTGCCGTAGTTGATCTCTTTTCTTATTTGCGGCTATTTAGAAGGTTCTGATTATACATAATTCTGAAAGAACATCTCTGTGCATACCATTTTTTGTCCATGCCTCTGGTTATTTTGTTCAGTAATGTCTAAGAAGTAGAAATATTGGCTCCATCATAGAGCATGAGTACGTTTAAGGCTCCTTCATACACATGTCCACACTGCATTCCAGCAAGTCTGACTGAAATCCTAACGTAAACCCCACCATCCCTACATGAGAGAGACAAAAGACAAGAAATGAGTATTTTATTTTACTGTATTGTATTTTATTTTATTGTATCATATTGTATTGTATTGTATCGTATTGTATGTATTTTCGTAGGATCTCTATAATAGCAAATGAAAGTTCCCAGACTAGGGTTCAAAATGGAGCTGCCGCTGCCAGCCTATGCCACAGCCACAGCCACAGCAATGAGGGACCTGAGCTGCATCTGTGTCCTACACCACATCTCCTTCAGACAACCCTGGGTCATCCACCCACTGTGCAGTGTCAGGGTCCGAACCCACATCTTCAAGGATGCTAGTCAGATTTGTTTCTGCTGTGCCACCACAGGAAATCCTAAGATGAGTCTTTACATGTGCAGTGCAAGTGAATATTCTGGGGAAAGGAAGAAAATTAACATTCTGGTGCAGGAGTGCTCAAGTGGGGCCTGCAATGATGCTTTTCTGACAAGTTCCCCAGAAAATTCACCCAGAGGTCCTCATCCTGCCTGTGCTCTGCTGTCTGTGTCTGGGCTCCATACTGACACAGTCTCTGGGGCCCTGTGCCTCTGCCCAGACCTCAGCTTCCCACAGCAGGAGTCCCAACAGGAAAATCTATTTTTGTTTCCACTCTGCTTGCCTCAGGCCCTATCCACATATGGCTCTCAACTCCATGCTTCAGAACCATGAAGTTACATATGGTTTTTGGAGGTTCTTAGTTGAGTTTTCCTTTAGGTGTGGAGCTAAATGATCCTTTCTGATCTTAGGATGCATGTTCCACCGCCCCAGGTGGGAGTGTGGGCATCTCCAACTACTTTTCCTCCCTGTCCTTTCTCTCTTAATCCTATGCCAGTAGATCCTGTTTTTGTGTTTTTTTTTTTCTGTGAGACTCCCCTTCCCTGAGCCTTTCACAATCCACGTGTTTTGGGGGAAGTTTATTCTCCATAGTACCAGAATCAAAATGTGAGCATATTCTCTGTCAGGATTTGCCCTGATGTATCAAACCATGGAGGCAGTGGATTAAATTGTGGATGAGAAATTTGAGGGCATACTGTTGTGGCCATTGGTGTTTTTGAAAAACAATGTGAGTAGAGACAATATCCAGTTTACCTCCATTTAATGTAGCCTTTTCCTTTCCTGTCCCAGATAGCAATTTTAGAGAACTAAGTTACTTTCAATGACTGGACATGCAAAGAAAGAAAGGATTGTGACTTTTTTTAGGGCAGCTTGAGTGGATTTTAATTGCACATCTCAGGTGAGAAACTGAAAGTCTCCTATTTGATGACAGGAGGCAAGAAGCACAATTGAAAGCTAAATAGTCTCAAGCTAGAGTTATTTCCTTGGGTGTTCCCATTTGAAGGCTTGGTTCTCAGGACCTGGGGGACAGGTCTTGCTATCACAAGGGTCTGAGGAAGAAAGTAAATATTTTTAAACAGAACTTCTGGAGCATATTTCCTATTAGAAGAGGTGTAAGGCAATTTTGTATTTAATGTTTTCTTCTTTCTTGAGTGTAGTATAATTCATTTTCTAATACTCAGACCTGAGAAGAAAGTGGAGACTCCATGGTTATAACACACCCCAAAGCAGAGCTTTATGGTGGTGTTCCTCTTGCTCCTCTGCTCGGTATAGAAGCAAGGCCAAAGATGAAATTTCTGGCCCTGGTCGTGTCCCATAAGTTTCTGCTTTTATTCTGAGAAGTGGAGTGTGAAGAAAGCTACTTTCCTGCATTTGATGAATCTCAGGTATCTTCCTTTAAATTGTCTTTATACCAACCAGGGTGGTCCCCTTGTCTCTCCATCCCTCCAAATTTGTTCTTCTTTTTCAAGATGGCTTGGTCTGTTCTGAGCCCCTTGTGTTTTCCACATGATCTGTAGATTGGTTGTCGGTTTCTGCAAAACACCAAGTGGGATTCTTTTATCTTTAGATCTATTCATGGACTATTGACATCTGAGTAGAATTAAGCCTTTGATTCTTGAATATGGGATTATGTCCAATGAAGGTAGGTCTTTCTTCACTGATCTCAGCAAGCTATTGGAGTTTTCAGTGTAGAAGTCTTGGATTTCTTCCTCACCTTTATAGGATGCTGATTGGGAACATACACAATCTTCTGGCAGACCTGCCCCAGCCTAGCATATACTGCCATGTAGCTGCCCTATACCTGGAATGCCAAAAGATTTTTCCCTTATCTTGATTCTTATTCCTTTGTAATTCATTATTTTACTCTGCCAAATGCTTGTTGTCCTTCGAAAAATCTTATGAAAATTAAAATGAAAAATGTAAAGTAAAATGAAAAAAGTAAAGTTACTCCATAGATTAGTGATGAGCGGGTGGCACTTCACATGTGATTTCATTGTTTTTGAAATTTTAAAAGAGAGAATTCCATAATCCATTATCAAGAATGGAAATATGACCTAAAGGAGAACTGGTTTACAAGTCACAACCCTAGCAATGACTGTTTTTTATTCTTTATTTTATTTTAAATTATAGGTGGTTTACAGATTTCTGTCAATTTTCCAGCTGCACAGCGTGGAGACTTGGTTACACATACACATATGGATTATTCACAAGTGTTTAGACATCCTTCCCAGTGCTATACAACCAGATATACATGATTTTCCATCCCAGAGGCAATAGTCTACATCTGTTAACCCCAGACTCCTATACCATCCCGCTACCTCCCCCCACCCCCTTGGCAACCACAAATATGTTCTCTAAGTTCGTGATTTTCTTTTCTGTAGAAAGGTTCTTTTGTGCAGTATATTAGATTACAGATATAAGTAATATCATATGGCATCTGTCTTTCTCCTGACTTACTTCACTCAGTATAAGGATCTCTAATCCATCCATGTTGCTGCAAATGACGTTATTTTATTATTTTTATGGCTGAATAGTATTCCGGCGTGTATATATACCACATCTTCCTAATCCACTCATCTGTCGATGGACATTGGGGTTGTTTCCATGTTTTGGCTATTGTGAATAGTGCTGCAATGTACATGCACGTGTAAGTGTCTTTTTCAAGGAAATTATTGTATGGATATATGCCCAAGTGTGAGATTGCTGGGTCATAAGGTAGTTCTATGTATAGTTTTCTAAGGTAACTCCATACTGTTTTTCATAGTGGTTGTACCATATTACATTCCCACTAATAGTGCAGGAGGGTTCCCTTTTCTCCACACCCCCTCCAGCATTTGTTGTTTGTGGACTTGTTAATGATGGCCATTCTGACTGGTGTGAGGTGGTATCTCATGGTAGTTTTGATTTGCATTTCTCTAATCACCAGTGATGACCATTTTTTTCAGGTATTTGTTGGCCATCTGCATATCTTCTTTGGAGAAATGTCTATTCAGGTCAATTGCCCATTTTTCAATGGGGTTGTTGGCTTTTTTGCTGTTGAGCTGCATCAGTTGTTTATATATTTTAGAGATTAAGCCCTTGTCAGTTGTGTCATTTGAAAAAGTTTTCTCCCATTCTTTGAGTTGTCTTTTAGTTTTCTTTTTGGTTTCCTTTGCTGTGCAAATCTTGTCAGCTTGATTAGGTCCCATTGGTTTAACTTTGCTTTTCTTTCTGTTGCTTTGGGACACTGACCTGAGAAAACACTTGTAAGGTTGATGTCCGAGAGTGTCTTGCCAATATTTTCTTCCAGGAGTATAATGGTGTCTTGTCTTATATTTAAGTCTTTAAGCCATTTAGAGTTTTTTTTTTTTGTGCATGGTGTGAGAGTGTTTTCTAGTTTCATTGATTTGCATGCAGCTGTCCAAGTTTCCCAGCAATGCTTACTGAAAATACTGTCTTTTTCCCATTTTATGTTGCCTCCTTTGTCAAAGATCAATTAACTCTAGGAATCTGGGTTTATTTCTGGGTTTTCTATTCTGTTCCATTGTTCCGTATGTCTGTTTTGGTACAAGTACCACACTGTCTTGATTACTGTGGCCCTGTGATATTGCTTGAAGTCTGGGAAAGTTATGCCTCTTGATTGGTTTTTGTTCCTCAGAATTGCTTTGGTGATTCTGGGTCATTTGATGTTCCATATAAAGTTTTGGATTGTTTGTTCTAGTTCTGGGAAGAAGGTCATGGGTAATTTCATGGGATTGCATTGAGTTTGTAGTTTGCTTTGGGTAGTATGGCCATTTTTACAGTGATTATTTTTCCAGCTCATGAACATGGGATATCTTTCCATGTCTTTGCATCTTCTTTGATCTCATTGACTAACGTTTTGTAGTTTTCTGCATAAAGGTCTTTCACCTCCTTGCTCAGGTTTATTCCGAGGTACTTGATTTTTGGGGATGCTAATTTTAAAAGGTCAACTATTTTGGTATCCTTTTGCTAATATTTCATTGTTAGTATATGAAAATGCAACTGGTTTCTGAAGGTTAACCTAATATCCTGCTATTTTGCTGAATTTGTCTATGAGTTCAAGTAATTTTGGGATTGTTTCCTTGGGGTTTTCTACATATAGTATCATGTCATCTGCATACAGTGACAGTTTTATCTCTTCTCTTCCAGTTTGGATGCCTTTTATTTCTTTTATTTGTCTGATTGCTGTAGCTAGGACTTCCAATACTATGTTGAATAACAGCAGTGAGAGTGAGAAAACTTGTCTTGTTCGAGAGTTTAGTGGGAAGGCTTTCAGCATTTCTCCATTGAGTATTTTATTTGCTGTGGGTTTGTCATAAGTGGTTTTTATCATGTTAAGGACTATTCCCTGTATTCCCACTTTGGTAAAAGTTTTCATCATGAATGGATGTTGGACATTGTCAAATGATTTTTCTTCATCTATTGAGATGATCATGTGGATTTTGACTTTTCTTCTGTTCACGTTGTGTATGACATTGATTGATTTGCATATGTTGAACCATCCTTGTGCACCTGGGATGCATACCACCTGGTCATGGTGTATGATCTTTTTGATGTGTTGTTGGATTCGGTTGACTAAAAGTTTTAGAATTTTTGCATCTATATTCATCAAATATATTCACTTTTTTCATGGTGTCTTTGTCTGGTTTTGTAATTAAGGTGATGCTGGGATTATAGAATGTCTTTGGTAGTGTTCCTTTTGTATGTTCGATAGATTTCACCTGTGAAGCCATCTGGTCCTGGACTTTTATTTGTAGGGATTGTTTTTATGACACAGTCAAATTCATTTTTAGTGATTTGTCTGTTCCGTTGATCTATTTCTTCTTGACTCAGTGTTGCAGGTTGTAAGTCTCTAAAAAGTTGTCCATAACTTCTAGGTTATCAAATTTCTTGGCATACAATTGTTCAAAGTATTTTCTCATGTTTTTTTGTATTTCTGTAATCTCTGTTGTGACTTTTCCTTTTTCAGTTATTTTGTTTATTTGAGTATTTTCTCTCCTCTTCTTGGTGAGTCTAGCCAGAGGTTTGTCAATTTTGTTTACCTTTTCAAAGAATCAGCTCTTGGTTTTATTGATTTTTTCTGTTGTTTATTGAATCTTTATTGTTTTGGTTTCTTCTCTGATCTTAATGATTTCCTCCCTTCTGCTGACGTTAGGGTGTTTTTGTTCTTTTTCTAACTCATTTAGTTGATGGGTTAATTTGTCGATTTGAAATTTTTCTTCTTTTTTGAGGAAGGCCTGTAATTCTATGAACTTCCCTCTGACCACTCCTTTTGCATCATGCCATAAATCTGGTGTGGTTGTGTCTTCATTCTCATTTGTCTCAAGGCATTTTTTAATTTCCTTCTTGATTTCCTCATTGATCATTTGTTTTTTAGTAACATGTTGTTTTGTCTCCATGTAGTATGTTTTTGTCATTTCCTTTCCCATGGTTGATTTCTAGTTTCATGCCTTTGTGGTCAGAGAAGATACTTGAGATAATTTCTATACTGTTACATTTGTTAAGGTTAGTTTTGTACCCCAGTATGTGATCTATCCTTGGGAATGTTCCATGTGCACCTGAGAAGAATGTATATTCTGATTTTTTGGGATGTAATGTCCTGAAAATATCAGTCAGGTCTACGTTTCTATTTTGTAATTTAGAATCTCTGTTACCTTACTGATTTTCTGCCTAGAGGATCTGTCCATTGATGTAAGTTGAGTGTTAAAGTCTTCTACTATTATTTTATTGCCATCTGTTTCTCCTTTTATGTCTGATAGTACTTGTTGTGGGTACTTTAGTGCTCCTATATTAGGGGAATAGATGTTGACAATTGTAATATCCTTTTCTTGAATGGATCCTTTAACCATTAAATAGTGTCCTTCTGTGTCTTTCTTTGTGGCCTTCATCTTAAGGTCTATTTTTTCTGATATGAGTATTGCCACTAATGCTTTCCTTTCTTGCCTGTTGGCATGAAATATCTTTTCCATTCCCCTCACTTTCAATCTATCTGTGTCCTGTGCCCTAAAGTGAGTCTCCTGTAGGCAGAAGAGTGTAGGTTTTGGCTTTTTCATGCAGTCTGCTACTCTGTGTCTTTTGACTGGAGCATTTAGTCCATTGACATTTAAGGTGATTATTGATAGATATGTATTTACTGCCATTTTAGAGCTTCTTTTCCAGTTGATGCTATGTTTCTTTTTTCTTCTTCATCTTTTTATTTATTTTTTGGTTGTATGGTTTCCACTTGAGTACTTTTCTTTTCAGTGTTTTTGGATGTGATGTTCCATTTTGATTTATGGTTGCCCTATCTTTTAAGTATGTTAATGCCTTCTTATATCTGCTTGCTGAGGCCTGAGAGCCATATGTGCTTAAACACATCATTAAAAAATCTTTTTTAAAGTTAAAAAGTCTACATTTTCTTACTTTTCCTCCCCACAATGTATGATTCCATTGTCTTTTTAAAATTTTATTTTATTATATATATATATATAGCATCTTCATGATTAGATCTGTATGCCGGCTTATTCAAGTGATTGCTTTCCATTTGTGGTTTCCTCCATTCTAATCTTTACTTTTTACTTTTTTTTTTACTTTTTTTGTAGGAACCCTTTCAGCATTTCTTTTAGAATGGGTTTAGTATTGCTGTATTCTTTAGCTTTATTTTTTTGGGGGAAATTCTTTATTTACTCCTTTATTTTAAATGATACTCTTGCTGGTAGAGTATTCTAGGTTGCAAACCTTTTCCTTTCATCACTTTAAATATATCTTGCCATTCCCTTCTGGCCTGTAGTGTTTCTGTAGAGAAATCAGCTGACAGCCTTATGGGGGTTCCCTTATACTTAACACTTTGCTTTTCTCTTACAGTGATTGTTATGAATGGTTTGGTGCCTATGCCTCAGGCTCTATATTATTTTGTCTTTTACTTTCTCTGTCTGTCACCCTCAAACACAGTCAGATTCATTGATATCTATCTTGGTTTCACATAAATGTTTTTTTTAAGTGGGATCCAGGATGAAGATGGTTAGTCCTCACGTCTCAAACATAAGAAAACCCTGAGGTCTCTGCTATTGACAGGTAGAGATCCTGCACCCACTTTTTCAGCTGCACAGCCTTCATCTGTCCATGTTGACCAGAAATCCTGGAGCCCATACCCTCTCCAGGAACATTAATGTTGTTTCCAGGTCCCTACTGTGTCATCTTATGCTGTGACAGATGCACTTGGAAAGACATCTTGGAGAATTTGAGCACCAAGTTTATTGGGATTAACACTAAGGATCAGTGCTTCTAGGAAAGGGATGCACCTGTGGGACTTTTATTGGTCCTTCACATTGTTTTCCCATTTCCTGCACATGGTTTCCCTCTCAGAGATGTGCTGGGCTCTCCTCTTCTTCATATTGTCACCTGGGCTTGTGCTCAGCTGACTAACAACCTGCCAGTGTGATGATGAACAATGCTGCCTCCATAATGTTTCTGTTTGTGTGTGTCCTCATTGAGTGGTAAAGCATCTGTCACATAGACTGGCCACAGACATGGCCTCTTGTTGGAATTCCCAGTGTTTGCTCTGCTTCCTGTTCAAACATTGGTTTTCAAAAGGTTTTTGGAGCACAGTGATGTTCAGCCTTTCTGTGACCTGGGGTTATGTGGAATGATTTCCCAGTTTGTAGTTTGCCTTTCCAGCTGCCTTTCTTGTTTTTTGCCCTTTGTGTGCATTTTGTATACATGGGCACGTGTGTGTGTGTGTGTGTGTGTGTGTGAGGTTTTCATATGTGTGAGTGTGTGATGCCACCTTTGGAAGTGCTAACCATTTCCCTCTCTCTTCTGGCTTTGGGGTCATCTTAGAACAGCAGTGTTTACCCTGATATTTGGCACATATTAACTGCAAGAGCTTCACTTTGTACATGTCATCTGGAATTCATCTGGATTTCCCTTTCATAGAACAAGACTCACTACTTCCAAACAACATGTAGAGAAACATTACTCAACCATGTCTCAAATTTTGTGGTAGAGACCAAAAGCCAACGTTTGTGTGGTTACATTCCTAGGAAATATCCAGAAAAGGTAAAGATACAGAGAAAAGAGAGGATTAAGAGTTGTCTGAGGCTGGGGGGAGGGAGGAATGGGGACTCTGATTTTGTTTGGGGGTATGAAATAGGCAGTGAGTGGTGATGGTTACACACATTGCAGATGCTTCTGGATTACACAATTTAAAATGAACAATGATTTTATGTTATTGTTTTAAACTCAATTGATAATGACTGTTATTTTATTTTGAACATAAAAGTATAGAAACTAAATCATGTGACAGAAAAAAATATTTAAAGACATACAGAAACTATGACATGGAAAAAGAAATAAAGAACATGGTGGATGGTGTGGCACTGGAGATGGCAATGAGAGTGGTTGCAGAGCTCTTGTGACTATGGCCTTAGTGAGTGCTAAAGTGGCTCATACAAGTGCAGGAAGAGGAGCAGTAGTACTTGCTGGTTCAATCAGCAGGTGTATTAGTTCTTGCCCTGGTTTTGGTCTCCTGCTGTGACAGGTACATATTTTCTCTTGAGGGATGGTAAAATCACCTTGGGATCTATATTTACTGCAGGAACAGGTGTGGGTTGTACCTGCAGGAGCTGTGGATCCTGACTTTGCTCTGGAACCCCTGCAGGAGCAGGAGTAGGTTCACCCTGCAGGAGTTGTGGATCCTGAACTGGGTCTGGGTTTCTTGCAGGATATGATCTAGTGTCTTCCTGCAGGAGTTATGGATTCTGTCCTGATGCTGGCTCTCCTGAAGGCTCAGGTGCAGTTTTTTGTTATTGTTGTGTATCCTGACCTAACTCTGCATCTCCTGCAGGAGCATGTTCAGGGTCTGACTATGCTCTGTGTTTCTTGCAGGAGCAGATGTGATACAGGGTTGAGCTGTCCTCAGTGGTGGTGTGGTGCTCCAGCCCCTTACTCCCAGAGTGATATTGGGTGGCCCCTTTAAGCAGTCCCTCACCAAGCTCTGGTGTGGGGATCTGAAACCACAAGACTAGCAGTTGCTCTGGCCCAGAGATATCAGATTTCTGCTTTCCTACAGTCACTGCTGTTTCTGCACACTTGAACTTCTCCCAGATTAATCCCATACCTGTGTCTGTTCAGATATCCTCCCAGAAAGAAAGAGATCTAACTAAAGGCCTTGGGATAAAGCTTGGGCAGAAGGGTGCTGTTATAGCTTTCCGTATCCTCATGCAGCCAGCTTTGAACTGGCATTTGGACATGGCTGTTCCACCAGACTTCTGACCAATTACCAGGCAAAATCTGTTAGAGGCAGAGCCACCTCTCCTGAACTCTCATCACCCCCACTTCACACATACTGTGAGGGCACAGAGGGTTACCTAGCTGGGATCAGGGTGGTAGCCTGGACTGAATCTGCCTACGCTTGTCCTCCCTTTTTGCCTTTGCTTTCCTCCAGGCAATTGGCTGTAGACATCTTGCTGACCCAGTGTCTACAGCATTGAAACCAGCTGTACTGCTGGATTCTCCAAGGCCACAACACAGCATATTCACTAGAGGGTCTCCAGTGAAGTGAGCTGTGTAGGTGCTTGTCTGGAATGTGGGTGCCTGGTTACCCAGGTTCCAAGTTCTCTTGGCCTTTCTTGACAGGGAAATGAGGTCACTTCCTGAGGTCTCCTTCCCTAGGCTTACACAAAGCTGCCCAAGAGCAGGCACCTCTGGGATTCTGACTGCTCAGCCACTACCCCAGGCCAAGTCCAAGCACAGTGACACCTACATGTCACACCCTCAAATCTCCTGGGAGTCCGTTGTGCCACCAGGGGCCCATCTCTGAGGATACAGTTGAGTTCAGACTTAGCTTCTCCTCCTCACCAGTGATGTGCCCCCTGGAATAACCACATGCCTCTCAGAATCTCCTCATCCTCCCTATGCATGGTGGAAGTCATTCTGGCCTTTTCTTCCCAGGGAAGCCATCTGGGACAAAGACCTATAGTAACTTAGAGTTTCTATAAAATTCACGGGCTGTTTTTCCATGTAGCTCATGAGCAGACTTGGCAAAGGAAAGGTGACAGGGCTGGTGTAGCAAAAAACTACAACTGAGACAGGTCTGGGTCTGCTCTGGGTTGTAGGGAAAGTCATTCCCCTTCATGCCTGTTTTCCTGTCCCATTGTGGGAGAACTGAAATTCAGTAAAATCCAATGAGCACCTCTCTGGCACACAACCTTCCTGGCCCTCCTCTTATATTTAGGTTCAAGTCCAAGTGTCTCATCTCAGCCCCTGAGGCATAATGTCCCCGCAATGGCTCTCAGCATTCTTGTCTCCTGGACAGACATCCTCATGTAACCCCAGCCTTTCCAGAGTGAATGGATATTGTGGCTGGGTTCTAACATTTATTCCAGTTTAGGAAAATTTTTTGAATTCTACACATTCCCATTTTCCCATGTGCATTCCTTCTGTCTCTCGGTGCTCTTTATCTCTGACTCTTTGTCTATCTTTCTCTCTTCCTATCTTTTTTTTTGTCTTTTGATCTTTCTCTGTCCCCATTCTCCCTCCCTCAACCTCTCTCATAAATAGATTCACCAATCACTTTACATTTTTGTGACTTCTGTATATTGGATATTGTTGGCTAAGCTGCCATGAGTTTAGGGGTGCATACAAAGTCTAAGAAAAAAATGTATTCCAGTTGATTTACAATATTCTGTCAATATCTGCTATACAGGAAAGTGTCCCAGTTATACATACATATATATTCTTTTTCTCACAGGATCCTCCATCATGTTCCACCCCATGTGATTGGTTATATTTCCCGGTGCTACATAACAGTATCTCTTTGCTTATACACTCCAAAGGCAAGAGTTTGCATCTTCTAATGTCAAATGCCCAGTCCATCCCACTCCCTCCCCCTCCATAGGAGCCACAAGCCTGTTCTCAGTGTCCATAAGTTTGTTTCTTTCCTTTCTGTAGATAGGTTCACTTGTGCCATTCTTGGTTTTCTTGATTTTTTCTCTTGTTTTTGAATCTCTATTTACTTGATTTCCTCTCTGATCCTTATGCTTTCCTTCCTCCTGGACATTTCAGGTTTGTTTGTTTTTTTTTTCCTAATTCTTTTAGGAGGTAGAAGATGATTTTTTTCCGAGCAAGGCCTGTATTGTTATGAACTTCCCTCTAAGAACAGCTTTTGTGGCATGCCATAGATTTTGACTGGTTTTGTTTCCAAAGTTATTTGTCTCGAGGTCTTTTTTAATATCCATTTTGATTTCCTCATTATCTGTTGTGTTTTTTTTGTAGCCTGCTGTTTATTCTCCATGTAGTCTTTTTTTTCATATCTTTTCCTGTGGTCAATTTCTAGTTTCATGTCATTGTGGTTAGAGAAGATGCTTGAAAAAATTTATATATGCTGAAAATTTTTCAGTTTAGTTTTGTGCCTAAGCATGTGGTGAGTCCTTGAGAGTATTCCACGTGCACTTGAAAGAATGTATGTATGATATTTTTGGATATAATGTATATATTTGGAAGTAAGGTCCTGAAAATATCAGTAAAGTCTAATATTTCTATTTTGTCATTTAGGATCTCTTTTGACTTACTGATATTCAGTCTAGAGGTTGTGCTCACTTCTGTGAGTGGGGTGTTAAAATCTCCTAACATTATTGTATTCCCATCAATTTGTCCTTTTATTTCTCTCAGTATTTATTGTTTGTATTTGTGTGTTCCTATATTAGAGCCATGTATATTGACAATTGTAATATCCTCTTCTTACATTGATCCCTTTATCATTAAATAGTGGCCTTCATCTTTATTTATGGTCTATTTTTAAAGTCTACTTTGTCTAATATGAGTATTGCAACACCCCCTTTCCTGTCTTTTCCATTCACGTGAAATACCATTTTCCATTCCCTCATTTTCAATTTATATGAGTATTTTGCTTTGCCCTCATTTGAGACTCTTGGGGGCAGAATATTGTAGGCTCTTGTACTTTTTAAAATCCAATCTGGCACTCTTTGTCTTTCAATGCAAAATTCAGTCCTTTTACATATAAGGTGATTATTGAGAAATATGTATTTATTGCCTTTTATAACTTGTGTTGCCGTTGGTCTTGTGTTTCTCTTTGTTCTTTTCTTTCTTTTCTTTTTTTTTATTGTTGCTTTTGGATGCTTTCTTTTCTTTTATGCTTGTGTCCACTTCTTTTTGGTTTTTGTGCTTGTAGTGTTTGCTTTTGATATGTGGTTGCCATGCTTTTCTAGTACCTTAAGGCGTTCCTATATCTGCTTGCTTTAGCCTTATCTGCTTACTTTAGCCTAATAGTCATATGGGTTCGAACATATTCTTAAAAAAATTGTAATCTATACTTTTTTCCTTTGCTTGCCCATATTTTTGTTTTGTAGTCCTTTTCCACATATTGCTGTTTATCTTTTTCTGTTCCTTGGATTTATCATTGCTTTTATAACTAATTTTTCTTTGTTTTCTTTTGTTTTTGAGTTGATTTTTTCTTATTTGTTTGTGTATCAATTGTAGATTTTTGGTTTACAGTTACCCTGAAGTTTTTTTTTCTTAATGGATTTTATTTCAATTATAGGTGTACATAAATCATCACAAGTCAATTTTATAGATTTTGTGTCCCAAACCCCCAGTGCATCCCCCCACCCCCCAGATTGTCTTATTTGAAAAACCAAGGTTTTCCAAAGTCTGTGAGTCATTGTCTGTTCTGCAAAGAGGTTCATCGTGTCTTTTTAGTTTCCACATGTAAGTGTTAACATTGGGTGTTGCTGTCTAATTGTATGACTGGTTTCACTTCGCATGATAATTTCTAGGTCCATCCATGTTGCTATATATGTTGGTAATTCATTCCTTTTAATGGCTGAGTAATATTCCATTGTGTGTATGTACCATATCTTCCCTATCCACTCCTCTGTCGATGGGCATTTAGGTTGTTTCCATGACCTGGCTATTGCATAGAGTGCTGCCATGAACACTGGAGTACATGTGTCTTTTCGAGTCATGGTTTCTGCTGGATAGATGCCCAGGAGTGGGATTGCTGGATCAAATGGTAATTCTATTTTGAGTTTTCTGAGGAATCTCTATACAGCCAGAATGGCCATCATCAAAAAGTCTACAAACAATAAGTGCTGGAGAGGGTGTGGAGAAAAAGGAACACTATTACACTGTTGGGAATGCAAATTGGTGCAGCCACTGTGGAAAACCCTGAAGTTTTGATATAGGAGTGTATATATAAATGAGATTGTATTAGGTTGTTGGTTTCTTAATTGCACATGCTTCTCCAGTGACCTGCATTTGTGCTCTCTTCTCACGATTTCTGATTCTGGTAGCATAATTGTGCATGGATGATTTAGTATCTTTACTGTATATATGCCTTTACTGGTGGACCTTGTCATTTGTGGTGTTTTTGTTTCTGGTTGTGGTGTTTTCTTTTCTACCTAGAGAAGTTCCTTTAGGATTTGTTGTTAAGCTGGTTCAGTGTTTCAGATATCTCTTAGCTTTTGCTTATCTGTAAAGGTTTTGATCTCTCCTTCAAATCTGAATGAGAGCCTTGTGGATAAAGTAATCTTGGTTGGAAGTTTTTTCCTTTCATCCCATCAATTATATCATGCCACTCCTTTCTGGCCTGCAGAGTTTCGGCTGAAAAATCCACTGATAACTTATTTATTATATGTCATTTGTTTCTTTTCCCTAGCTGCTTTCAATATTTTCTCTTTGTCTTTAATTTTGGTCATTTTGATTACTATGTGTCTTGGGGTGTTCCTCCTTGGGTTTATTTTATATGGTACTCCTTGTGCTTCCTGGATTTGAGTGAGTGGTTCCTTTCCCATTTTAGGGAAATTTTCAGCTATTATCTCCTCGAATATTTTTTCTGTCCCCTTCTCTCTCTCTTCTCCCTCTGGCACCCCTATAATATGGATGTTGGTTCATTTAACATTATCCCAGAGTTCTCTGAGACTCAGTTCATTTCCTTTCAATCCTTTATTTCTTTTCTGCGTTAGTGATTTCCATTAATCTGTCCTCCAACTCACTGATTCATTCTTCTGCCTCCCCTATTCTATTGTTGAATGCTTCTAATGAATTTTTTATTTCAGTTATTGTATTTTGCATTTCTTTTTGTTTAATTTTTACAATTTGTATTTCTTTGCTCAGTGTTTCCTGTAAATTATCAATCTTTGCCTCTAGTCTATTTCCAATGCCTTGCATCATCTTCAGCATCAACAGTCTAAAGTCTCTTTCTGGGAGGCTGATTATCTCCTCATCACTGAGCTGTTTTTCTGGGCTTTTCTCTTTCTCCCTTATCTGAGTTAGAGTTTTCTGTCTTTTCATTTTTATAGGTTTTTGATGTGGTGAGCTTTCTGTAGAAAATAGAGTTGTAACCTCTCTTAGTTCTGGTGTTTGCTTCCCCTGTGGCTAAAATTGGTATGGAGGGGGCTTGCTGTAGTCTTCCTGATGGGAGGGAGTGATGCCTGCTCACTGGTAGGACCTTGGGCTTCTCAGTGCTAATGGGAGGAATCAGATTTTCTCAGAAATGGCCATCTCCAGAGAAATGCAGGCTGATGAATATTCCTGAGAGCTTCACTTCCAATTCCCTTCCCCCAGAACAAGGCACAGTCACCCCTGTTTTCCCAGGACATACTCCAAGAACTGCAGTTAAGTTCCACCCTGATTCCTATGGAGACTGCTTTGCCCTGAGACCCAGTGCATGTGAAAGTCTGTGTGTGCCTTTCAAGAATAGTGTCTCTGATTCCCCCAGTCCTGTTGAGCTCCTGCACACAAGCCCCACTGGCCTTCAATGCCAGATGCTCCGGGGGCTCTTTCTCCCTGTGCCAGATCCCCAGGCATGGGGAATTGACGTGGGGCTCAGAACTCTCAGTCCTGTAGCTGAGTCTCTGTGATACAGTTACTTTCCAGTCTGTGGGGCTTCCCACCCAACAGGTATGGGGTTGCTTCTGTCACGTAATCACCCCTCCTACATCTTGATGTGGTCTCCTTTTTGTCTTCTGGCGCAGAATATCTTTTTTGGAAGTTTACAGTCCATTTTGTTGAAGGTTGCTTGGCATTTGGTTGTAGTTTTGCTGTTTTTTTGGGAGAGAAGTTGAGCTCCAGTCCTTCCATTCCACCATCTTAATCCAATCTGTTTTCTTTCATTTTCAAGTTTTACATCTGTATTCACCATTTAATTGATTATCTTTCAGTTTTGATTTCTTCCATCTTATATCTTCTTACTGCTTTCTCATTTAGAGGCGAATTCAGAATTTCTTTATTTTTTGAATGGTATTAGTATTGCTGTATTCTTTAGATTTCGTTTGTTGGGGAATATTTTGTCCTATTATAAATGACAACCTTGTTAGGTCTACTGTTCTAGGCTGCTAATTTTTCCCTTTGATAAACTAACTCTTTGTTTTACCTCTTGCTGCCTTTAGAATTCTATTAACTTTTGCAATTTTTGTTATAATATATTTTGTGTGGGTCTGTTTGGGTTCAAATTGTAAGGAGTGCTTTGTGCTTCCTATATCTTGATGTCTTGTTTTGCTTAGATTTGGAATGATCCTAGCCATAATGTCTTCAAATGTACGTTCAATCTACCTTTCATTTTCTTCAGAGTAAATTGGATTGTTTTGAATTATCCCATAAATCTCTTAGATCATTTTCATGTTTTATTTTTTTTTTCATAGCATTTTCTCTCTGCTGTCTTGATTGGGTGATTTCTGTTATTCTATCTTCCACATCACATATTCATTCCTCTGCATTATTCATTCTGCTCTTCAATGCCCCTAGTTCAGTTTGCAGTTCTTCAAATTAATTTTCTAAAATTTCATGGCTCCTCCTTATATTTTCTGGTTCCATTTTAAGGTAATCTGCATTACTGCCCCTAACTGCTCTTAAATTCTTCAGTATTTTCTTTGTCTATTTTTGAACATGTTGTCTGTTAGACTGCAGATGTTTGTTTCATTGTTTGCTCCTTTAAGGGTATTCTCCTGTTCTTTTAATTTGGAGTGGTTCCTGAGCTTCTTCATTTTGCTCATATTTTTCTTATTCTCTGAGTTCTGGAGAAACAAGGACTACAATCTTGGAGGGCTCATTATATAGGAGAGTGGCCCTGGGTAGTCTGTGAGGGCTTAATGTTTTAGCTTTTCTGAGGGATTTGGAGGGTGCTGCAGGCTGGTTTTTGTTTGGATGCTTGCTGTCCCTTTCTTCAGTGTGTGCAGGTTGTTATCCCCTTGAGATGGTGTGTATAGGTGTAAGGGCAGAGCTTTCTTCTAGGGAGATGAGGCAGTGGACAGGGCCAGTGGCTAGTTCCTTGTTTCTAGGCCCTTAAGTTTCATGAGAATTCTTGGGAGGTAATGAAGGTTGTGCCTCATGGAAGAGCCCTGGGAAGTGGCACTGACATTTAGGGAATGTAAGCAGTGCCCAAAACCACTGGCAGCAGCAAGAGCAGGGCGTGTGAGTTCCCAGGGGAGTACACATGATTGTAGAATGCCCATTAGCTAGTATTTTCGTATTTGCATTTTTGTTGACTTTGTTCTATAAGTCGTGTATGCTTTTTCCCGTTTTTATATCTTTTTACTTTTGCTCCTTTGAGTAGAGTATTTCAAATCCTATAAAATCTGACTAGTAACCATGAGGTTGTGGGTTTTATCCATGGCTTCACTCATTGGGTTAAAGATCCAACATTGCTGTGATCTGTGGCATAGGTGGCAGACATGGCTGGGATTACACAATACTATTGCTGTGGTTTAGGCTAGAATATGAAGCTCCAATTCAACACCTAACCTGTGAACTTCCATATGCTGCAGCTCTGGCCCTAAAAAAAGTATGCTGTTGAATATTTCTCTTTTGAATTTTTCTGTGCAGTCATTTTGTTCTTTGGCCTAAAATTTATGTTCTGTTTATTCATTATGATTTCTAATTCCTTGTTGAATTTTGCACTCTGATCGTATTTTTTTTCTGATTCTGACTAGTTGTGTCTTCCATAGTTCAATGAGCTTTTTAAGAGAGTTATTTTGAATTATTTGTCAGACATTAACTTTTTGAACTGCGTTGGGGCATTTACTAGGACTTCGTTTCGTTCCTTTGGTGATGTCATTTCTCTAGTTCTTTGTGATGCTTTTAGCCTGTGTTTATGTTGGCAAATATGAGGAGTATTCACCCTTCCACTCTTTACATACTGTCTTGGGAAGGAAAGATCTTCACTTGACCACTCCTCTAGAGACTCTGGGAATCTACTAAATATTTCATGTACATGTGCCCACTCTACTTCTCTCATCCTTCCCCAAGGAAGGGATCTAGTTTTAGGATTGTGAGCCTTCCTCTGAATCCATTGAACTGTCTAAGGTATTGAAATTTGCCTATTTCTTTTGTCTAGGGCAGGGTCATTCTTGGCCTGGACATTGGGTATAAGCAACACTTCCCTCTTTCCCTTCATAGAGGTATGTCTTAAAATTGGATGCCTTTTCCCTACCATACACAAGCATGTCGAGTGCCAAGATTCACTCTGCACATTTTGCCATAGGGCACTACACTGAGAAGCATGACACAGATTTCAGTGCTACTTCTGAGACTCCCTCATGAAGAAGCAATCTCAGGGTTGTGCCTCTTCTCTCAATTCTGCAAATTCAGGTTGGTTTCTTAGAATTCACTGGCTTCTGAGGTCTGTGTGCCATCTGTGGGAGCATGTGGGACACTATCTGTTGGAAACCGTGGTGGCTTTGGTGGGTGTGTATGCAAGCTAGCCTTTTGAATCCTTTTGTTGTACTTAGGTGTTCCCAGACAATCCAGCCATGGCCATTTCTTCAGTGTTCTGGTTGCACCAAGATAAGCACAACTTTTAGAACTTGCCCCAATGTCTCCTGCTGGATATCCTGCAGGAGAAGTCATGGGTTGCTGGATCTCTCTTAGCTCTGAATTTTGTCAGGCTTGTGGAAGGGTGATGCACAAGCAAAGTCATATTCCTCTTTATGCCCTTTCTGTGCAGCTGATCTTCTGTTGTGTTCTGCTGGAGAGCTAGAATTTCTCAACTGGACTACACAACTCTCACCAAGGTATTTTTGTCTGCAGGTGGTTGTCAAATCAGTGTTTCTATAGGATAATGAAGGCGAAGACCTCCTATTCTGTGATACTACTGGTATTACTCTCCACTCTTTTTACACTCTTCCCTTAGAACAAAACCCATGCTTCACTCGCAGCCCTGAAGGTCTGAGGGTTCTGGCCCTGCCCGTATCTCCAGCCTCCTCAGCCTCCAACTTCCTCTTGTCTGATCCTCATCCAGCCATACAGTTTCCATTCTTTCTCTCACACATCCAAGCTCCTCAACATCAACACTTTGGTAATTCCTGTTCCCGTTGCCTGGAATTTCTTTTCCTGGCAGTTCATTCTTCTGGCCCCCTCTCAACTGTTTGAATTCATTTGAAACAGGAGCTCCTATGTTAGGGTTTCCCAGTTCCCCATCTCAATTTCACTACCCAGCCCACCCATGCATCCCTACCAGATAACTGTTTCTTCCTTCTGTTCCTGTCTTCTTTATCACTACATTCAACGCCAATCCACTGTCAATTTCTTTTCAAACACCTTCAAATGATAAAATAACAGTCCATGTTGAAGGTGACATACTTGATATCATCCTTTCCTATTTTTGGATATTTAGCATTTTCATATTATCAATAATACCGCATTGAAGATCTCTACACATCCAATTTTTTTGGCCATGCCTCTGGTTATTTTGATCAGTAATGTCTAAAAGTGGAAATATTGGCTCCATCATGGAGCATGAATATGTTTAAGACTCCATCATACACATGGCCACACTGCATTCCAGAAAGTCTGACTGAAGCCCTAATATATGTCCACCAATCTGAAAATGTGAGAGCTGAGAGAGAAGAGGTGAGTCTTTATTTTATGTTACTTTAAGTTATTTTAATTACTTAGGGCCACCATTGCAGCATATGGAAATTCTCAGGCTAGGGATCAAAACAGAGCTGCAAATCCTGGCCCACTGCACAGACACAGACACAGCCACAGCAACATGGGATATGAGCCTTGTCTGTGACTTGTACCACAGCTCATGACAATACTGGATCCCCAACCAGCTGAGTGAGGCCAGGGGTTTCACCCAGATCTTCACGGGTGCTACTGTTATTAGTTTCCACTGTGCACCAATGGGAACTCCCAAGATGAGCCTTTAGATGAGCAGTGTACATGAGTCAACTAGGGATGTGAATAAAACTCAGATATTGATGCAGGAGGGTTGAAGTGGTGACTGAGATGCTCCCTTTCTAACAAGTTGCCCAGAAAATTCACCCAGACACCGTCTGCCTGCCTTTTCTTTCCTGTCAGATTCTAGGCTCCATACTGACACAGTCCCTGGAAACCTGTGCCTCTGCCCAAACCTCAGCTTCCCACATCAGTAGCCCCAACAGGAAAGTCTATGTTTGCTTCCACTCTGCTTGCCTCAGCCCCTATCCACATATGGCTCTCAACTCCAGGCTTCAGAACCCCGATATTATGTGTGGCTCTCAGAGGTTCTTGGTTGGGTCTTCCATTGGGTGTGGAGTGAACTTATCCCTTCAGATCCCAAGATGTTCCACTGCCCTGGGTGTGACAGTGTTCATCTCAGACTGCTTTTCCTGCCTGCTCTCTCTTAACCTTATGTCAATAGTACCTACTTTTTTCTGTTAAGTCCCCTCCACCCAGCCTTTCTTAATCCATGTGTTCTGGGGAAAGTTAACTCTCTAATACCAGAATCAAAAGGTGAGCATATACACTATCAGGATTTGTCCTGCTAGTTAAAATCACGGAGCCAGTGGAGTAAGCTCTGGACAGAGAAATTCGGGGGAATACTCTTTTGGCCACTGGTGTTTGTGAAAGCCAATATAAGTAGATACAATACTGAGTTTATGTCCATGTAGTTTTTTTCCTTTCCAGTGCCAGATAGTGATTTTAGTGAACTAAGTTCATTTCAATGACTCACCATGAAAAGAAAGAAAGCATTGTGCTTCTTTTTTTTAAGGCAGGATAAGAAAATTTTATTTGCACAAATCATTTGAAGAAACAAATATTTTCTGTTTTACAGAAGGAGGCAAGAAGCACAATTGAAAGCTGGATACCCTCAAGTTAGAGTTATTTCCTTGGATGTTCCCAGGTGAAGTCTTACCTCTCAAGATCTGTGGGGACATAGCCCTTGCTAGGCCTGTGGAAAATGTAAACATTTTTATATGGAGAACTTCTGGGGTATGTTTCCTAGGACCAGAGGTGTGAAGGAATATCTGTTTAAGTTTTACCATCTTCAGTAGAATATAGTTCCTTTTCTAATTCTCAGACATGAGAAGCAAGTGGAGACTTCAGGGTTAGAAAGCACCCCAAAGAAGAGCTTTATGGTGGGCTTGCCCATGTTCTCTCTCCTGGAGGGAGCTTCTGGCCGTGGTCATTTCTCTGAAGTTTCTGCTTTGACTCTGAGAAGGGGAGCACCAGGAGAGCTATTTCCCTGCATCTCTGGAATCTCAGGTATCTTCAGATTCAGTTGTCTTTCTACCAATCAGGGAAGTCCCCCTGGCTTTACATCCCTCCAAATTTGTTCTTCTTTTTCAAGATCTCTTGGTCTGTTCTGAGCCCTTTTTGTTTTCCACATGAACTATAGATGCGCTGTCAGTTTCTATAAAACAACACGAGATTTTGGTAGCAATTATATTATCTTAAGAACTATTCATGGAATTGACGTCTTAGTAGAATTAAGCCTTCTGATTCATGGAAATGGGATTACTTACCAGGAATGAAGGTCTTCCTTCATTGATATCAGCAAGCTATTGTAGTTTTCAGCGTGGAAGTCTTGGACTTCTTCCTCTCCTCTATAGGATGCTGATTGGGAGGATACACAATCTCCTGGAGAAATTTGCCCCAGCCTGCCATGCACTGCCATGTAGCTGCCCTGTAAGTGGGCCACCAAATTTTTGTCCTCTTGATTCTTTTTTTTGTCTTTTTGCCTTTTTTTTATGTAGAGCCACACCCATGGCATATGGAGGTTCCCAGGTTAGGGGTCTAACAGGAGCTGTAGCTGCCGGCCTTTGCCACAGACACAGCAATGCAGGATCCGAGCCGTGTCTGCAACCTACACCACAGCTCATGGCAACACCAGATCCTTAACCCACTGAGCAAGGCCAGGGATTGAATCTGCAACCACATGGTTCTTAGTCGGATTTGTTAACCACTGAGCCACGAAGAGAACTCCCATCCTCTTGATTCTTAATTCCTTTAGCATTCATTATTTTACTTGCATAACTGCTTGTTGTTTTTGCATCAGTCTCATTACAGTGAAAACGAAATAATTCCATGATAAGGAATGGAAATATCAGCTAAAGGAGAAGAGAATTGGCTTGAAAGTCTGATCCCTAGAGATGACACTTAGGAATGATTTATTGTCTATGTCCAGGCTCTATCTCTCATATTCTGTCTTTTGCTTTCTCTGTTCATCACAATCACACTCAATCAGATTCGTGGATATCTATGCTTGTTTCACATATATATATATGGTCTTACAAATGGGATCCAGGATGCAGACATTTAGTCCACATGGGTCCCCCATGAGAAAATTCTGATGAGGGAGGTCTCTGCTGTTGACATGTCAAGATCCTGCATCCATATTCTCAGCTGCATAGCTTTCAACTGTCCTTGTGGACCAGAACTCATGGATTACATCCCCTCTCCAGGAACGTTTGTGTTGTTTCCAGTCCCCTACTGTGTTCACTTGTGCTGTAATGGATTCACTTGAAAAGACATGTTTGAAAATTTGAGCACCAGTTTTAGTGGGATCAACTCTAAGAATCAGCACTGCTAGGAAAGGGATGACCTGGTTCGATTTTGCTGCACACTGTTCTCCCAGGGAGGACTGTCTGCTCATGCTTCCCACTCAGAGATCTGCCGGGGCCCTCTGCTTGCTCACATTGACACCTGGGCTGGTGTTCACCCTACTAACAATCTGCCAGTATGATGATGACAAATACTGTCTCCAGAATGTTTCCATTGTATCCTCATCAGAGTTGTCAAACATCTCTAACATACACACGCCTTATGCATGGCCTCTTGTTGGAATTGCCAGTGTTTGTTCTGATTCCTGTTAGAACATTGATTTTTGAGAGGATTTTGGGGCACAGGGATGTTCAAACTTTCTCTGACCTGGGCTCATGTGAATGACTTCCCAGTTTGTGGTTTGCATTTCCAGTTGCCTTTCTTTTTTGGTGCTGTGTGTTTGTATGTGTTTTACATACAGGTGTGTGTGTGTGTGTGTGTGTGTGTGTTTGGTTTGTGTATGTGCATGTGTGTGATGTAATCATTGGAAGAGCTAAGCACTTTCCTTCTGTCTTCTGCCTTCTGGCTCTGGTGTCATCTTAGAATAGCAGTGTCTCCCCTGAGAATATGCACATATTAATTATAACAGCTTCCTTTTTTCCCATGTCCTCTTTAATTCATCTGGATTTTGCTTTCATATAACAAAATAACACTCTTTCCCATAAGTATGAAAACCAAAATTCATCCCTGCCCTCTGAAACTATGTGGGCAGAAATAAAAAGCCAGAATTTGTACAGTTTCAATTCTAGGAAAAATACAGAATAGGTAAAGATGCAGAGAAAGAGAGAGAATTAGAGGTTGTCAGTGGCTGGGTTGGGGGGGAGCAATGGGGACTCTTATTTGGTTTTGTTTGGGGGACTTAAATAATCTGAATCTAGGCAGTGGTGATGGTGACACACATTGGGAATGGTTCTGAATGACACCATTTAAAATGGAAAATGCTTTAATGTTTTTATTTTAAACTTAACTTTTATTACTATTATTTTATTACTAATCTATTAATTCAAACTTAAAATCTAGAACTTAATAGACAGCAAAAAGTAAATAATGGAACAAACAAATAAATAACACATACAGAAAATATGACATGGAAAAAGAAATAAAAGTCAGATGGGTGAGTGGGTTATGGTATGGAACTAGAGCTGGCAATGAGAGTGGTTGCAGAGCCATTGAGTCCATAGGCTCAGTGAGTGCTGAAATGGCTCCTACCAGTGCAGGAATAGGGACAGTATCAGTTATGGGTTCAACACTGGGGGGTATTTTTTCTGGACCTGGATCTTGGTCTTCTGCAGGACCAGGAGCATGTTCTCTCTTGAGGGGTGATAAATCTTCATTGGGCTAATAGTGTAATGCAGGAACAGGTGCAGGTTCTCCCTGCAGGAGCTGTGAGTCCTGACCAGGCTCTGGGTCTCCTGCTGCATCAGGCACAGTTTCTTCTTGTGACTGTGAATTATGACCTTGTTGTGGATCTCCTGCAGGAACACGTGTAGGTTCTTCTGCAGGAGCTGTGGCTGCTGTCCTGATTCTGGGTCTCCTGCAGAAGCAGATGCAGATTCAGTGGTGAACTGGCCGTCATTGGTGGTGTGGCTCACCAGCCCCTCACTCCCAGAGAGAGATTGGGTGACCCAGTCAAAAAGTCCCTCACCAAGCTCTGGTGTGGAGATCTGCAACCACAAGACCAGTAGTCACCCTGCCCCAGAGGTATCAGAGTCCTGCCTGGCCATTCTCACTGCTGCTTTTACCCAGTCAACCTTCTGCCAGATCAGTACCTTACCTGTGTCTGTTCAGATATCCACCCAGAAAGAAAGAGATATTCCTAGAGGGCTTGGGATAGCCTGGGCTGTAATACGCTGCTCTAGCTCTCCATATCTTCCTGCAGCCAGCTTCGACATGGGCTTTGGTGATGCCTGGTCCACCAGACTTCTGACCTCTCACCAGCCTACTCTTGCTAGAAGCAGACCCACCCCTCATAAACCCTCCCCACCCGTGCCTTATATATACTGGGAGGACACAGAGATCTACCTAGCTGGGATCAGAGTGGTGGCCTGGCCTGGACTTTCCTACCCTTGACATCTCTTGTTACCTTTGGTTTCCTCTGGGCAAATGTCTGTAGGCATCTCAAGTGAGACCTGACCCAGTGCCACAGCATTGAAACCAGTTGTTACTTCTGGCTTCCCCTAGACCAAAACACAACATATTCACTCGAGGCTCTTCAATGAAATGAGTTGTGTAGTGGCTTGTCTAGAATGTGGGTGCCTGGTTACCCAGGTTCCAAGTTCTCTTGGCCTTTCTTGCCAGGAAATTAGGTCACTTCTTGATGTCTCCTTCCCCAGGCTTGCTCTTTACACAAAGCTGCCAAAAAGCAGGCACCTCTGGGATGTTGACTGCTCAGACCCTACCCCAGGCCAAGTCCCAGCAGAGTGACATCTACACAGCCCACCTCCAAATCTCCTTGGAGGCCAGTATGCCACCAAGATACCATCTCTGAGAATGAAGTTGGCTTCAGACCCAGTTTCTCCTCCTCACTAGTGATGTGACCGTGGACCAGCCACATGCCTCTCATGATCTCCCCATGCACCATCTGCACAGTGGAGGTCATTCTAGTCTCTGTTAGGTACATAGATCTATGACAACTGACAGTGCCTGTAAAACCCATGGGCTGATATGTCCTGGAGGTTTGCACAGAGTTTGCAAAGGAAAAGTGACTTAAAGGACTGTTGTAGAACAAAATACAACTGACACAGAACTGGTTCTTCTCTGGGATCTAGGAAAATTCCCATTCCTTCCTGTTTCCTAGTCCCACCGTTGGAGAGTTGAACTTCAATGAAATCCATAGATCACCCCTCTGGCACACAACCTTACAGGTCCTCCTGTTATATTTAGGTTTAAGTCCAAGTGTCTCAACTCAGCCCCTGTTGAACTGCCCCCACAGTGGCTCCTGGGGGATTCTTGCCTCCAGGTCAAATATCCACACATAACCCTCACCTTCCCAGAGTGGATAAATATTGTGACTGTGTTCTAACATTTAGCCCAGTTTAGAAAAATTTTGGGAGTCCTACTCATTCCCCTTTTCTTGTGTTCATTCTTTCTGTCTCCCAGTGCTCTTTCTCTCTCTTTCTCTGTTTTTCTCACTTCCTTGTTTTGGTCTGTCAATCTTTTTTTTTTTTTTTGTCCCTGCTCTTTCTACGCGCCTCATCTCATTCACAAATTTATTTGCAAATCAGTGGAGATTTTTGTAGACGCTTATATTGGATATTGTCTGTTAACCTGCCATGAGCCTAGGGGTGCGTATAACTATTTTTATATGTATTACATTTGATTTGCAATGTTTGAATATATATATATACACACATATGTATATATATATATACACACACACATTTTTTCTCACATTATCCTCTATCATATTCCATCACATGTGATTGGATATAGTTCCCTATGCTGTGCAACAGGATCTCATTACTCTTCCACTCCAAGGGCAATAGTTTCCACCTAATGAACTCAAACACCCAACCATCCCACTCCAAGCCTCCCCTCCTTGGAAACCATAAGTCTCTTCTCTATGCCCATGAACTTCTATCTTTTCTGCAGATAGTTTCATTTGTGCCATGTGTTCATTTACAGATATGTGATACCATATGTTATTTGTCTTGCTCTTTTAGACTTATTTCACTTGTTATGAGAATTTCCACTTCCAGCCCTATTGCTGCAGATGGCATTATTTGTTCTTTTTGTGGAAGAGTAGCATTCCATTTTGTATATGTACCACATCTTCTTAATCCTTTCATCTAAATGTTGGTGGACATTTAGGTTGTTTCAATGTCTTGGCATTGTGAAGAGTGCTGCAGTGAACCCAGGAGTACAGCTATGTTTTTGAGTGAAAGCTTGGTCCAGATATGCCCAGGAGTGTGATTGCTGGATTGTTGGGAGCAGTCAGCGCTAAGTCTCACTGAGGCAGAGCCCGGATGAAGATGACTGCAGGACAGAGTTCCTTAGGGCGCCCTTGTCCTGAACTGCAGAGCAATCAGGACCTGCTCAGCATCTCCAGAAAATCCTCACTTCTACTATTTTGTTTCTGTCTTATGCTATTTCTGGGATTAATTGTATCTGCCTTTTTCACAGCTCCTGTTCCTCTGCTTTTGAATACTCATAGAGGGTTAGGACTTGTGTTCCTATATCTGTCTCTAAAAATTCCTACATGGCCACCACTGCCACCACCAGAAACTAAAACTATTCTATAATGGATAAAACATCCAAGCCCAGGAATGAGAGGGGTGTTTATTCTTAAGAAATATGATATTACTACTAGATATAGATTCCCTTTCAAACACACTCAAAAGTGTATTCATGAAAACACCTCCTTGGAAAAACCCGGGATGGAGGCCTAAGCAGAGATCAGGGCCCAGGGTGAGAGTTTGGAGATTCGGACTTAATTGGAATGACAAGTAGAATTGATTTATAGAAACTCTGTGGTCTAACATGTCTCTGCAAGTGTTTTATAAGCTGTGAGCCAGTCAACGCTGCTGCCAACACAGACCCACATTCCCTGCCCATGGTGCACCTGGGAGTGCACTAGACATAGTTATAGTTAGAAATTATAGACTAAGTAGAAAATGTAGAGAAGTAGAAATAATAGAAGTATGGTTAACTGCATGTCAGACATTATTAACCTCATAGCCTGTTATGCTTAGAAAGCTATATTTCTGACTGTTAGATTAATCATAAACTTTCTATAAACTCTGTGACCTATTAATGTTTAAACTGCATTTTGCTATAAAAAATCTGTGCTCTGTATACTATCATTGTATTTGGGCAAAGTTAATAGCTTGGATAGAGAACAATCCCTGAAAAAGAAACAATATGTAAAAAGGGACCCTGCTGAGTTCCTTGTGATATTTCGTTGAATGATTAAGATCAACAGTGTCCATGGTGATTTCTTTATTGTGGTCAAACATGATAACTGGGTGGAAACTTTTAAAAAAATACATGCTATGCTTGGGAAGCTGGGGGGGAGGGAAATAGGAGATGTATGTACTCTGTGTGAGAATATAAAAGAGAGAGCATCTGCACTAACGAGCATGATCCTGAAACACTGAATAAGTCTCCTGTCGTTATTGCTGCTGACGCCGCTCATCCTAGGGGTACCTGCGACCCTGCTGGGGCTGGACCTCGGCACTGGATCATATGGTAGTTCTATATTTAGTTTTCTAAGGTACCTCCATACCGTTTTCCATATCGGTTGTACCAATTTATATTCCCACCAAGAATGTAGGAGGGTTTTCTTTAGTCCACATCCTCTCCAGCTGTTGTGATTTGTAGATTTATAAGTGGCAGTCATTCTCACTGGTATGAACCGGTACCTCATTGTCATTTGGATTTTTATTTCTCTAATAATGGTGACGCTGTACAATTTTTTCTGTGCCTGTGGGCCATCTGTATGTCATCTCTGGAGAAATGTTTGTCTAGGTCTTAGCTTCTTTTCATTTGGGTTGTTTGTTGTTTTGCTATTGAGCTGTGTAAGGTTTTTTTTTTAATATTTTACAAATGAAGCACTTATCAGTTGCAGACTTTGCAACTATTTTCTCCTATTCTGTAGGTTGTCTTTTTGGTTTTGTCATGGTTTCTTTTGGTGTGCAAAACCTCATCAATATGATTAAGTCGCTTTCTTTTATTTTCATATGTCTTTCTATGTACTTGAGAGACTGACCTGAGAAAATATTTGTATGATCATTTGTCAGAAAGTGTTTTGCCTATGTGCTCTTCTAGGTTCTATAGAGTGTCTTGTCTTAAGTTTAATTCATTAAGCTATGCTGAGTTTATTTTTGTGCGTGGTGTGCGGGTATGTTCTGGTTTCATTGATTTACAAGCAAATCTCCAGTTTTCCCAGTGGCACTTAACTGAAGAGAATGTCTTTTTCTTGTTTTATATTCTTACCTTCTCTGTTGAGGGTTAATTTAACATAGGTGTCTTGGTTAATTTGTGGGTTCTCTATTCTGTTCCCTTCATCTGCATGTCTATTTTTGTACAAGTATCACACTGTCTTGATTACTGTAGCTTTTGTAATAATGTCTGAAGTTTGGGAGAGTTATGCCTCTTGCATTTTTTTCTTTTTTGCTCTTAAAATTGCTCTTTCCACCATTCTGAATCTTTCATGTTTCCACATAAATTTTTAGATTGTTTTCTCTAGTTCTGTGAAAGATGTCAATGGGAATTGGCAAGTGATTACATTTACCTTGTAGATTGCTATGGGAAGTATGGCCATTTTAAAAATATTATTTCCTCCAATCCAGGAGCATGGAATATCTTTCCATTTTGAAGTGTCCTCTTTATTTTTCTTATTTAATGTTGAATAGCTCTCAGCCTAAGTCTTTCACTTCTTTGCTATGATGATTTTACACTTATGCCCCAGATTATAGTGCTCAAGATATATTTGCTGCTTTGAGAGAAGTATCTTTTTGAAGAGTTGCTGAATCTTTATTTCTCTTAGGCTGGAAAATTCACCTTAAAGAAGCTTAACTGTATAAATCTACTAAGTATTTATTGAAAGGGCCTTACAGCCATTCATTACATTTGCCAGAATTTCTGTAGATACTGATATTTCACAGACAGACACAGTTTTTGAGTTTGTGAACATTATGATATTTGCAATCTGTGTCCAAGGACATCTTAAATGACTTTAGGGCACTGTGCTGAGAATTCATATTTATAACGTAAAGGGATTCCCACAGTAACTTTAAGATATGTTCCTTTTTAATTGCCATTTAATAAATGAAGACACTGAAGCTAAGAAACCGAGAGGTGAGATAAAGTGAATTTTTCAAGGTCAAAGAAAATAATGGAGTTGAAGTTGGAATTGGAATTAGGATGGCCTGTAAATCTGACAGGATCAGGTATTATAGCAGTTTTGCCCAGCATTTTACACATACGCAGGACCTAATATAGTAAATGGCCCATTTTATGCACTTAGGGATAAATGAACACATAAGTGAAAAAATAAATAAATAGCAATATAAGATTATCTTCAATTTATGATGTCCTGTCTGGCACTCAGCTGTCTGTGGACATTGAGATATAACAATTTATACAAAAAATCTATTTATATGACATAAATCTCTAATATTATTACTTTATTATATTAGTAAGTGCCCTTAATTGATATTTTCTTTCTTTTTTAAGCTCTCCTTTAACTTTTCTAGCTTGTCTCCCTTTTAAAACTCATTTCTCCCTAAAGCGAAGGGATAAAACCTTCAGAGAACTCACTATGGCTGGATAGTACATTATAATTACATTGCTCATTTTATGTGTTTTATTTCTGCTAATTTACCTGAAGAAACTTTCAACTCATATTCAACTTGTCTTCCAGTAAAATGGCCTGGGTAATTTCTGTTTATCTTGCTTATGCAGCCATGATACTCCACCTCTCTAAATATGAATATCAATATGATAATACCTTTACTTTCACAGACTTCCATTTTCATTAATTTTATTAATTTAATTAATTGTTCAATTCCATTATATTTTACCCATCCACTTTTTTCTATTCAGCTTTATGTTAGCTCAAGATTTAGAGATTAATTTCTTCTCTACCCTCAAAACCTTTATAAAAATTACTAGTATATGAGTATATATATATATATATATATATATATATATACACACACACACACACACAATTATGTGTTTTCTCAATTCAACTTGAGGACTACATTTCTTCAGATTATTTTAAACCTTTACATCTTTTAATATTGATGTCAAATTGGTTCATTTGTCTTCTATGTTTTGGTGAGTTATAGGAACACTGTTAAGAGTGACTTCTATATATTTTACAAATTAGTCCTGTATTACAGAAAGGAAGAAAAATATATGTTTCTTCCTTTTTTCTTTTCTCCCTGTTTGAAAAAGTTAAAAAATGTTTTTAACAGTTCATCTCATATTGAAACAGATATTTTCTTGATTTCAAATTTACTCCAATTTTAAACAAAAAATACTTCTTTCTCACTCATCACTTCAATCTGTAGCATGCAAAACTCACCATTAACCTTAAAAGAGAAGTCTTGTATGTTTTCTCTACGTTGCTTTATTATTTACCTCCTGGGATTGGTTTGAAGTTAGGGCTAATCAAGCCCCAACCAGTTCAGAATGGAATTTTCTGCCATTTCTAGTTCCATGTTCATGCCCAACCCTGAAAACAGGGCAGGTTGGGTTGGATAAGTGGATTGTGAATTGTGGGAAGTTCAGTTTGAATTAGTGGAACAAAAGAGTAGATGCGTATTTCTAGGCAGCCCTCTCAAATGTAAAATTCCCAGGCACAAAGTACTCCATATACACCTATATCTGATTCTTTCATGGCCTCACATTTGCCATGTAACACCCAAACCTCCAAATTCCTCTGATGTTGGATCAACCTGGAGTTAGAGGGGCTTGTCTTCTGCTCTCTATAACCACTGATCATTTGCATGTTTTTATTTTCCTGTGATGTTAATAACATGAGAAGGGATTCCTATCAACCAGGAGTGCTTCATGTTTTATTTCAGCACTTACAAGTAGGTGAGTCTGCCTGGTCAATCTTTTACTGTGTTTTTGGCTCTTGGTCTTGTTTTCCCAAGAAGGAAAAATCTTCTGTAGTTGTCTCAGTTTGTTTTGTCTGTATCTCTCCTACCACGGTCTTAAAGATGGGTTAAATTTTGCTTGGATTTACTACCTTCACTAATTTATTTTAGTAACTAAACTTGATTTCATTTCTTCTTGCTGAGAACTAAATATATTCCCTGAAGTTTTCTTCTGATCATTGTTGTCCATTTAGCATTTATCCAGCTTTTCTTAGTCTTTAATATTCAATATTTATTTATTTATGGTCATGCTGTGACATGCAGAATTTCCTGGGCCAGGGTTTGAACTTGCACCACAGCAGCCACCTGAGCCATACCAATGACAATGCCACATTCTTAACTGTCAGGCTGCCAGGGAGCTGCAAATCTCTATTTAGAAACAAGTTTATTTGTAATGTTTTTCTGTTGATCCTTCTTATTTCACTTTATTTCTCTTTTAGGTTACTTTATTATGAGAAAATAATAGCAGGCAGTTTCTATATCCCTGCTCAGATCCATGCCCTTTTCTAAATGCCTTATATGTACTACTTCTCACAGCAGACCCCCAGGTTTGTCACATTATTGTCCTTATTTCAGAGTTGGTACAATGCTGCATAGAGGAGTTAAGTTACATGACTAAAATCTGCCAGGACTCATATCTGGGAACATTGGCTTAAGTCTCGGATTGTAACCACTACATAAAACAGAAGAAGAATAACAGTACCTGTTATTTATTATATTTTCTCATTAAGCCTTGTAAATATGGAATATACCAGTCCCTCTATTAAAAGGGTGGTCATCCATTGATAACCTTGTTATTGCATCCAGGAACAACTTTTAACCACTGCAGATAGCTTTGATCTGCTTGTTTCATGTTTGTGCATTTCTATGTACTTTCTTGGTCACTTTCCAGTGTCTTACCCACAGGCTTTTTTCCTCTTTGTTTCACCTTGTTAAATTTTATCACCCAGGACAAAAGTAGAAATTTACTCATTTCCTTTTATTTTTGCATTATAGCTGGTTTACAGATTTCTGTCAGATTTTCCAACTGCACCATGTGGTGACCCGATTACATGTACATATATGGATTTGTCACATGTAATTAGATATAGTTCCCCGTGCAATACAGTTGGAGCTCCTTGCTATTCCATCATTAAAGCACTAGTTATCCCCATTCCCTCCCACACCTCCCCCACCCCCTTGGCAACCACAAGTCTGTTCCCCAAGTTCATGATTTTCTTTTCTGTTGAGATGTTCATTTGTGCAGTGTTTTAGACTCCAGTTATAAGAGATTTCATATGACATCTGTCTTTCTCCTTCTGACTTGCTTCACTCAATATGAGGGTTTCTAATTCCATCCACGTTGCTGCAAATGACATCATTTTATCCTTTTTTATGGCTGAATAGTATTCCATCGTGTATATATACCACATCTTCCTATTCCAGTCATCTGTTGATGGACATTTGGGTTGTTTCCATGTCTTGGCTATTGTGAATAGTGCTGCAGTGAACATGCATGTGCAAGTGTCTTTCTCCAGGAAATTTTTGTCTGGATATATGCTCAAGAGTGGGATTGCTGGGTCATATGGTAATTCTATGTAGAGTTTTCTAAGGTACCTCCACACTGTCTTCCATAGTGGCTGTACCAGCTTACATTCCCACCAACAGTGCAGGAGGGTTCCCTTTTCTCCACACCCTCTCCAGCAATTGCTGTTTGTGGACTTGTTAATGATGGTCATTCTGACTGGTGTGAGGTGGTATCTCATGGTAGTTTTGATTTGCATTTCTCTAATTATCAGAGATGTTGAGCATTTTTTTCATGTGCTTGTTGGCCATCTGTTTATCTTCCTTGGAGAAATGTCTATTCAGGTCCATTGCCCATTTTTCAATGGGGTTGTTGGCTTTTTTGCAGTTGAGCTGCATCAGTTGTTTATATATTTTAGAGATTACGCCCTTGTCAGTTGTGTCATTTGAAAAATTTTGACTCCAATGACCCCTAGGGATATTGATAACCAGGTCTGACCAAGAAGTTATATACAATTTTAAGTCCTAAGTAGGGGAAAAAAGCAATCCGTGCTTTGAATAACTTGGAATTCATGTTTTCTTTAATATAATTGCCACTTACCTGCAGTGGACACCACTGTGTTTTTGCATGTGTGTGACCCAGTGTTTCTTTCACAAGGGTACCATATGATTCATATCAATCAGCACCCAGATTTAAACCATCTTGTTTGCTCATCACTACCGTAGCCTGAGGGGATTCCAAGTTGAACTTTCCAGCTGAGGACATGTCCTCCTGGAGTTGTTTGCCATAGAGATGTAAGAAGTAGTTCCTGTCTCTCAAAGCTGAGCCACACTCAAGTATCCCTCACGCATTGATAATGAGGTTCCACCTCAACCCAGGTAGACCTCAGTGTTCCAGGATTATTTTAATTTTGTTTTATTTTTTCAAGGTAAGAAAACAATATTCTATGAGACTGGCTTTGTGCTTTCCAAGTCAGCTGGTTTTCCATATTTTCTGTGATGATAATGGGAACACAGATATTAGGTATGGCTTGTCTCTGTCTCCACATTTGCTACCAGCCTGACTATGTTCCCTTATTCTCTCAAATGGGCAAGGTTCACCCATGAACTTGTGCCTACTTGGTATCTGATGACTTCCTCAGGCAAGATTCTTCCTGGTAGGTCAACTCAGACCAAATATAGCACTTCTACTCTGTGTATTGCTTCCTGTTATTCCATTCCGACCCTCAAGAAGTTTGGTTCTGTCGTGGACAGCCATGGACATGACCCATGAATAGGAAATAGCACAGTCAACTTTGATCTTAGCTGGAGCTCCCACACATTTGGAAGCCAGGTAACAAGACTTTGAGTCTATGAATAAAGAGCGAACTGGGCCACTGTACTTTGATTACAGAAAACATGGTGATTCACCTCCTTTGTCATCACAGTACTTGGATGCTCCCAAAGTCATTAAGTTCTCTCCAGACATTCTGTAATATCCTCAGAGGATTTTCTTGCTCATGCGAATGTAATTCAGAAAGTTACAGCTATAAAGGTTTTAAGGAAATAACTCAATGTTGCATGTAATGCACATACAATGCTTGCCCCACCAATTTTGTAGTAGGCACAATTAAACCAGTCCCTGCTTTCAAGCATTCATTATCTCATAGAAGACTGAAATGAAAGTAACCAGTTTCAATGAAGTGTCATCAGTACTGCAAAGAAGGAATAATTCATCACAAGTCATTTAGTGAAGACTGACCAAATGAGATGACTTTGTGCCTTTGCAAGATGATTCAAGTATTGCAGTCTCAGAAGAGGAGAGTGTTTTTAAGTCTGTGAATAATACGAGGCAAGGATTGAAGGTGAGAAAGATTCTACAATCTCCATCAGGGCCTTGCAGGCCTTGTGTTCTGCTGATCTCCATTGCCTAGAATGGTTCCTGGTAGACAACTAATAAATATTTATGTTGAACATTTAAAGTATATATTAATCATTCTTTGTAGGAGGAAATGGTGGAAGTTGAGTATATAAAGGGAGGGTTAACCGTTTCGAAAAGGGCTGACAAACCGTTCTGTTAGGATGGATTTTTACCTTGGAAAGTCTGGGAAGCCATTGAAGATTTTAAGCAGGAAGCTGACAACCATTAAATTTGTGTTTTATGGTAATAACTGCTCATAATATGGAGGATGGACTCAGGAGAGAGGAGAGACCAGAGGCAAAGATATAAAAGGAGCCATTCAATGACAGGAAAGGATTAATTTGGCAGATATATTGGGGCACAGAATTCATGAAGTTTAATGTCTTGATTTGGGAAAATGAGAATGTAGAAGAGGGTTCAAGAGGGACCCAAGGTTTTTAGCTTGAAGGTATGGTTGGGCAATCAACAAGAGAAACAATTTTACATGTAGACATAGAGAAATGGCAGTATGTTCAATTTGGAAAATTTGTGTTAGAGGTACTTGGAAACATTCTAGATGAATCTCCAGAAGACATTTAGGACATGGCATCTAAAGGCAGCCTGGAACTGTCAACCCATTCCCTGTACTCCTACTTCCTAAGTGTATGAAATGACCAGTACTAGAGAAAAAACCTGGCTTACGGACGGTTGTATATCACTCAGCCCCAATATAAATTACTACTGACCTATAATTTGTGTGCTCTCTGTGTGGGAAGGAGTAGGTTTGTGTTTATTTTAGATTTATGGAATAAAAATAAATTCATTCACTTAGATGAAATGTAAGATATCAAATTAAGTTTATATAGAATTGTTCCATAGGCTAAAATAGAGTTGTGATTATACACTGTAGAGAAAGCATGTGTTGGATATTATTGCCCATATGCTGTCAGCTGTTCCAAGTATTGATTTGAATGCATGAATTGTTTACACATTGGGATTTAGTGCAGAATAAATGGAAATATTCACTGCTTCTTCTTATGACTCTAAGACATTTTTCAGGTTTAAAGTATTTGCACAGATTGTTGCAAAACAATCTTTTAATTATTGGATTCCCATTTTTATCCATTTTTTAATTTCAATGGTTTTATTTTTATAATATTTATTAAAGTACAGTTGATTAACAATATTGTGCAAATTTCTGCTGTATAGCAAGGTGAACCAGTCTCATACATATATATACATACATATATGTAGTTCCCTTTCTTATATTATTTTCTGTCATGGTCTATACCAAAAGATCTTTGTTAGCCTCATTTTTATTTCTTTTTTAAAAATTTAGATATAATTGATATGTAACATTATATTCGTTTCAGATATATAACATATTGCTTTGATATTATTGTACATTGTAAAATGGTCACCACAAGAAGTATATTTAACATCTATCCCAGAGTTAAAATTTTTTTCTTATGATGTGGACTTCTAATATCTACTCTCTGAGTAGTTTTAAAATATAGAGCACAGTATTATTAACTGTAGTCATAGGATATCTCCAGGTCATACTTATTTTAAAAGTGGAGATTTGTACCTTTTGACAACAATCACCTATTTTATACCCTCCCTACATCCTGGCCTCCAGCAATTACAGATATATTCTCTGTATCTGTGAGTTTGGGTTTATTTATTTATTTTTGTTTAGATTCCATATTTAACAGAAGTCATATGGTATTTATTTTTCTCTGATTTATTTCACTCATCATAATATCATCAAGGTCCATCCATGTTATCACAAAAGGCAAGATTTCATTTTTTTATTCCATCATATACCAATAATACATTATCTATATATCTATATCTTGGACTTCCCATTTTGGCTCAATTGTAATGAACCTAACTAGTATCCATAAAGATGTGGTTTGATCCCTGACCCCTCTCAGTAGGTTAAGTATCCAGGGTTGCTGTGAGCTGTGGTGTAGGTCACAGATGCAGCTCAGATCTGGTATTGCTGTATCTGTGCTGTAGGCTACTATCTGCACATTGATTCAACCCCTAGCCTGGGAACTTCCATATGCCATGGGTGAGGTCCTAAAGAAATACATAAATAATAATAAAATAATATATATATGCATATTATCTATACATCTAAATGTTTTCTAATCCTTTCCTATATCAGTGGACACATATGTTGCATATATGTCTTATCCCATGTGTATACAGATGGAGTGCATGTATCTTTTCAAGTTACTGTTTTATTTCCTTTGGAAAATGTCCTAGGATTTGTTGGATCATTTTTTTTACCTGCAAATACTTTTTATTTTTTTAATATTTTTCTTAATGAATTTTATTTCAATTATAGGTGTACATAAATCATCACAAGTCCATTTTACAGATTTTGTATCCCAAACCCACAGTGCATCCCCCCACACCCCAGATTGTCTTATTTGAAAAACCAAGGTTTTCCAAAGTCTGTGAGTCATTGTCTGTTCTGTAAAGAGGTTCATTGTGTCTTCTTAGTTTCCACATGTATGCGGTAGCATTGGGTGTTGCTGTCTAATTGTCTGACTGGTTTCACTTCGCATGATAATTTCTAGGTCCATTCATGTTGCTATAAATGTTGGTAATTTGTTCCTTTTAATGGCTAATATTCCATTGTGTGTATGTACCATATCTTCCCTATCCACTCCTCTGTCGATGGGCATTTAGGTTGTTTCCATGACCTGGCTATTGCATAGAGTGCTGCCATGAACACTGGAGTACATGTGTCTTTTCGAGTCATGGTTTCTGCTGGATAGATGCCCAGGAGTGGGATTGCTGGATCAAATGATAATTCTATTTTGAGTTTTCTGAGGAATCTCCATACTGTTTTCCACAGTGGTTGCACCAATTTGCATTCCCACCAACAGTGTAATAGGAATCCTTTTTCTCCACACCCTCTCCAGCAGTTATTGTTTGTAGATTTTTTGATGATGGCCGTTCTGGCCGGTGTAAGGTGATACCTCATAGTGGTTTTGATTTGCATTTCTCTAATGAGGAGAAATGCATCTTTTCATGTGTTTATTTGCCATCTGCATGTCTTCTTTGGAGAACTGTCTGCCTAGATCCTCTGGCCATTTTTGGATGGGGTTGTTTGTTTCTTTGGTGTTGAGCTGTAGGAGCTGTTTGTAAATTTTGGAGGTTAATCCCTTTTCATTTGAATCATTTGCAAATATTTTCTCCCATTCTGTGGGTTGTCTTTGTGTTTTGTTTAGGGTTTCCTTAGCTGTGCAGAAACTTTGAAGTTTAATGAAGTCCCATTTGTTTATTTCTCTTTTTACTGTCCTTACTCTGACACATGGATCTGAAAAGTTGTTGCTATCATTTATGTTAGAGAGTGTTTGGCCTATGTTTTCCTCTAAGAGATTTATAGTATCTGGTTTTATATC
The DNA here is from genome assembly GCA_004024745.2 of Catagonus wagneri. Classification (NCBI taxonomy): domain Eukaryota; kingdom Metazoa; phylum Chordata; class Mammalia; order Artiodactyla; family Tayassuidae; genus Catagonus; species Catagonus wagneri. The sequence continues at coordinate 16,561,419 of PVHT021183646.1, forward strand.
TAGATCTTTAATCCATTTTGAGTTTTTTTTGTGCATGGTGTTAGGAAGTGTTCTAGTTTCATTTTTTTACATGTAGCTGTCCTGTTTTCCCAGCACCACTTATTGAAGAGGCTGTCTTTTGTCCAATATAGATATTCTTGGCTCCTTTGTCATAGATTAGTTGACTATAGATGCATGGATTTAATTCTGGGCTTTCTATCCTGTTCCACTGATCTATATTTCTGTCTTTGTGCCAGTACCATATGGTTTTGATGACTGTAGCTTTGTAGTAGAGTCTGAAGTCAGGGAGCCTGATTCCTCCAGCTCCATTTCTCTTTTTCAGGATGTCTTTTGCTATTCTGGGTTTTTTGTGTTTCCAGACAAACTTTAAACTATTTTGTTCTAGTTCTTTGAAAAATGTCCTTGATAATTTGATAGGGATTGCATAGAATGTGTAGAATGCCTTGGGTAGTATAGTCATTTTGATAATATTGACTCTTCCAATTCAAGAGCATGGTATATCTTTCCACCTTTTCAAGTCATCCTTGATTTCTTTCATCAGCGCCTTATAATTTTGAGAATACAGATCTTTTGTCTCTTTAGGCAGGTTTATTCCTAAGTATTTGATTCTTTTTGATGCGATGGTAAATGGAATTGCTTTTCTAATTTCTTTTTCTGATCTTTCATTGTTGGTATATAGAAATGCAGTTGATTTCTCTGTATTAATTTTGTAACCTGCAACTTTGCCAAATTCATTGATGAGCTCTAACAGTTTTCTGGTAGAGTCTTTAGGATTCTCTAGGTATAGTATCATGTCATCTGCAAAAAGTGATAGTTTTACTTCTTCCTTCCCAATTTGGATTCCTTTTATTTCTTTTACTTTTCTGATTGCTGTAGCTAGGACTTCCAGAACTATGTTGAATAGTAGTGGTGAGAGTGGACATCCCTGTCTTGTTCCTGATTTCAGCGGGAATTCTTTCAGCTTTTCACCATTGAGAATGATGTGAGCCCTGGGTTTGTCATAGGTGGCCTTGATTATGTTGAGGTAGGTTCCCTCATGCCCACTTTCTGAAGGGTTTTTATCAGAAATGGGTGTTGGATTTTGTCAAAGGCTTTTTCTGCATCTATAGAGAGAATCATATGGTTTTTATTCTTCAGTTTGTTAACATGGTATATCACACTGATTGATTTGCAGATATTGAAGAATCCTTGCATCCCTTGGATAAATCCTACTTGATAGTGGTGTACAATCCTTTTAATGTATTGTTGGATTCGGTTGGCCAGTATTTTGTTGAGAATTTTTACATCTATGTTCATCAGTGAGATTGGACTATAATTTTCTTTTTTTGTGGTATCTTTGTCTGGTTTTGGTATCAGGTTAATGGTTGTTTCATAGAATGAGTTTGTGAGCGTCCTTTTCTCTGCAATTTCTTGGAAGAGTTTCAGAAGGATAGGCATTAGCTCTTCTATAAATGGTTGATAGAATTCACTTGTGAAACCATCTGGTCCTGGACTTTTGTTTTTTGGAAGATATTCAATCACAGTTTCAATTTCAGAACTTGTGTTTGGTCTATTCATATTTTCTATTTCATCTTGGTTTAGTCTTGGGAGATTGTACTTTTCTAAGAATTTGTCCATTTCTTCTAGGTTTTCCATTTTATTGCCATATAGTTGCATATAGTAGTCTCTTCTGATCCTTTTTATTTCTGTGATATCTGTTGTGACTTCTCCTTTTTCATTTCTAATTTTATTCATTTGTGTCCTCTCTCTGTTTTCCTGGAGAAGCCTGGCTAAGAGTTTATCAATTTTGTTGATCTTATGAAAGAACAAGCTTTTAGTTTCATTGATTTTTTCTATGGTTTTATTCATATCTATTTTGTTGATTTCTTCTCTGATCTTTATGATTTCTTTTCTACTAACTTTAGGTCTTGTCAGTTCTTCCCTCTCTAGCTGCTTTAGATGTAAAGTTAGGTTGTATATTTGAGCTTTTTCTTGTTTCCTGAGGTAGGCTTGTATTGCTATAAAGTTTCCTCTTAGAACTGCTTTTTCTGCATCCCAGAGATTTTGGGGTGTCGTGTCTTCATTGTCATGTGCTTCTAGGTATTTTTTAATTTCCTCTTTGATTTCTTCAGTGATCCACTGCTTATTTAATGTCATGTTATTTGGTCTCCACGTATTTGTATTTTTGGCCATTTTTTTCTTGTTGTTGATTTCCAGTGGTATAGCATTGTGGTCAGAGAAGATGCTTGAAATGATTTCAAATTTCTTAAAGTTACTGAGGCTTGATTTGTAATCCAGCATGTGATCAATCTTAAAGGATGTTCCATGTGCACTTGAGAAGAATGTGTATTCTCTTGCTTTTGGATGGAATGTCCTATAAATACCTAATAACTCCATCTGATCTAATGCTTCATTCAGGGCCTCTGTTTCCTTATTGATTTTCTGTCTGGATGACCTGTCCATTGCTGTAAGTGGGGTATTAAATTCCCCCACCATGATGGTGTTATTGTTTATTTCTCCTTTTAAGGTTGTTTGCAGTTGCCTTATATATTGTGGTGATCCTATGTTGGGTGCATAGATATTTAAAATTGTTACATCTTCTCCTTGGATTTATCCTGTGATCTTTATGTAGTGCCCTTCCTTGTCTTTTAAAATATTTTTCATTTTAAAGTCTATTTTGTCTGATACATGTATTGCTACTCTGGCTTTCTTTTGATTCCTGTTTGCATGGAATATTTTCTTCCATCCTCTCACTTTCAATTTGTATGTGTCTCTAGAAGTGAAGTGGGTCTCTTGAAGACAGCATATATATGTCTCTTGTTTTTGTATCCCTTCGGCTAGTCTATGTCTTTTGGCTGGGGCATTCAGTCCATTAACATTTAAGGTAATTATTGATATATATGATCGTATTGCCATTGTATTAACTGTTTGGGGGTTTTGTTGCTCTTTTTTCTTCCTTATTCTCTTGTTGTCTCCTCTCACAACATGGCTATATTTAATGTTGTATTTGAGTTGATTTTTCTTATTTGTTTGTGTATCAATTGTAGATTTTTGGTTTGTGGTTACTCTGAAGTTTTGATATAGGGGTCTATATATAACTGAGATTGTATTAAGTTGTTGGTTTCTTAATTGCACGTGCTTTTCCAGTGACCTGCATTTGTGCTCTCTTCTCATGATTTCTGATTTTGGTAGCATAATTGTGCATGGATGATTTAATATCTTTACAGTATATATGCCTTTATTGGTGGGTCTTGTCATTTGTGGTGTTTTTGTTTCTGGTTGTGGCCTTTGCTTTTTTGCCTAGAGAAGTTCCTTTAGGATTTGTTGTTAAGCTGGTTCAGTGTTTCAGATATCTCTTAGCTTTTGCTTATCTGTAAAGGTTTTGATCTCTCCTTCAAATTTGAATGATAGCCTTGCTGGATAAAGTAATCTTGGTTGGAAGTTCTTCCCCTTCATCACATTTAGTATATCATGCCACTCCCTTCTGGCTTGCAGAGTTTCAGCTGAAAAATCTGCTGATAACCATATCGGGGTTCCCTTATATGTCATTTGTTTCTTTTCCCTAGCTGCTTTCAATATTTTCTCTTTGTCTTTAATTTTGGTCATTTTGATTAATATGTGTCTTGGGGGGTTCCTCCTTGGGTTTATTTTATATGGTACTCGTTGTGCTTCCTGGATTTGAGTGAGTGGTTCCTTTCCCATATTAGGAACATTTTCGGCTAAAATCTTTTTGAATATTTTTTCTGTCCCCTTCTCTCTCTCTTCTCCCTCTGGCACCCCTATAATATGGATGTTGGTGCGTTTAACATTATCCCAGAGTTCTCTGAGACTCAGTTCATTTCCTTTCAATCTTTTATCTCTTTTCTCGTTAGTGATTTCCAGTAATATGTCCTCCACCTCACTGATTCATTCTTCTGCCTCCTATATTCTACTGCTGGCTGCTTCTAATGAATTTTTTATTTCAGTTATTGTATTTTGCATCTCTTCTTGTTTAATTTTTACAATTTGTATTTCTTTGCTCAGTGTTTCCTGTAAATTATCAATCTTTGCCTCTAGTCTATTTCCAATGCCTTGCATCATCTTCAGCATCAACAGTCTAAAGTCTCTTTCTGGGAGGCTGATTATCTCCTCATCACTGAGCTGTTTTTCTGGGCTTTTCTCTTTCTCCCTTATCTGAGTTAGAGTTTTCTGTCTTTTCATTTTTATAGGTTTTTGATGTGGTGAGCTTTCTGTAGAAAATAGAGTTGTAACCTCTCTTAGTTCTGGTGTTTGCTTCCCCTGTGGCTAAAATTGGTATGGAGGGGGCTTGCTGTAGTCTTCCTGATGGGAGGGAGTGATGCCTGCTAACTGGTAGGTGGGGCTGATTCCTATTCCTCTGATTGGTGCAGCTTTGTCTCTGGATGGGATTAGAGGCTGGCTGTGTGCCTGAGTGGTCTCTAGGCAGCCTGTTTACTGATGGGTGTGGCTGAGATCCCACCTGGACTGTTGTTTGGCCTGGGGCTTTTCAGCGCTAATTGGAGGGACCAGATTTTCCCATAAGTGGCCACCTCCAGAGAAATGCAGGCTTCTGATTACCCCCAAGAGCTTCACCTCCAATGCCTTTTCCCCACAACAAGGCACAGTCACCCCTGTTTTCACAGGAGATCCTCCAAGAATTGCAGTCAAGTTCCACCTGGATTCCTATGGAGACTGCTTTGCCCTGAGACCTGGTGCACCTGAATGTTTGTGTATGCCTTTCAAGAATGGGGTCTCTCTTTCCCCCAGTCATGTGGAGCTCCTGCACACAAGCCCCACTGGCCTTCAGTGCCAGATGCTCTGGGGTCTCTTTATCCCTGTGCCTGATTCCCAGGCATGAGGATTTGACGTGAGGCTCAGAACTCTCAGTCCTGTAGCTGAGTCTCTGTGATGCAGTTACTTTCCAGGCTATGGAGCTTCCCACCCAACAGTTATGGGGTTGCTTCTATTGTGTAATCACTCCTCCTAAGTCTTGATGTGGTCTCCTCTTTGTTTTCTGGCACAGAATATCTTTTTTGGAAGTTTACAGTCAATTTGGTTGAAGGTTGTTCGTCATTTGGTTGTAGTTTTGCTGTTTTTTGGGAGAGAAGTTGAGCTCCAGTTTTCTATTTCGCCATTTTAATCCTGCCGCCTGGATCATTTATTTTTAATTTTGGAGAAAGCCCCCCCTACTCTGTTACATAACGGCTATACCAGTTAACATTTCCAGTAGCAGTGTTTAAGAGTTCTCTTTTGCCACATTGTCACCAACACTTATTTGTTGTCTTTTTAGTAATAGCCATTCTAAGGAGTGTTAGTGATATCTCATTTTCCTGATCATTAGTGATGCTGAGCACCTTTCCATGTAACTCTTGGCCATGTGGATGTCTTCTTTGGAAAACTGCCTATTGAGATCCACTCCCTGCTTTTTAATCATATTCTTTGTTGTTTTGTTCTTAATTTTGCTGTCAAGTTGAAAGAGTTCTTTATGTGTGCTGTGTGTGTGTTTTGTGTGTGTAGTGAATGTGTGCTGGGTGTGTGTATTTTGTGTTTTCTTGTGTTGTTTTGTGTTTGTTGTGTTTTGTGTGTGTTGTGTGAGTGTTCTGATGATGTCCCATGTTTGCGTTGTGTTGTTATTTTCGTTCTGGGTGTTTGTGTTGTTTTGAGTGAGTTGTGTGTGTGTTTGTGTGCGTCTTAAGTTCTTGTGTGTTAGATATCTGTGTGTTTTGTGTGCGTTGTGTTTGTTTGTTGTGTGTGTTGTTTTTGTGTTTATTGTGTCTGTGTGTTTGTGTCTCTTGTGTGTGTGTTGTGTTGTGTGTGTTTGCTGTGTGTGTGTGTTGTGTGTTTTTGTGTGTGTTTTGTGAAAGTTTTCTGTGTTTTGTGTTTTGTGTGTGTTTTCTGTGTCTATGTTGATTTTAGTGCATATTTGTGTGTGTTGTGTGTGTGTTTGTGTGCGTTTTGTGTTGTTGTGTGTTAGTTTTCAGTGTGTTTTGTGTGCGTTGTGTTTGTGTGTTGTGTGTGTGTGTTGTTTTTGTGTTTGTTGTGTCTGTGTGTTTGTGTCTCCTGTGTGTGTGTTGTGTG